>NW_019290165.1:84717-102490 GCF_000500325.1 Leptinotarsa decemlineata
ATTCGCTTCTTTGATTCAATATATGCATCATCCAGACTTCTTTATAAAGAGTTTATTTTGAACGTAATTACTTTCTCTCGTCTTTCGGAACTTCCCTTCCTTTTTGTAGAAAGATAGAAAAGTAGAAAGCCAAAAATTTTTCCCAAAAACTAATCTCTCTTGAAAAAATACCTCTATAAATTTATATAAAAACCCCATCATCTCAAAAATTCTCATTACAAACTACAAGATATTTTGGAACTTTCACATTTATGTGAAGTTTAAAATAAAACAAATCATGACTCACAGAATATAAATTAATATTTTGAGTGGATATGGATAAAACTGCAGAAAAGAAAGGTAGAAGGAAAAAAATCCTCATTGAGAAAAGAGTGAAAGCAAAAAGATTCCTTTTAAAAATAATGATAAAAAGAAATTCATACGCGAGAAATAGTATTTCCTCCCAAATGTATATTAATGAGCGTTTTCTCATTCTCGCAAGGAATCCTCAAGGAAAAATATGAAATAAAAGTCGAAACTGACCATTTGGAAACTGGGTTGGTTTGTAGCTTCTACCTGTTCCTCCTTCTACTGATGTGATTGTGATGTAAGAAATGCAGCCAGCGACAATTATTTTGAAAATATTTTGTAGTTTTACACCTAATACATTATCGAAAAACGGTGGGTAAGGATTATTTCAATCGGGTCAATCCTGTAGTTTTCCTTAGTATTGCAATCAATGGCATTTTTGAATAGTGTCATCAATACACCCAATGAATTTTTTCCGATGCACCGATCCTGAGCACCATCACAACAGTCTGGTTATAGGTCATCTGCACTTTTTGTACCTGGCCTTACATTTCAATTAATTTAAAACAGCAGAGCACATACTTTGTGACTGTCCCGCTGGGGACCGAATCAGGTTTTCAGAGTTCGGCAGAGCCGTACTCCTAACATTTGACTTGAAAGACCACTAACCATACAAACTAATCGGCTTCGTCAAGAAGCTGGGTTTATTTGGTCGAGTGTAAATAGGTGTGCGCCACAATAAATCCTTGCGGGTTGTGGTTGGGTGTCGTATAGACCCGTTCGCTTTAAACCCGACCTTACTTAACATACATTTCAAATACCATTTGAAATGTATGTGATTTTTACCTTAATTTGTAATGAATCAAATTACCTGAGCTTGTGTCCCCCCTTCCATATTTGAAAAAATATTTAGTAACGGGGAGTTATTCAATTCTAACAGATAATTCAGTAAATTACCCGAATTCCTGAATCTATTGATTTCTAAACATTTTAGAAGATTGAGTTTCAAACTCTTCTCTTCTAAATGTAACACATTGTATTCATGATTGAACTCATGTCCTTCTGCTAAAAGATGATTTGCAAATATGGAATTGGTCTGTCTTTTTACAAAACTATTTTTATGTTCTTTAATTTTTTCACAAGTCAGCTAGTCCTGATCTATCCGACACCGAAGTTTTGTCTTTATTGTTTTCAATAAATTCACTTAGACTATTATTCGTGATGTAAGCTACGTTTACGCATTCTTTCTTCAAAAAACGGGCAATATTATTGGTTGGTTCACCCAAATATGAAAATTTTCTATAACTGATGTTATCGCATGTTGAATTTGAGTAAATCAGGTCCATTGCTTGCTTTTGTAGATTTTTGGAAAGAATGGAGTCTATCATAACTACCTTATAACATTTGTTAACCGCGATTTGTTTGATCAAACTAAGCTCTCTCAAAGTTACTTCCAGACAGTGGAATACTCAATAGTCTGTAAAGCATACTATTGAATGCAGCAACTTCATGCTGATAAGGGTTACTAGCATAAAGTTGCTGCTAAGTTTGATCAAACAAATCGCGGTTAACAACGATTATAAGGTAGATATTATAAACTCCATTCTTTCCAAAAAACTACAAAAGCAATCAGTCTATCTTCCAGATGCGATAACGTCAGTTATAGGTCATTGTCATATTTGGGTGAACCAACCAATAATATTGCCCGTTTTTTGAAGTAAGAATGCGTAAACGTAGCTTACAGACCAAATGATAGTCAAAGTAAATTTATTAGAAACAATAAAGACAAAACTTTGGTGTCGGAGAGATCAGGAGTATATAAGCTGACTTGTGGCTCCTACCCAAAACTGTATATTGGCCACAGAATTAAAAAGCACAGAAGTAATTTTGTAAGTGGAAAGATCAATTCCACATTTGCAAACCACCTTTTAGCAAAAGGACATGAGTTCAATCATGAATACGATCTGTTACATTTAGAAGAGAAGAGTTTGAAACTCAGTCTTCTAAAATGTTTGTAAATCAATTGCTTGGTGGTAGGTGAACGAGAAACATCTGCGAGACTAACCTCTGTGAGGTGTCTTGCATAAATGTCAGTCATATATAATTCAATCTCCAAAGTGGTATTAGCCGGGAAAGTAGTTGTTTACCGGCAGGCATTTACCAGAACCTACGATATAGGTAGTTGAGAAAATATGTCAAGATTTTGAGTTTGTTTGGGCGGACATAAAAAACCATGTTGTCAAAAAAATAGTGATCTTTAAAATATTTTTTAGTGAAGCTGTTTCATCTATCATCTATCACATGCGTAGGGCATGTGAAAGATAAAGTAGAAATGAAAATGTTAAAATTAGACCATCTAATGGATGGTTAAGTTGACAGAAATCCATCGATAATTAATCTTAATGATGATTCTTCTAGCGGCAGTTCTCCAGAATCAGTAATTGGTCTAAAATGACAAAAAGAAGGTATTATTTTATTATTATTTTTCAAGTTACACGCTAAAAAGTTATTTTGAAATCAAAACCTGTTTACCCGTCTGTCCTGCTGAAATCAAATGACCCCATTTTTTTTGGTAGTTCATTTAATGTTGAATGCACAAAATTATTTTTGTATACCACGTTCATTATGAATGCTAATGTTTTGAAGCACTTCGTTGCTTGGATGGACAGAATTTAGATGGCATTTGTGAAACTCGATGCACTAATGATATGTGATTCTTTAATCTTATCACACTTTTCAATGTACTCTTCACTCATTCACTGAGATAAAATTTCAAAATATATTCTCAATGTTTATTCTTACGTTCTTTCAATGACTATGATATTTTTACCAATATAAATGTTGCTACAATGCATTTTTATTGTTTTCCATGTTGTTCATTATTCATGTAAAAATGTGTATTAATTATTGTGTCGAATGAAGTTTTGACAGCTCATTATTTACCAATTAGATACATTTACAATAAAGGTATAACAAGGTTTCATTTTGAGATTTCTCAGCTCTGATTGTATTATTTTGTAATATCTTGTAGAGAATTTATTTTCACTGAAGAAGTCATTAACGAGAACCATTAAAATGGAAACAAATTTTCAACTGAAAATATCCGTTTTATATACGAAGCTTTTGAAACTGAACACTCCTTGGAGAGGTAATGATGCTTGAAATATAATTTAAACTCGAACCAATATTTATTCATTTCATTCCACTCGACGGATCGGAAAGTTAACAAATGAGTACAGCAGATTACAAGGTAAACTTCATCAACTTAATGGACCACATTGAAAAGTTTCGCTTCGTTATCGACATTTCACTAAGTTGAAGCCGCTTAATCGACGATGAAGGATTCATGAAATCAATATGCTTTTTTTTTCACATACTCCATATATAGAGGGTCCTGCAAAGAAGATCCTAGTAGGAGTCAACGACAAATTGGTGAAATAGTGGATATAAGTGAGAGATCAGTGCAATGAGTTTTGAAGAAACATCGCTTTCATTCATCTCATACTACTGTATGCCGATTTTGAGAGTGAGATTTTGCAATTAGGCCATGGGAAAAATTCCTCGAAAAGAATATTTTTTCAATAACATTTTATGGTCGGATGAATCGACATTCCATAAAAATGGATTTGTGAATCGACATATTTACGATTATTATTCGACAGAAAATCCCCTCTTGTTGAGACAGGTGGACTATCAACATAAGTGGTCGATAAATGTCTGGGGAGGCGTCTGCTCACTATTCGGCAGAAGTGAGAGATCATCTGAATGAAGTATTTCCCAATAAATGTATAGGACGGAATAGGCCTGTACGGTGGCCCGCTAGATCACCAGATTTAACAAAACTGGATTTTTTCTTATGTGGATACATAAAAAATATGCTTTACGTCGAACCACCGAGCCACCAGCTTCTTCCGAAAATATGCGACTTAGAATAACGAATGCTTTTGGCAGCATTACACCAGCTGTCTTGCGCAGGATAGAACAGTCNAGAGTTACTTCCTTCCTTTCTTTGGAAGATTCCCTCATCCTTCTTTTTTTGTATCTAGATGGAGTAGTAGAAAGCCAAAAACTTTCTCTCCCAAAAATTTTCAATTCATTCTTCATGAAGTTAGAGGCTTTGTTTCGTGGATCTTTCTGGGGACTCTTACCTGACACAATCATCGAAAACCTGATTTTTCCCACAAAATATGACTTTGTCGTCATCAACAAAGTCAATAACTTCTCGAAAATAAAGAGGAGAAAGAGGAATGTGAATAATGTTCAAATTTTGATATAGTTTTTAAGTATTTTGAATGGAAAATGTACAGATGCAACTTATACAGATCGAGGAATTTAATGCAGATAACAAGATTTAATGTTCGCAAAACGCAACATATGTTTCACTATGCAATAGCTACGTCAGGCATATCTGAGCAGAGCGAATGCTTCGTTTTTGGACAAGGATTTCAAAGTTTCCTTGTTGTAAAAGCTGCTTGAAATTCGTGATTTGAGTCTTCTGTCGATAGATGACATCTGCGTAAGGATGTCCATGGTGTCCAGACATGTACTTTTAGGACAATCGAGTCTAACAATGCATTCGTAGTTCAGTCTATTGCCACTGATGAGACCTATGGCGGATCGAAATAGCGTTGTCTGGTGTTGGTTTACTTATTCTTCATTTCCGACCATCTACATTTTGTGTAATTTGAAAGCATTTTGCAAATTATTCCAGTATAACATAATATATTAGAATACCCATCATGCACACACATAAACACACACGCACGCACGTACCTACTAACACACACTCACACACACTATGTCGATTCCTTTTTCTGTGATACCCAGGAGCTTCCCAAATTTCTGCTAACGCAGTTGTCAGTTTTGATGATTGGTCAAACCACCAACTCCGATCTAAAAATTTGGTGAACTAACTCAGGTGTCATACCAATAGGTAACGCTGATGTCTTGCTTGCGTTTAACAGTGATTTTAATCAAATACTCTTCTGGGTTCTTTACATTTTGTTTTCAATCGAGGACAGCCTATTCGATAACGATGATGGCCAAAGGGCTGAAACAGCTGTCTACTGGTGGCTTTGGAATTGAAATCAAATTGGGAATGATCGGAATAATACTCATCTATGACCCTCGTATTTCGGTAAATACTAGGATTCGTATCCTGAAAATTGGCAAATACAGGTTTTTGAGTATGCTTAATCGAATGAAAATAATAGCGTTTTTCCAACACCCTGTATATTTTCACATATTTGAATACCTGGCATAATTGTTTGAAGGTTGTTGACAATGTTTTTTGGTGCATTTCATTACTTCGGACTTCCATTGTATAGTGTGATATAAATTGATTTGGAGAAAGAAGTCCACATCGAATTGCCATTCTTAGACGTATTGGTAAAGAGGACCGACACGAAATGGAAAACATCTGTGTATCGAAAACCCACTCACACAGGACAGTATCTGAATCACCATCAATCGACTAAGAGAGGAATCATCAAGACTCTACAAGACCGTGCTTTCGGGCTGTGTAATACAAAGGAAGGTCTCGAAAATGAATTAGGCATCATCAAAAATAATCTTCAACGAAATGGATACTCCAAAGTAATGGTGGAACAAGCTTTAGTTAGAAGACAGCAAGAGCTCCACAAGGAAGATAAGCTGCCATAACCAGTACTTTTACTTCCCTATATCAGAGGATTGTCAAAAAGAATAAGAAGGATTGGGTCCAAGTATAACATCAGGACCTGCTTCAGATCTGGAAACACTATCCGTAGCACCCTCACAAAAACCAGGCCACCAACGCGGACTGCGATTCCAAAAACTGCCTTTACCGGTTACCTTGCGAGTGCGGAGAATCATACATCGGTGAAACTAAGAGACCATTGAATGTTTGCATTGCCGAGCATAGGAAACACACACAGCGAGGAGAAACCAGCAAATCAGGAATAGCAGAGCACGTTTGCATTCATCAACATAACATCAAGTGGGCTCAAGCTGAAATAATCCACAAGGAAGAACACTGGTTTAGGAGAAAATTCAAAGATTCCGCATAAATGTTGTCCAACAACGCATTTAGCTAAGCTAGTGTAGAGATACGAAACACATGGAAACCTTCAATCAAGCGGAACACGACCAACACCCGCCAAATGGTCAGCTTCCTCTAAAACCGATGAAGCGGAGAGAGGGAAGAGTGGATAGGTTAGATCACTCGAATGACCTATGGTCAGATCTTGACGGAATAAGTCCAGTTATCACCCTAAGATGATTGTGGATACTAACAATCGAAACATCGTGAAGTACCTTGGTTTGGAATCTTTTAATTTTTCATTTTCATTTCTTGTTGATATTTTTTCAAATTTTCATCTCGTGTTTATAGTTTGATTTTTTAATTTTTGATTATTGTTTGTATTTCATTTCATTGTTTTTTCAGTTTTTATTTGCTTATTATAATTGTTATTTTTTCAGCTACTCTCTTTTTTAATTTTTTACAGATCCTTTTCCGTATTTAAAATCAATTTATATCATATTAGACAATGGAAGTCCGAACTAATGAAATACCTGGCATAATTCTTATGTGAGTTTATGCAATACAATCTATATAAAAAATGAACCGTTCTCGGGATATTCATCTGTTTATTCAAAAACTAAGTATTCGGCTCTCCAGTGATTCCCTCAAAAGTTTAATAGAATAAATAAGTAAGCTTTTATTTGATATATCAGAATACTCCATTCCATCGTCTTGTAGGAGTAACATTTCCAAAATGTTATACAAGGTGTTCAGAATCAATGACTGAGTCTGAAGATATAAAAATGGGCCAAAACTCAGTTTTTTCAAATGAAACACTTTGATGTTTCCTTACCTAATGATCCATAGGAGACAGATCGGGGAAACTTGCTGGCCAAAGGTATGGCCTATTATCAGCAATCCACATATCATAAAATAATTGATCGAGTAATACGCCAACGTTCCCGCAATTATGACGCACAACACAATTATCTACAATCACACTTTTCCTCTCTTTCACATCCTCTTCCTCCTTCTTGGACTGGATCACCATAGTTTCAGTTGGTATTCCTGTATGATATTCTGTCCAAGGTAGGTGTATATGTCAGAAAGTAAAAGCTTCAAATCTGCTTCAATCATTAGCTCACAAAATTCTTTCAGATTTTTGCCCTCATACCATTCCCCTTGGGTTGGTAGATACTTGCTGTCACCTTGGAATTTCACAAATACTCATCACTTATTCGAATACTTCAGGTGATATGAACTGAATGTGAAAACATGTAATTCTGGGCATATATAGAAATTATCAACAAAGAAGGGGGGTTAAAGTCACGCTTTCTGTAGTCGTCAAGGTAATGTAAGTGTGGAGATGTAAGAAGAACATCAAGGTCATATGACGTGCACATAGCTCAAGGTTGGCTGCAGTCATTCAATATCAAAAGTGTTAGTGCAGGAGGGTGACGTCCCAACACGCAAGGCCATATAACGCAATTCGAAGTCATTCAAAGCTACACTCGAAATCATCTGAAAGTTACCTGAAGTCGTGTGACATGGTCCAAGGTCGTTTCAAGCTCAAGTGGGGGAGAAAACTTCATATCGGTATAGATTAACCACTTCCAAGGTCAACTTGGACACATAATTTCACTAATTGAAATGTTTATACTGAGCACTATTGAGTGATACCAAAGGAAATAACAAAGAGAAAAGCTCACGGTATGGTCCTGAATTTCATCATCCAGTCACACCAAAAGCTGTTAATGTTTATGTCGAAATCTCCCTGATATACTGGCTGTCAGCTTAGTTTCATTATTAGAGTTCTTTCTATATTTTTGCCCTGGTTGAACTCGAGTTCTATTCTTGTTTACTGTCGTTTATCTTGATAAAACTGGTTAATACAATCTGCAAATGTTTTCAATAAAAATAGTCCGACCTGAAATGTAAGAGATAAATGTGTATTCGAATTGTTATATATGGCTGTCAGCTTAGTTTCATTATTAGAGTTCTTTCTATATTTTTGCCCTGGTTGAACTCGAGTTCTATTCTTGTTTATTGTCGTTTATCTTGATAAAACTGGTTAATACAATCTGCAAATGTTTTCAATAAAAATAGTCCGACCTGAAATGTAAGAGATAAATGTGTATTTGAATTGTTATATAAATTCGTGTAAACTGCTCAGGGCACATGATTCTCGGACCCAATGATCACTTACCCCACGGTGTGGGGAGTAGTCATTGGTTGATAATTCTGGCACGCCCTCCCGAATGTATCGGGGCTTCGGGGAATAGGCCCTGAGCAGCGCACACTACGGTGAAAAAAAATAATAATAATAATACAAACAACTGATACCACTTTGGCGAACTCGCTTCACCATAACATCTGGTCAAGCAAGAGTCCAAACAGGGTGGGTCACTTTCAGAAGGGGTGTATTTCAGGGTGATTCCCTCAGTCCCCTTCTCTTCTACATCTCACTATTGCCATTATCAGTTGTGCTCAGAAATACTCGAGGGTATAATTGTGGCACCCCCGGAAACCGAAGGCACAAGGTTTTATGCCTCTGGAGAGAAGGATCTGCATCAGTCCTTGAGGGTGGTGGAAGAGTACACGCATGCTATCGGTATGAAATTCGGGATAGACAAATGTGCAATGTTCTATCTCAAAAGAGCAGCTAGTAGATGGAAGCATCCTACATCATCTGGATGCCGAAGAGACGTATACTCACCTCGGGGTGGAACAACGCCACTCACAAGAGGTAACAACAGTTAAGAACTCTCTCCGCGGCAAGTATTAGCACAAACTTCGACAGATCTGGTCATCGGAACTGTCGGGAAAGAACAAGGTTTCTGCAACAAATATGTTTGCCGTTCTAATCTTACTCTACTCGTTTAGAATAGTGAAGTGGACTCGGGGGGAGCTGTATCAACTCGACGTAAATACCCGAAAAATGATGTATCTCTATAAATAGAAGTTTGCATCCCAAATCGTCCGTTCCACGGATGTACTTCCCCCGATAACAGGGAGGTCGTGGACTTTTGAGTTTGGATTGTCTACATGACAGAATGGTACTGGATCCAGCCTGTAAAGTCGTCAGGAGTTCGGATCCCCTCCTCTGCATGGTCCGTGACCATGAGAGAGCAGGAATTGGAGCATTTCTCCTTAGGGCAGCTGCCCGAGCAGCTGATGAATTCGGTATAGTTTTCGAATCTGAACGAGGTGACCACAACTCTGTCACCGAGTTGGAACCCGTTCAGCAAAAAGCTCAGATAAAAGCCGCAGAGATCACTTTACTTCTGCGGAGACACATGGATAAGCCAATGTATGAGGTCTTCTTCAATAACATTGGGGACCTTGGCTTATCAAAGCGCCTGACGTTCGCTTTTCGCAGGTCGAGTGGGCTGAAGACGAAAACTGAGTGGTTCACCATGGCTTGCCAGGATGGTGTCTTCAACACCTTAGTCTACTGCAGTCGCGTGACCCTAATGCACTTGCTATTAGCATGTCCAGCATATGCGGTCTCGGCCTATGTCCATCGACATAACGCGGCCCTAAGAGTGCTATATTACCATCTACGGCACTCTCACGGTATTGACGAGACACCGGTGTTGCCCAACGCTTCGGGGGATATTGAGTCCGTTGTGGGAAATAAGAAGTGCCAAATTTATTGGAACTATTTGTTCCCCACCCTCAGGCTCATACAAGCTAATAAGCCTGATGTAGTCCTTCTCGACCACCAGACTAAAACGATATTTATCGTGGAGTTTCCAGCTCCTGGCAAGACGAATATCGTCAGAAAAGAGGAGGAAAAACGGATAAAATATCGAGATTTTCCCTTCGAACTCCGCAGACTCTATCCAGATCACTCTGGTTGTTCTGATTATTGGAGTCCTTGGTGGAATGATGTCCTCTCTACTCTTGAATCTTAAAATCATACAGGCTTGCCGCACTAAGGCAGAAATCTTAGCCGCACAGATGCAGAAGGCTGTCATTCTTGGCTCACTGCGTTTGCTCTCGGACCCAATGATCACTTACCCCACGGTGTGGGGAGTGGTCATTGATTGATTATGCTGGCGCGCCCTCCCGAATGTATCGGGGCTTCGGGGGATAGGGCCTGACCAGCGCACATTTCGATGAAAAAGAAAATTATAATAATAATAATAGCTTCATTGATGACACTTCGCCACTTTATCTTTGTCGAATACCTATTATTGTTATCTCTTTACATATGTGTCCAAAGATGAATAAAGACGATTTATTATTATTATTATCATTATTATTATAAATCACCATGAGCACAAATGCTATTGAAATTTGTGCACATAACATATATTGGGGAATTGAGCATAATGTTAGTTCTTGCTCTGAGAGGTCTAAAAATGGATTGAGATCATGAAGCTGGCCGTGGTACACTGAAGTTAATTTGTTCAAGAATTTTAGGACAGTCAACTCTCTCATTCACTTACTTGAATAAAAATATGAGCGACGCACATTTTCTGCGATGCTCTAAACAGTCTAAACTAAAAAGTTCCAAACGTTCATATATGACATCATTAGTGATACCTCTCTCAGGGTAAGAACCATCTATTCTAAAAATTAGAAATTTACAAAACTTTCTTTGAACTCTTCCAATTGCTATGTTATGAATCTCATAGAATGAACTCCAGACGATACTTGCATATTCTATCTTCGAACGTACTTAGGTGAAATACAACAGCTTCATGGCTTTAATATTATGAAAGTTACTGCAATTTCTAACAATGAAACCATAAGTTCTGAGATATTCTGAAACTTTTTGTTAGGAGCATACAACATGACCGTTCGAGGATAGTCAATAAAGAAAGTATTATTTCAGGGCACAAGAGGAATTAACGTTCATAATATAATAAGAGAGAATGAATTTGAATGAAGAACAGAGTAAGCAAAATATGGCCCGACCGGAATTCGAAAGGGTTTTCCATTCATTTATGTTTGCATACCTCAAATTCAATGTTTCGTTTAATTTTCGCAATTTAAAGTCATCTTGTCTTGATAGAAAAGACGCAGTCTGAGTTAACTCAAGCATCAGAAGTGAGTCATACATACGTATTCAGAATTCTTCATTTACACAAATTCCACCCTTGAAAAATTGAAATGATCCATTAATTGAACGAAGTCGATTTTGAGTTGAATTTTGTGAGATCCTTTTGGACTCTATCAGCTTTGTTGTACTCTACATGTTTTTCGGATGAATGTTCTTTTTGTCTGAATGAGCAAGTGATTCATCAAAATTTCTGATCTGAAGTGATTCAACTGCCAATCAAACCAAATATTTCCAAAAACTGAATATCTGAACCGGAATTTTGGGTACCGATATTATAGATTCAATCTTCATGAAAGCACACCTGAATAGAGTAGGACACTTCAATTTACTGAATAATCAAGTTATGCCGAGCATTAACGTCATTCGTTTGGAATCTTCATTGCGAAATGAAGTAGTTCTTAAACGAAATGAGGAACCTCCTGACAGCGTACTTCCAGTGTGACAGTTTATTTTATTATTTATCCTGGCTGTTGAAGATAATTGATTTTCAAATGGCGTTTGAACTGATATTCAGATAAATGAATCCAATTGATGAATAATGAATTGTTGATTTTGACGGCTACATAGGTTGAAAGATTTCTGAAACAGGGCTGATGAAACGAATTGTAAAATCTCGATATGTTTCTATACATGTGATTCAACTTTTCTCATGTTTCACTTAAATTTTTCTGAGTAGTAACCAATATTATTCATTTCAGGCTCTTTTACAAGCCCATGACGTGGTAGCACACGAAGTTTATGGAGAAGATGCTGTTCGAGTTACTCCACCGCCACAACTTCCATATCTCAACGGCGGGGATGAACTGGATGGTCCCAATGGCGAAGTCGAGATGGAAAACGTTACCCGAGTCAGATTAGTTCAGTTTCAAAAAAATACCGATGAACCTATGGTAAGTTCATCCTGAGACGTTGTTCATTTCTCACCACTGTTTTTCACTCATTGTGTTCACAAAGAGCTTCAAACTACTATCATTTATAAAATGTTCAACTATGATTTTGATGATATTGGCCGATACTTGAAAAAAATCCATAACTAACATATTCAAAAAACACTTTATTATTAAATTTTCAATAAATAGTTTTAGACAAACGCAACCGTGTTTCGCCATACTGGTTTCTTCGGGCGTGTCTTGTAGCGCTCTAAATTCCCGCTTCAAGATAAGTTCACAAATAAATAACAAAAAAAAATGACAAAAACAAAAAAAATATCTTCCCCTATGTCAGTATATTATTATTATTCTGGACAAATGCCACTAGCACAGTGAAGACGGGGTGGTCCATAAAAGGTGTTCAAGGGCGCCACATGATTTGATTGCCCAGAATAAAAGATGGTTATAAGTCCCGACAAATCATGAAAGGTAGAATCTTATATATATATATATATAAAAAAAGCTGATGACACTGCAGAATATATTGTATTTTTATAGTACAAAAAAAATATTCACCTAGTGAACAACGGATATAAAAATAATAACAATAAGGCCTATTTAATCACCAGGTCCTAAACAAAATAATCATTAAAAAATATATTTTGGATATGTAGCGGAAATTGTCGATTGAATAACCATGGAATCAAACCCCACTCTAACCCAAAGCTTAAGCTTAAACTCAGGCGCAGGAAAAATAAAATAATGATAAATACGTAATTTCCGCTTTCCATGAAATAATTAGTGGTATAGTTGATAAATGGATCTTAATAAGTATATCACTAGATCACAAAAAAAATTCTTAACCCTCTTATCTAGGTACTTGCGTGCTGGGGCATAAGACGCTGACTCCGTTTCCGGTAGGTATGGCTCAAGGTTATATCAAATCGTGTAGATCAAATCCCAAGCCAACCAAAAAAAAAACCCTTAAAAAGAAAAAAAGATGATCAGGAACTGACTCCCTTTTTGAATTTTCAGAGAACTAGTCAAAATACTGAGTCCCGTTTCAATGTAACCCTCTTAACGTAAGCAAATTATAATTAAAATTATAATTAATTGAGAGTTCCTTATTCCTTGTGTAAAACCCAAAAATTGCCCTATATAAATCACTCTGTATGATTTACTCAATAAACCCCTAAAGTGCCCTATTCCAAACTGAGAAATTAAAAAAAAATATTATCCTTGTTCTTCTTACATACTTTCTTAAAATCCCTTCTGTGTTAACAAAACAAGAACAAATTATTCAATTATAAAACCAGTGATTGTTTGAAAAAAAAAATCGAACGCAAGTAAGAACGAAAAATATTAACATATTTTCCTTATATTGAATTCCCACCCTGTAAGTGAATTCAAATATGAAATCCCCAAAATGTTTCCCAATAATAATTAAATCAAAAACAACAAGAAATATCTGTATCACCCCATATGCAACTTGATCAAATATCGAAAAATATTTTGTAGATATTATTTAGCGAATTATACAAGTCATTATTGAGTAAAATTTATAATAAAAATCAATAAATTAAATTGTACACTTAGCTGATCTTGTAATGAATCTCAAAAAAAATCGAATACCCACAACTTTATATTATAAATAATCAAATGTTCACTATATAAATCATGTAGAACTAACTCAAGAAGTTTGAACAAAAATGTGTATTTGATTCGTACTGTAGAAATTTCAAGGTCAACTAAATTCTGAAAACATTTACTTGGTATAATTCAATTAGCAAAAATAAAAAAAAATTTCATTATTTTTTTCTATAAATAGAAAATTGAAATAAAATAAAAGAACTTGATAATTTTTATTTCATATGTGGAACTGGGAAAAATAATGTAGTGAAATACTGTACTATTCTTACCTTCTCAGAAGGGTTTTTTTTGTTTCTTCCAAAGAGGAAAAAAAAGTAGACCAGCAAAATTCCTGGGCGTTGGTTTATTATTTTTTTTTTGTCCCAAATAACACCTCCAACTCACAATGGATCGTTTAAAAAGAATGGAGAAAATTCTCAACTTCCCTTCTAGTGATGTGAACACTTTGAGAAATCCGTCCCAATAGGTGTAACTGGAATTTTTCCACCTTTGTAGTTTTTTTTTATAGTAGCAGCAATTGAAATTGAACTGGATGAAAAAAGAGAAAACGAATGAAGGTTACGAATAGAAAAAAACGTTTTGGTGTGGCTTACCGGCTCCGGTCAAATAAATCCCTTAAACGGTTCGTGATAGTCCTCAACAATAACTACATCAATGACCAAAATCAAAGAGGCACTTCAATCACTATTTTGATATCAGAAGTAGAATCCCCAACGTGGGTAACAATAAAAATTGTTGCACTCCCTCAACCGTTAGACCTGCCTGTCGTTCATTTTGAAACACACTCCAAAAATAGATGATTTTCGCCTCCCTCTCACAGTTCCATCGAATTACAACACTCTCCTAAGAAAACTTCGCGAAATGAATATCATTCATTCACGATTCCTGCAGTACTATTTTCCTGCGAGTGCGATCACCCACACCTAGGTGTCACATATGATTAAAAGCAGGAAACCTAGAACGTACCTAATGAGGGTACGGTCAATTGCTATCAACGATTTGGAAGGACAGTTACTCGTTTCCAGATGGCCCTACCGAATTGGAAAATATAAAGGCACGAAAATGAGTTAAGAAAATAAACTTTACAGGGAATAACAAACAAGTATTATTAGCATCCAAATTCAATAAAAAAAAAAATGTTACAGTCTTCACTCACAGTGAAGTAAGATTTTCTTTACCCACAGTAAAGACACGCCCGAAGAAACCATTGTTTGGCGAAACACGTGTTGCGTTTTTATAAAACTGTTTAGTGAAAATCTTCAATAAAGTGTTTTTTGAATACGTCAAAACTATGATTAGGAAAGAAAGGTTTTGGCCTTCTACTTCCATTCTTCTTCAACTTTCATATTAACATAGAATTCTACAAGAAACACTTTCTTTTATTCAGTTTTTACTCCAGTTATTCCTTATGGAATTCAATCAGAAATCATTCACAGGATTGTTACACAATTTTAGTATATCAAAAAAGGGAAAATTTTACTGACATGGAAGACTGTCACCCTCAATGCCGGACGTGTTTCGGAATAAGACACCTGCCAAAATCTTTCTTTCCCAATAATAAGTATACATCTTTCTATTCGAACAAGATTCCTTCAGAAGAGGGCTGAAGCCTTCAAAAATTGTATTTACAATTTTTTATTTTTTCATTCAATTCAAATAACCAAGTTTTCGGGTTTTTATTAAAAAAAATTTTCTACGAAATTTGGTGAAAACTCACCTTTTCATGTTTCAAACACACTGTGATTCATTTGATTCAAAATATTCATTTTCTCACCTTATTTTGACCTAATATCAAAAAAGCACCCTACTTTTCAATCCATTTTTGCAAGATAAATTTTCATCTAACGAGAAAAACAAGGACACTATAATAAAAACTTCAATGAAAAGATTACAGTCACGAAGAGTTTTCCTGTAAACAAGTAGAAGAAGATGTTGATGTTGATATAATTAAGACCTCGATAGAAATTGCCAGAGATACCTACTAATAAAACTGTCAATGTTGTGGGTCAAAATATTGACCTTTTTGTCCTTTCAAATCATTTAAATCAAGATTATCATGACATTTATTATCTCAAACGAGGTGCTGGAAATTTAAAGAATATATTTTTCACGTCTAATAGTTTCAAACATGAAACTTTCGAAAATATTGTTGCATTTCTGCATTGTTTTTTCGGTTGCAATACAACATCTGGATATCAATTGGCAAAAATTAAATCATCTTTCATTTTGGCAAACCTCCCACCCACAGAAGGAGCAGCATAACAAAATTGTTACGGGGCATAGTAGCAGCTTCAAAATTGGTTGGGTAACGAGCTGACAGCAAGAGATTGGGGCTGGAAGCAACGTGGCATTATGCCAAATTTACAGAAAAGGATTTAACTCCGAAAGTATTGCTTAAAACTATTTGCTGCAGCTGAGAGACTGTAACAGTTTAAAATATGGCTGTCGGAAACATGGTTTAAAATGCCCAAATTAATGCACAAATTGTCATGGTTTTGAAAATTACTCCAACATGGAAGAAAAAACCTCGGGGAAGTTGATGGTTCAGATGAAATGATATTGGAGACGAAGAAGGTGATGGTCTTGAAGATTTTGAAGATCAACTGGAATTGGAAAGGTTTGTCGAATCTAACGATGAAAAGACAAAAACTGATGGATAAGTGATTAAAATTGAAGATAAGGTATTTGGAATAGAAAAAGGTAAGCTTTCACTAAATTTCGTAGAATTTTTCTTTGAATAAGATGAAAATAAGAAAACAAAAATTTGGTTATTTGTATTTTTCACATAAATTTTGAAGTTACGTGAAAAAATTTTAAATACAAAAGTTGTAGATCTTTTATTACCTACAACTTTGCTATTTAACTTTTTCCCATAGAACTCGTAGTTTTGCCGGAAATCGAGATAAATAATTTTTCACCCTTGAAAACTCCCACTTACCGAACTCAGATCGCCCGTAACTTATTTTTTCTTTCATTTTTATCATATTTTCCTCCTTTTCTGAAGGATTTCATCCTACTGTTATTTTTTTGGTTTCAAAAATTATCGATCCTGCTCTATATGGCTGGGATTCAATCAAATAATCATTTGAATGTTATTATGTTGTCATCGATAACATGAGTAAATTCAACTCATTCGTAACATAAAGTCGTGATTTTATGAATGAATTGTGCTCCATCTAAATGTTATCTAGATTGTTGCTGGATGTTTGCCATTGGGGATCTCAGTGTTCTATATGAATACAATTTTATCTCTTCCATATTATATATTGTGTAGCAATCCTGTGAATGATATATGATTCAACTTCATAACGAATGCTTAAAGTATCTACAAACTGAATAGAAAAAGGTTTTTTGTATAATTTAATCTTCATATAAATGTAGTTGTCTCGAAAGTATTTTTTCTTTCGTGTGACTCAATGTTTATACTAAAGTAGTTGTTTCAAGAGGACATTTTTTTAGTTTGTGTCCTAAAGTTACTTCTTTGAATGTTTCACATATCTTTACGAATAGTTCAGTTTGGAAGATTCCCGAAACCTTCCTTTCCCAAAAACGTAAGATCCATTGATACAATAAGAGTTTTTGCAGACTTTTTACAGGCCTCTTTCAGTTTGAGATATTCTTGTTAGAAACAATAAACTATTTTCATTTGAATATGCAATTATTTAGTTTTGGTAAATTGTTATTATTGTAAACAAACATCAAATCATTCATAATGTTTCAACTTAGGTTAAAGTACTCTCAAACCAATAATTACAGTTTTTCGATGGAACATGAAATCTCATTTTCAGAAGATACACATCCAATACACTCAAAAATCTAGTTTCGTGAGATTCAGACAATGGGATATAGGTGGGGAGGTTTGTGAAATACCCCGCGAAAAATATATATTGAATC
>NW_019290165.1:103767-158503 GCF_000500325.1 Leptinotarsa decemlineata
TGAGGTCATTAGGGTTACCATCAAATTCAGGAATGCAGTTAAGGTATTCTGCTCTGAATTGATTCATTATTATTGATTGATTATTAGGTGAATTTATAGAATTGGTTGTATGTGTATGGGTGGTTTGGCTAGAACTAGGAGTTAAAAGTAAATGTGAGTCAGTTGAAGGCGAATTCAAATTCAAATTTTCAAGATTGTTGATTAAATCGTCAAAAGACATGAACAATTGTACTTACAAAAGTATGAAAGCGACTGTGTGCATGTTTCGTACTTATCCTTCTATAAGGTCGACGACTGGCTAAGCGATTTTGTCTTTTCCAGGCCGTTGCTCCTTGCAAATTCGGGCTATGTTGGTCCCAAATTTCGATGATACGCTCCTCGACAGGCTGTGTACGGGTCTGCGATAGACTGGGTGTTCTGGTAGTTGAGAAGCCACTCCGAAACAGAAAGTCAAAACAGCGATGCACCAAGTTGATAGCAGTTCGAAAATCAGTTAATCGTAGAACCGAAAATTGCACGAACGATTCGAAACAATTCTGATAATCCTACCACGACTGCGCCAAATATATCAACGTACACGCAAAGTCACTTTTAAAAAAATATATTTCAATTACAAACTGTGAAAATTCGAAATTACAAAGATGTTTACGGTATGAAATCTAACAACTGACTAATTTATAAATGGAGTTCAGTCGTCAGGTCGATTCAGCAACATCAGCATAAAATGGCGTCAGCGATGCTGGATAAGCTCTTCTCCCTTAAGGTGGTACGATGTAATTAGTATCAATAATAACGAAGTTGACAATGGTGCCGGCTTAGTTTGGAATGAATTTGAGAAATATGAAGTTCATTCATCATAGGCATTCTAATTGCTATGATTATAAAAATATCAGCCACGATAAAAAAGAGTGGTAATTGAAACGTTGGTTGGAGGGGCCCGGTGAATCTGTGAACCTGAGAGTCTTCACCTAAAACATGCCTATAAAGAGAATAGGTATAGCGAAATAGAATTCGAATGGGCGATACAATCTAGAAGACAGAACGCCAAAGTAACTCCAGCTAGACCCGTTATTGGAAAAGCTTTCTTGGCCTGTTATAAAAATGTAACTGGCCCGATTGGGAGAATTCCAGAGAAACACAACGTGAAACCAATATCCAGGCCATCAAAAACTATCAGAGAGAGTCTAAGGTCAGTTGAGGAGCCTTGAGAGCGTCTACATTTGTTTAAATTGGTAAATTTTACTCGTGCGGACACGTACGAATAATTCCGACCTCAAAAGTGCTATGGGAACGCACACACTGCGCGCGAGTCAGTCGAACGTGTTCGTACGTGTAGCTCCGACGTCCGAAACCAATCCGGTCTTGTTGGGATTTTAAAACTTATTCATACGTTTTTATTTTATTTTATTACCTCAAAGTTACAATCAATCGTTCTCCAGGTGGAATTGTATTTCGAAAGTTGCTGAATTTATTCAGATCAGGTCGTATAGTGCTTAGAATATATTCGAAAATTTCTATTTTCAGTCGATCATAACCAGGAAACAGTTCAGCGTCATTATATAGATCTTCCATAATATGATGAAATTCTCCGACTTTATTTTTGTTTATATATTTCACGTATCCATACGACAGCAACGACGCCGTCGCAGTATTCGAGTAATAAGAGAATTATTTTGACGGAAAAGATTATTCATCACACTCCAACCAAAAAGGACTTTACGAATGCAATATCACCGATACACTACCTATTTGACATGTATATGACGGAGAAAAACGTATTTAGTGTGAGCACTCAATTCGTTTGACCACGTTCGTGTGTTTAGGTACGACACAAGATGAATCAGTCAAGGAAGGCACTCACTTCATTTGACAACATTCAGAATTACTATCCAAGAGTTCAAGAGTATATAGGGGAAAGCAATAGAAATTCATAACTATAAAAAACATTTCGATAGGAAAGAAAATGGAATTGACATTAATGTCCTGACTACATGTCCTGAATTGCACGGTGATTCAACAAAATGGTTAAGATTTTCGCGGCCGAGGTTTTCGGTGTCAGTATTTTTTGGGTTTGAAGGTTCTCGATTTTTGGAATTTCTTCGTGGTTTTACTGGGGCGCGTGGATAGCTTCTTCAGAGGTTTGTACATTCTGAGACGGTTGTGAAGTTATACACATCCACAAAATACACTGAGAAAAAAATATCGAATTATTATTTTTTCATTTTCCGACTCTGCACACCTACCAGTTTTCAATATGATACGCTTATTGACTGATTTAATTAAAAAAAACCGTCCTAGTTCCTTGAACTGTCTGAAGGGGTGAATATAGGGTGGAAATATTTAAAAAAATCGTAAAATGAAAATTCGATTTTGTACACCTAAAAAATTGAGATATGTTATGCGTGATGATCTATTCGACAATAAAAACTTCATTTTATAGTTTTCCAGGCCGTCTGAGGGGGTGAAAATGGGGTTTAAAGTTTAAAAAATCGTATCTTCGAAAATCGAATGTGTACACCTATAAGTTTGAGATATATTATCTATCATGATCTTTTCGACAGAAAAAACTTCACGTCATAGTTTTCCAGGCCGTCTGAGGGAGTGAACATGGGCTGAAAATATCAAAAAATTTCTGAACATGAAAAATCGACTTTGTACACCTAAAACATTGAGATATACTATTCCTGACACCCGATTTGACGAGAAAAACTTCACGTACTAGTTTTCCGGGCCGTCCGAGGAAATGGAATTATTGTGAAAAACATTCAAAAATCTAACTATCTGGCGGGTTCAAAATACTAGTGAAAAGTATATTAAACATATTGATAACTCAATCTACCGGGACACTGAATTTATTTTTTATTTTGTTCTTCCGTTTTAACGTGAAGTTTTCCTTGTCGAATATATCATCAAGAATAACATATCTCAATTTTGTAGGTGTACAAAGTCGATTTTTCATGTTCAGAAATTTTTTGATATTTTCAGCCCATGTTCACTCCCTCAGACGGCCTGGAAAACTATGACGTGAAGTTTTTTCTGTCGAAAAGATCATGATAGATAATATATCTCAAACTTATAGATGTACACATTCAATTTTCAAAGATACGATTTTTTCAACTTTCCATCCCATTTTCACTCCCTCAGACGGCCTGGAAAACTATCACGTGAAGTTTTCCTTGTCGAATAGATCATCAGGAATAACATATCTCCATTTGGTAGGTGTACAAAGTCGATTTTTCATGTTACGATTTTTTCAAATATTTCCATCCTATTTTCAACCCTTCAGACAGTTTAATAAACTAGGACGGTTCTTTTTTTTTATTAAATCAGTCAATAAGCGTGTCATATTGAAAAATGGTAGGTGTGCAGAGTCGGTAAATGAAAAAATAATAATGCGATATTTTTTTCTCAGTGTACGTTGTGAATGTGGATAACTTCACACCCGTCATTCTGAATGATATCGAATAACTGGATATTACGGCTGCGTAAGACGTATCTGGAGAACTGCGTTTATGTGGAATGAACTTCCTGAGAACGTTTTTCCAAATGGATTCAATCTCCAGCTATTCAAATCCAATGTGAATCACTATTTTCGCACAGACACCGCTCTAAGAGCGCCTTAAGGATTATCATGTAGTGCTCGTGTTTTGTCTTTAACAAAACAAGTAGTTGTATGTGCTTAATACCTTTACTTAGTAAATTGACAATAGCATTCGTCCATCCTTTTCTACCTGTCGTCATGCTGTTCGCATGACTTCTCAGAATGGGATTCCTTATTTGGTTGAGGTTCTTTTCTGTTGAAATTATCCGTGTGTTTGTGAATCTCTATTGTTTCCCGTGCCACTCGGCTATGATATCTCTGGTTGGGGGCAATGAGTTTTGTGTTTTTAAACAGAATCCTGTGATTTCTTTCACTTAGTGTGTGCTCCGACACAGCCGACTTTTCCATTTGTCATAGTCTACAGTTTCTTTCATGTTCCTTCCGCCTCGTTCCCATGGATCCTTATTTCCATGGAATAGCAAAAAACATGACGCCAGGTAGAATAGGGTCGAGGAATGTTATTGATAATATACCTAATCAAGGTACAGGTATTAGCACACCAAACTACCTAACTCAACATAATTACATAACTTCTATTACGACTCTGTATTTTGAATTCCGGTTGTACCACTACTCTAAATATCTCTTAGCGTCGAAAACCTTACGACCTCAAAAGTAGGCATGATCACTGACATCTGAATGACCACCGAGCCCAAAAACATTGCATTTATATTCCAATACCACATAGCGAATGTTTCGATCTGTCGTGGATCCAATCAGTCGAACTAGAACATGTCATAATTTTTTGTCATCAACAAGAATAAATGTCAATTGTCAATTATGAAACCTTTTACTTTAGAAACACGACAATTTTACTTTTGAAGTGGCCAGTCCCAAGAAATAATTTATATCTCTTGGTTCAAGTCTCCATCAGGGGTAAATGTTACCCATAAAATCTTGAATGGAAAATGTAGTAATTTCGTATACTATTCCAATACGTTTTCGTTTATCTTTTCTATGTTATTCATTATATTTTGATCACTAGTTTCATAAAATATCTTTCAGAAATTACAGATCTAATTAGAACTTGCTTGCAATCACAGTTGTTATGAGCCGAATTCACAGATTTCTGTATTGATTTATACTGGTAGATATAGAGAACAAAATTATTACTCATGAAAATTTTCCTAACGTAAAAAGCACCTATAATGTTTTCAAACCATTGCGACTCTATTTCCAAAACCTGTATAATAGACTGATCCAATTATGAAAAATTCAATTGTTTCCTAATCTCTTTTTATCTCTTTCCTACGAATGAATGTGATACATTCATTTAAGCTTGGGAAAGGACTTTCAGGAAACGACATGTTATATCCCAGCCACGACCCTTGCTAATATCATAACACTCTATTATCCTTGGAAATGGGGTTTTCATTACTCTAGCAATTCCGGTTATAGGACTCCTCCAAATATCTCTTCCTGTTAGCTTTGGAAACCTTTCGACCACAAAAATGAATAATTACCAGTTTGAAGTATCACTGTAAAACATACAGTGTATCCTAAAAATAATTCGGTAACAAACTACGGTAGATCAAATATTATTTTGATTTATAGTTTAGAATTATTAAAATCTACCCACATCAACCAATCAAAAAAAACTTATATTTAAATTCAATTTTGATTTTTTCATAATTTTGCTCTTTTTGGGTGATTCATTCAAGGTGAATGAACACGAACTGAAAACTTTTGATTTTATGAGTTCGAATCATTCATATATTCAACATAAACTAGATGGACATTTAACCTCATTGTTTGTTCTGAATTCTGATAAGTGTAATTGGGTTACCTAGGAGGTATAGAGTTTATTTATTCATTTGGGCCCCACAGAAATACATGATTCAGTTTTGATGGTTCATGTACAGCCCATGAAAAAAACAATTTTACTTTCTTTAAGATTTTAAAAAAGTTACTGACCAATTCCTTTTCGAATCATATTTTTTCCATTTCTCTGTATAAAATTCAAGTTATGTAATGCAATGGTTCAGTTGCACCATGAATTGAGTCCTTTGAGCACTACTTGTAATTCATCAAAGTTTTTTTGAATAATTCTTAGGTTATTATGTAACACAGTTAGTTAGTAAAAGCAACACGTCGTGTCGCTTCTACGTCGTGTGAAGGGCTTATACTTGAGAAACCACACCGGAAATGAAACTCAATTCATGTTGAAGAACCCGCACGTAGTATACCTACGTCAGATCCTACTTCATACGGACATAACTTGAGACACAATTGCACCAAGTTTACTTAGACAAGAAATGTTGAGAAGATCAAGAGCTGAACCGTCGATGGACGAATGAATGAAATGAATGAATCAATCTCACTGTACACATGCATAATTATTATAAGGTATAAATATTGAACGATTGCTTTCAGCACCAGTTTGGTGTTGACTAATGGGCTGGTATAATAACTGGAGTTATCTGAAAGATTGGACGAGCAACTTTTCAAGGTTTCTGAAAAAAATGTTATCTAACAGGCTTGCTGGATGAGGTGTCTTTAAACTTGCGCAGAAATATGTAGTTTCAGTTAGCTAGGGCTCACGTTTTGCCTGCTGGGAACGATCATTTTAACAAACCTCTATCGATTTTGGATAGGAATGGGTAAAAAATATCTCGTTTCCACTGCTTTCTCCGGATTTCAATTCTCTTGATTTTTTTCATACCTACATTAACGAGAGTGTCTGTGTGGTGCAAAAAATACCTACCAGCATTTAGAAATCTCCAAAGAAATTTTAATCAACGTTGCAGGCCTAGAGCCGAATGGGAACATTTCAAGCATTTATTGTAATTTTTTCTTTACATTTCGTATTTTCATCCGTTAAGTTTTTATTAAAAACATATATCCTCACTTAACGAACATTTTTTCGTTATAACCAAGTGAAATATCTCACAGTAGAAATAAATGAAGAGTTCAGGAGAAAAAAGATATGTGTCCAAGACGAGAAAACGTAACTATAATTTTTCAAGACCCATAGTAAATTGTACAATAATAAGTATACAATATTTTTGTTCACATTATGTTGCAATGCACATATAACTTGAATTATACAACCATAAAAAACCAACGAGTTTTTAAATATACCTAATAATTTGAAATAACACACTGAAAATTATTCGAGTTCAAAAAACATATGAATGAAAATGTAGAATAACGGATAGAGCCTTTATACTACATAAACTATTCTTTACATTTCTTTAGTTTCGTGTTATACCTAACAAAGATAGCAGTCTTTATGCTGGATCAGTTGCCTGAATAATAATTATTGAGGCAAAATTAATTATGAATTCTGAAACCTAACCAATAGGCCTATCCAAAAATGAGAATAGGCTGTACATAAAGAGCCGACACAGTGAATCATAGCCGCCAACTTACTTGGACACTCATTTTTTTTCTCCCATTCGCTGGTTCCTTCATCTTTCTTCCTCAAACCAACTATATTTTAAACTGCAATAACTTTGTATCCTATTTTTTTTGCTTACAACGACTACGCTATAAGATTCTATGTGTTATAATATTTGATGAACATCAGTTCTATTTTCATTTTCAATTGTTTCATTTATGCTCTTGATATCAAAGGTCTTCCAAATTCATATATTTTGTTCCTGAAGTAACACTCCGTAGCACACCTTTCTCAAAAGTATTTCAACCATTTCAGGGCATCACACTGAAAATGAACGAAGATGGGAAATGTATAGTAGCAAGAATAATGCATGGTGGTATGATTCATCGCCAGGCCACTCTTCACGTTGGGGACGAAATTAGAGAAATTAATGGAATTCCTGTCGTCAACCAATCCGTTAATGCTTTACAAAAAATTCTCGTGAGTATGAAAATTTCAATTTTGCGGTTGAATTATTAAACCTTTCTATGAAATATAATGAAACTTTCTCGTATGGATAATAATTTTCTCGAAAGGAAGTAAATATAGGTTTTTTATTTATTTCTTCAAATCAACGTTGTGTGTCAGTTGATTATGCATGAAACACCATTTTAGTTTTCGGTCAACAATTAATTTGTGTCAAATCAATTGAATAGTACTGGAGTTTTATCCCAATACCAAACCGTTGTTTTAACACCACGACACGTCTTTCGATCACAAAGTGATCATCTTCAAGAGGAAGATTAAACTAAAAATACTTTTGAAGATGATCACTTGGTGATCGAAACACGTGTCGAGGTTTCAAAGGTTGTCAAAGGTGTCAAAGGTTAACGCCAGCGCGAAATTATCAACACTTCTTTCAATTCGTGTAGCTATTATTATCAATAAACAAATTCATTATATTTTTATAATCGAAAGACAGGTATATGGCAAAAAGTTACTGTCAAAAAATAATGCTTCAATAGTATATAACTGTTCACAATTTTTCATCGAGCAAATAGTTTCATGTAATATTGAAAAACAATCAATCATATGAAACAAAACAAATTTTGTGAACAATCGTTTCTAGTGTGAACAGCAAATGTATGAATTAATTTGATTGAAATGAATAAATTGTTATGAGAATAAATTGAGGAATGATTGTTTGAAATAATGAAAAGTGAAACGGCATTTCATAATAATGAAATATTGCTCCCATACACGATGTGCGTTCCACCAACCAAGTTTGCTTCACCAACTTGTGAATTATTCTTATAGTGTTAATGTGTTGATCTAACAATACCACTAAGTAATAAAAGGTAAAATTGGAACCTCTGACTAAGAATAAATCCAATACAAGCACTTTTTCCAATCACCAGAATTGCGATAGGTACTTTTCTCGACGAGCGTTTCACCAACTAAGTTGGCGCCTTCAGAAGATAAAGAAAAGTTTTCTTCTGGGTTGTTGGAACGCGCGTCGAGAAGTGTATTGTTTTTTTGGTGATTGAGAAAAGGATCGTGTTAGATTTAGAGTATCACTCTTGTTGGAGCATCAGTATTTTTGATTTCAAAGAATGATGAGAGTTTTTGAACGGAGACGTTAGTGATTTATTGCATTTCATTAGTTCGGACTTCCATTGTCTAATATGATATAAATTAACTTGAAATTCCTGAAAGAATCTGTAAAAAGGATAAGAAGAATTGGGTCCAAGTATAACATCAGAAACTGCTTCAGATCTGGGAAAACTATCTGTAGCAGCCTCTCGAAAACCAGGCCACCAAACGCGGACTGCGATTCCAAGAATTACATTTACCGAACACCGTGCGAGTGCGGAAAATCATACATTGGTGAAACTAAGAGGCCATTGAAAGTTCGCATTACCGAGCATAAGAAACACACACAGCGAGGAGAAATCAGCAAATCAGGAATAGCAGAGCAAGTTTGGACTCATCAACATAAATCAAGTGGTCTCAAGCTGAAATCATCCACAAGGAGAAACACTGGTTTAGGAGAAAATTCAAAGAAGCCGCATATATGTTGTCCAACAACGCATTTAGCCAAGCTAAACGCCAAGCTAAACGCAACATATGGAAAGAGGGGATAGGTGAAAGCACTTGAATGACCTATAAATAGTCACATCTCCAGTTATCACCCGAAGACGATTATGGACACTAACAATCGAACCGTCATGAAGTAACTTGGCTTTGAATCTTTTAATTTTTAATTTTCATTACTTGTTAATGATTTTTTAACGTTCATCTCGTGTTAATAGTTCAATTTTTTTAATTTTGGGTGGTTGCTTGTATTTTATTTCTTTGTAATTTCAGTTTTTCTACTCATTATAATTGTTTTTTCAGCTAATCCTTTTTTATTTTTTACAGATTCTTCAAGGGATTTCAAATCAATGTATATCATATTAGACAATGGAAGTCCGAACTAATATAATGCACCACGAAACATTGTCAACCAACCACATTCAAACAAATAGTGATTTATTGTACATCATACATATTAATACTAAATGAAATTTATCTCCTTCAGTTTACAATTTAATTAAGGTTTAAGAGAATACTGATTACGTTAAAATGTTGAGAAATATATTGTTATTGACTGATATGGTTGAAAATAATAACTTTTAGAAAAAAGTAAATAGAATAATTCGTAACATTTGTAAGAAGAGCAAAATATTATTCATCATAGATATTGATCTCGATGGAAAAATTGTCTTGTTCCAATAAATAAAAATTGTTATTAAATTTTCTCTTGAACTGGCTTTCAACTAATTTAATGTTATTACAAAACTGAAATAGCAATGCCGCCAAATGTATTCAATATTGGTTATTTCATTGAATATTTCTTTTTCAGAGGGAGGCGAGGGGTTCAGTAACGTTTAAAATAGTTCCTTCTTATAGAAGCGCACCACCACCATGTGAGGTAAGTTCCCTGAACTGATCCTTTGAAATTTTTGTGGAGTTACATATCATATTTCATAATATTCAACATAAAAAAATATTATTATTCAAAACCAAAAATTTTGAGCCAAGTTTTTGTTTCCTAGGTATTAACTGCTTCAAATTATTTCAATTATTTAAAATAATCAATTTGAGTAATGTTCATTGTTACATTCAACGTATTACTCATAGATGAAAATAACTGTGTTTCACAAGGAAGTTGGAGTATTTGAAGATTATACTTTCATCTATGATCATCAAGAGTCTATGTATGCGGAAGTGAAAGCTATTACTAATACTTCCATACCACTCAAAGTTACATCTTCAAACTCACACCCAAGTTTTAAAAAGCATTCATTAAATAAATACTTGTGCATGACGTAACAAGAGATAACGAAGCATTTTCCTCATTTATCCTAAAGGATAACATAAGTTGGAAATCTCTTACTTCTTCTTCTAATCATCGCGCCGGGGTCGATATCCGATACCCGATATCCGTGCTAAAGTTCAGACTATGCTTTTTGTGTATACAGCCATGAAGATTGTCTAAGTTACGAATTCTGAAGTTTTTAGTACTTTTGCAGTACCAATGAAAAATTATCTGATTAGACAGTTTTTTCCCTGGTACTTGCATTTTCTGAATATTCATCTGCTTCAACATAAAATGATTAGGGTGTTCTTGTTTTTATTTTTATTTCGAGTATATTAGTTGAAGAATTGGCCTTATCCTACTTTTTGTTCTCCCTTCATGGTTTTCAAAAATTCTTCAATGTCATACAATTCCTGTTATTGTCATGAGGATTATTTCTGTAAGATCATTCTTAATGGAAAACAAGCAACATTGATTTCACTTTAGTTCGAAGTACGTGCATTTGTTTTTATGATATTTATGATATAAAATATTTGAATGATATTGTTATATGGTTGATCAAATTAATATTTATTTGAATGCAGTTTTGAGATTCCAAAATGTACTTAGGGTAAGTTGCCTCTGGTTGCTGAGTACTGCCAAATAATTGAAAAATTGTGGTGAAGTTTTTGTATTTTTCGGTACGATTCAATGATATAAGGACAGATTATAAGAGACCTTTTCCGACTGCACTTTCACGGCACTTCCACGACTTACAAATCTAACACCGAATATTTCAACAAATTCAGAACCGGAGGCTCCTGAAAAAGCATCCAGAGAGGATTGTCTGTTAGTAAAGGAACCAGAACTTTTATTTGAGAACTTCTGTTGAGTCATCAAAAAAAATTCGTCTCTGGTGTATATAACTAAAACATAAAGACTGATTCCGGCCACCTGCCACCTGGGAAATTTGAACAGTACACGATAAAGGCCTTGAAACTAATCAGTATCATGTCTTCTACATTGAAGATACCAAAAACACTACTTGACAGGTATATTAGGGATATATCACTGACTACCAGATTTCTGCATCGAGACCAATATGCCTACAGATCAGGTATATCGACGGAAACTGATATAGAGGGCGCATTTGATGATTCGTCCCCATAATAAATTGTTTAGGCGTCAAAGTAAAGAGGAATTGACGACGCTAACTGGATAGACTGCATGCTCTGGGAGAGATCGGTATACAAAACATTATGGGAGAGACAGTAATAGTTCAGAAAGCAAGGGGTTATCCTCAGTAGAGAGTTGTCCTCACTGTTATTTCATCTTGTAATTGACGAGTTACTACGTCTTCCGGACCACAATGGACACAAAATACTGGGCTATTGCCTCAGTCATCTAAGTCCAGGGAAATAGTGAAGGGATGTATGCAGCACACCCGAAATATTATAACTAGATGAAGGGTCTGAACATGATCCCAAAGAAATCGACCATAGTATTATTCACCAAGAGGATCAGAATAAAGGGCCTGAGACCTCCAAAACTTTGAGGCGAAGAAATAAATTTGTTAAAGGAGGCCGAATATCTGAGAGCCATACTAGATTACAGGCTAAAGGGGAACCAATATATAGACAGAGTTGAAAGAAAAGCAGAGACAGACTATAGACAGACTAGACGCACCTACGAAAAGGCATAGGCAGGCATGAAATAACATACATGCGAACATGGAACAAAAACATACGTATCTGGTGGAAAAATATAAAATAAATGACCGCTACCAAAAAATTACGCAGCGTTTAAAGACTTGGTTGATGAATTTGACTGGAAAACTCAGTAAGTTACTTGGGATTGATCGAAACAAAAATTTCGGAATATGTGGAGGAACGAGCATCAAACATGTTCTCGGGTCACATGACATCAAAATACATGTTCAACACAAACTTCGCGTTTGCATTATTGAACTGCGAAGAGTGGACAATGAACAGTCACCTTGAGAATATGCTTGGCAGAGGCACCTCGCATACAGACGGATCAAAAACCGAACATGGAACGGGCGCCAGAATTTATTGTGACGGGAGGAACCTTCATTTCAGTCACCTACTCGGTCAATACACATCAGTTTCCCAGGTTGAAGTGTATGCAATCTTGCAATGCGTATGGAACATTATTTTTTGGCCTCATCGAAATGAGTGGAGCAATATTTTCACAGGCCGCCAAGCTGCACTTGAAGTTCCTCCGAACCCATAATTGAAATCGAGATTGGTCTAAGAATACCCTGCAGAACTGAGGAAAGTGTAGGGCAGGAATAGATTGACTACATATTGGGTGTCAGGATACTCAAGCAACGAATAAGCTGATGAATGTACCAAATACGAATCATCAACTCCATATATAGGTAGGTCTCCGTTGTTCAGTCCTATTTTGTTCAGGTGTTCTCTCACTGGACAGTGTCCAGTGAGTAACCTCATTCTGAGCCGACTCCTGCTTTCCCTGCTTTGTTGAAGCAGTTTTTCAGTTTACTTCTCGGATGGTCTCCATATGGAAGTTTTCCCGTGTGTGTCCCGAGTGTGTTTTTCCACTACACTCCATGTTTCTCATAGACCCATTTACCTAGTTTGTGGAAATCATGAGTTGTATTTTATGAAATCACTATGGATCTTCATCAAGTAGGCCGAATCAATCAGAAAAAAAAATCCATATATAGGCCCTGAAAAAGCTGTGGTGTTAAAATTCTTGATACGGAACCAGATTGGTGAATGGGTCTATAAGAAACATTAAGTGTAGTGGAAAAACACAACCGGGACACACACGGGGAAACTTCCATAAAGAGACTATCCGAGAAGAAAATCGAAAAAATGCCGCAACAAAGCAGGGAAAGCAGGGGTAGGCTCAGAATAAGGCTACTCACTGCACACTGTCCAGTGAGAGAACACCTGAATAAAATAGGAGTGAACAACGGAGACCTCTTATGAGGCACTGGATCACAGGAGGCAAACAATTCGTAGACAACCCAAATTAGTTAATATGACATTCATCGAGCAAAGGATCTGTACAAACTTGGACTGGGCACACGAATGTTGAAATAGGTGTAATGGGTCCATGAGACTACAGTATTTTCCGGAAGCTTGAAAGAAATGGACAAATCAGGTGGCTCTCAAGTAGTAAAAAAAAGATTTCTAAAAAAAAATTAAAAACAAATATCTAGGACGTTTAGTAAAATTTCTACAGTCATTTTAAGAAAAACGAATGATTTCGATTTCAATTGATGCGATTGTCAGAAGTCTGGGTGTTATTAAATAATGAAAACAACACAAATAAAAGATGTAGTGTTCTAAATAAAAGTATACACCGCACCACACTGAAACAAAAGAAATGCGAAATTTGCACATTTCTCTTTATTTTAGAAAAGAAAAAACGTAAGATAGTCCACGCATGATATAATAATATTCGTATTTTATCTTCTTGATGAGAATGTCCTTAAGCTTGCAAAATTCGATTCCTAATAGTCTCCGTTTTGTACTTGCAAGACATCTCAAGAAAGTTATGTAGAGTCTTAAATGGTAACATTCCATTGCCCAGTGACACGATTGGGATGTCCAGCGTTATTCAATGGATGATTTGACGTTGTATCTATTGTATCTAATTTTGCTTTCGTCAGGTATAAAAAGGTTCGCTTAATAGAAGTAATATGCTAATTTTTATGATTGATTGTTTTTTACTTGAGTGCAATAAGAAACATAACATTCAATTTTCAACGAAAATACCCATTAATTTAAAATAAGTATGTCAACACTACTACGTTATTAAAATACCAATACTATAGGTTACAATAAGTCATACAAATTTTCAAATCAATATTTAATAGTATGAAATGTAATATTTATTGGGATTAGCTACAACTGTATTTTCAAAAACCACTGAAAACTATCAAATATAGAGATCAAACTGCTGGAGTTTCTTTTGGAAATTTTCTCCTCGACCACAATTTTATTTCTGAAATTTTTGTATTGTGAATCGAATAATTTAGGAAAAAAAGAATTCTCAGTTATCATTTGTGATTTTGCAATAGTGTGTGTGAGCGATTTTGAGAATTTGGTATATTTTCCTGGATGTTGTTATGAATCTAATCAGCTCTTTTATATATTCTAATTATCAAGTGCAATATTTATTTCTCTATATAACATGTCTGAATCCAAGAACAATAACATTTTGCTTTGTGTTGAGGCCTAGCTATAACGATGTATCATAAAGTATCGACTACCGTAGTCGAAGACGAAACGCCAGGCATAAAAACCTGAAAACCTTAGCCAAAAAAACCGAAAAATAGTTATATGCGACAATGAAATTAACAATTTTTCATCTAATCAGATTAAAAAAGTCGAATATGCGTTGCTTTGAACTCGAATTCTCTAATAAGTGAAAATTAATCGTAATACTGAAAATTATACAATGATATTAAAATACAATTTGAAATATGACAAATTGCTGAAAGCAACTTTCATAATAGGGAGGGGGAAACAGTACGGCCGAATAAGTTAATGTTTGGGCTGGTATATTGGAAGACGCAATTATTGGTTCATTATTCATAGGAGGAAATTCAAATGACGAAATGTATGCTCTAATGCTAAAAAGATCTATCGATAGATCTCGGATAGATCATGTGTTAGAGAATCAGAGAGATAAACACGAGAATTTATCTTTGGAAGAAAATTCATTACATTTTCAACAGGATGGGACACCTCCTCGTTATGTAGTTCCACTTAGACAATGGTAAGATAATAATTATGCTAATCAATGGATTGGAAGGAGAGGTCCTATTGAATGACCTCCTAGATCAATGGACGTATTCCCTCTTGATTTCTTTCTCTGGGACCACCTGAAATCTATTGTTTTTTAGACGCAACCTGACTCAATAGAGCAACTGAAGAAAATAATAATCCAAGAATGCCGAGCTATTACCAGAGAAATATTTCCCAATATACGTCTTCAATTAATAATAGAAAATAAAATTTTAATTTATGATTCAGTGGAACGATCGATGTAATAAAGACTATGATAGCCTCATATGCCGGGGGTGATCGTATTAAACGGGAGCAATTTTTGTCCCAGTTTATTCTCGCCATAAATTTGTCTGCTCTCGAAATGACCGGAATTGCACCGTTGCGTTGACGTGAAACTGTTACAGAGTCGGTACCAGTTCTAGAGGGCTCTCAGTGTGTATGTGCAATCAATCGAGTAAGTCAGAAAGTTAACATAAAAAAAATTTGTAGAATCACTTCATTGCAAGAGAATGTATTTTATTTTCGAATGACAAAACTAATGTGAAAGTGACCAACTTATTGAATGATTTTCCTGCCAATGTGGTATTTTTTCATCAAGAAGATGTAAACTTAATCAAGTCAGTATTAATTTCCCTATAAAACGGTTTTCTATCCGTTCTAGCGAATCCAATGGAGGTTTCAAAAGCTATATTATCTTTCATGAATTGAAGTTTTATTGATGAATTGAAAGAAAAAGTGATACTATGTGAATTATATATCACGTCCCTTTTTTTGAAGACAAAACACAAGCACTGCAGAAAAATCCTTAAGGCGCTCTAAGAGCGGTGCCTGTGCGAAAGTAGCGATTCACATTGGAATTGAATCGCCGGAGATTATATCCACTTGGAAAAACGTTCTCAGGAAGTTCATTCCATATAAACGCAGTTCTCCATATGGAAGAGTTCTTGGTGGAATCAAATGTGCCAAGTCACTTCAACACTTCCCGTGAAAGTATCTATAGAAGAGAAACACATGTCCAACCTTACTTCGATGTTCTAGACTATCAAGTTTGCGAGTGATGTTCGCGTCTCCAATCAGGCGGATGGCTCTTTTCTGGATGGAATCCAGCAGCTTCGGGGTATGATTAGGGGCAGAGCTCACACATGTGAACAATACTCCAAAGAAGGTCTGATCTGAGCTTTATTAACCATCAAAAGTGTTTCAAGCTTTTGAGAAGCGGTTTTTGCAATTCCAGCGACATGATCGTGCCAAGACATATTGGAGTCCGTTTTAACCCCCAACAAACCCCCTAAAATTGGTTTCTAATTTGAGGAAATGTTTACGCTGACTTTGGTATACATTTACGTTATTTTAACAATCTGACAAACACGGATTTTGTTAATTCGTCGCGCTTTAATATTTACTTGAAGATATGGTACATTTAGTGTTGAAAGAATTAGTGTTGGTCCACATAAAAACATAAGCCGGAGTCATGATTAAAGATACCGAAATGTAGCCTAGTAGGTCGTGGTCGAATGAAACCTGAAATACCAAACGTTTTTTCTGCTATTATAGCAGACATCATCAGCGGTATGTGCGTTGACTGCGAGGACGAAGGTTATATCTCCAAGTCTCAGCAGCGAGTGATAACCATATGTCTGACTTAGTGTTCGTCCAATCACTATTTACATATAATGTGTTTTACCGAAAATGAATACAGAATTGTTTTTTTTTCCATTTTCAGATTCAAAAAAATAGTACAATCATAGATCTCCATAAACTGCATGTTTTGATGTATTCAACATAGACAAAATGTCATTGAACCACCTATTGCTTTAAAAAATATGATAGAACTTGATAAAAATCCATTATAACGTATTTAAAATAACACTTAAAATGTGAGATCTCCAATTGGAAATTTACACCGCGACATGATTGTATATTGGTCAAACCGGAAGAATTTTTCCGAAAAGAATAAAAGGGATTGAAGTAGTTTTTTTAATGGGAAGACCAATTCAACATTTGCGAACCATCTTCTGACAGAAAGACACGAGTTCAATCACAATTATGACGTATGGCATTTGGAAGAGATAGGTTTGAAACTCTACATTCTCAACACGCTTAGAAATCAATAGATTTGAAAATTAAGGATTATTGAGGAAATTAGTATTTAGGATAGATCTTGAAATTAGGTAAAATGATCTCTTAGGTGAAAACTGTATTAATTATTCTCCACTTTTATGAGTTGTTCATAAAGAGGTAAATAGTTCAGGTGATGAATTTATCATGTCAAAATTTGTCACGAAGTCATTATGATTCAAATTACCATAAAAGCATAATTAATTCATCACCTAAATTATTTTTATTTCTAGGAAGGAGTCATAATACTGTAGAATGATAAATACATTTTTTACCTGATACATCATTTCACCTACTTTCGAAATCTATCCTAATTACCATATTCCTCACTGCAAACTATTTGATCATTGAGCAATAATCCCGAAATCTTGAACCTATTGATTTCTAAGCATTTCAAAAGGAACAGTATTGTGACGCCCGAAGATTTTATCCTATAGCGAAATACGTGTCGCGATTTTGTGAACTTTCAAGTAAAAACCTCACTTTTGAGTGTTTTTTTGAATACGGTTTATTGATTTCATTGATCAAGACCAATTTCATAGTATCCATTTCCTCGATAGATATATCAAAAGTTATTAGGATATTGTTTAGATCTATGTATAGATTCAACATCCCATAATGTATGGCCAAAAAACATGTAAACCGTAATGTATCAGTAGATAAAATTTCACTATTTACTTTTACGAAATTATTGTTCATAATAAAACTGATAAATACAAATTCTCTAGAAACAAACATATCATATGTATTCTACATTACAAATATTTCCTTATGTCAATGACAACTTTAATATTTAAAATGTGACTAAGAAAATATTTTAGATTGGTTGGTTTCCAAAAAATCATAATTATCCTGAGAAATCGTAGAGGAAACTCAGAGGTTTTTACTGGAGTTGTATATAGTTCTATTCTCTTTGAGATATTCTGTTAATTTCAGTAATATTGCATATTCCATTCAAAATAATATATTCTATGACTTCGGACTGAAATTGTGGCAATTTCATTAATTTTGTTTTGTTTTACTAGTTATTCCGGATAAAACCGCTGCCAGTTTTAGTAAGTATATTTCAAAATTACTTTACTGGTGCTGGTGGAATGAGCTTTAATTAGTTAATCCGATCATATAATTATCATATTATCATCTCAAACTTGGTAGATTGTTTGCAATTAGGTAGATTTTGCATAATCAGCATGTACACCAGTAATATTGGCTGTTTAGGAATTTTAAGTTTTGATGTCTTCTTTACTCATTCATAGTAGAACTTTGAAGAAATAAACTTGCATCATCATAAATACTTTCAGTCATTTAATACTGATGGTTATTTGAACCATACAAAGTATCTGAACGTATTTCGGTCATTATTTGCTTTTTATCTTTTTTTGTTCATCTGAGTGGGAAAATGTCGTGTTTATCATCCTCTCGTACAACCCCATATAAAATTTGATAGAACAGTACATTCGTATATGATACTTCTTCATTCCATTAACTCAGATCAAGCTACAACTCGCTGAGCTTTGCCCTTCTAGGTACCTGTCAAAATTGAATAAATATTTGCTCACTGCAAATATGTGGAGTTCGTGAGTTCAGTGTAGACACACAAATTTTGTGGTTAATGATATTATTTCAATTATTTGCCACTATTTTATTGAAGAACAATGATGGACGGACCTACCAGGTTGTTACTACAATTTCATCAGTAAAGCTAATGGAATAAGTTATTCTGAATTGAAAAGTGTGATTGAACTCAATGGGGTGGGATGGAGTTGACAGGAAACTAAAATAAACTCCATATAAAATCTTAGATGAACTGAGGAAGTCTAAACATCACTTTTGACAGAATGCTTCTTGAAGTAAAACGAAAAGAAATATACGTTGGTGTGAGTAAAGCGATGTTCTATAAAAAAAATGAAATTTCAAGAAAAAACTATTAGTTTTCCATCCACATACAGTGTGACACACTTAAGATAAAGATATTGTGATCCTTTTCGGAAGCAGAGATTTGATTTTTGGGACAGGGGTAGGTCTTCCTGGACCGCACTTTTCACAATACTTAGCCCGAGTGACAGCCTCAAATCCAGCCTACTGCGATCCCGCGAAAAGTGCAATTTTTCAATATATCTATCTATATATCCTGCGATATCCTACCAACGAATGTGGTTTGTAAAAAATCAAGAAATACCATAGTACCTATTACAATAGTAAAAAATAGTAAATAGAAAATACATTAGTATAAATTATAACAATAATAAAAAATAACCACTCAATGTGAATTATATTTTATATTTCAAGGTTCCAAGAGAAATAAATTTTACGGTTTTCATAGAAATTTTCAACTGTTTGCTACAGTTAACAAAAAATTTGAAAATTCTTCCTCGAGCACCAATGAAAAGACCAATAACTTTTATTTCATCATTAATTTTATGAGAAAAGAAAATTAATGTTTTTCACCACTTTCATTTGTATAGTCGAAGTAAACGATATTGTGCACACTTGAAGTTGGCGGCACTCTCAAAGGCCAAAAAACCAATACATGGAAATGAACCTTCTATGGACTAATTGTTCGAAAATGTGTACGCCTAACATGCATGCAAACAAAGGATCGCGACTAATCATTGTACATTACGGAGGAAGTGAAGGATGGGTTTCGAATTTAAACGAGTGTGACAACCACGCAAAGTTTTTCCAGTGAGTTGATTCCAATTCCAATAGCGATGGTGAACAATGCGAAAAAGAGATATCAGTGAATACGATTCGGATGCATTTGAATATTGAAACACAGAGAGTATGTTTCAATGTATATTAGAATCGAAATCTCAAGTTTGGTTTCGAGGGAAACAAACTATCACAAGCAACATGACGGAAATTCCTTTCTCAACTGTACGTAAAATAGTCAAAAACAAATCTTATGAATGCAAGACGCGATGTTTACAGGATTATCAAAACCTTTAGATTTTGTTTATATGTCGAACATTAGACTGTCAGGCATGTCCTATGCGAGTGCCCGGAGTTATCGTCAATGAGAGAGTGTGTGTTCGGCGAGTCTTGGCCTACACCTGCCACTATAAAGGATATGTCTCCCCTTCCTGGAAAGGATAGGATGGATGATGACTTAGGAGGATAACTCCTCGGGAGGTTGTACAGTAGGTCACATGTTGCCTAAGTGCTGTGGGCTTACACTCACTCTCCCTACTCTACAGATACAGATACCTTTAGATGTTTATCTAATAAAATCATTGAAAAAACAATATACGACTATTACAAAAGCAATTCCTACAACTGAAATCATAAGGAAGAAATTCAATACTTCCGGCCATAACGTGAGCTGCTGTAACAAAACTCTTAAGAATTAGTTAAAGAAACTAGGAATTGCGTAACGAATACTTAGAACAAGTAACTAAATATAGACATGAACAACGGCAAATTTTCTATTTAGGCGAATCTTGGTATGACACTCACGACACAGTTGAGAAAGGGTGGACTAATGGTTCGAAAATGTGTACGCCTAACATGCCTACAAACAAAGGATCGCGACTAATCATTGCACATTGCGGAGGAAGTGAAGGATGGGTTCCGAATTCTTTGAAATTATGTAGAAAAAACTTGAGAACTACAATATTGACTATCATAAGAACATGGAAGCTAATATATTCGAGAAATGGTTTGAAAACACATTGATCCCAAATTTGGATGCGAATGGTGTAATAGGTCTTGACAATTCTTCCTATCATTGTATTTTGAAGATTACTATACCAAAAACCAACTACTTGAAGTTTTACCGACAAAAACATTTGAAAAAGTGTATGTCCTTCATAATATTGCTGAAAAGTAAGGAAACAACAACTTTTTCAAATAACTTATTTCGGTATCATCACCGCGAAGCACAATATTTGCCTTTTTCGCAGGAACGTAGTAGGCTGGGTTTGCGGCTGTCACTCGGGCTAAGTATTGCAAAGCATGCGGCTCATGAAGGTCTATGCCTGTACCAAAAATCAAATATCTGCTTTCAAACATGACTTAAATATGGGAGTGTCTTCATCTTGAGTTTGTCATACTGTATATAAATGAAACCAGAGTATTTTTGAAATGCAGCCGAAAAATAATTTGACATGATGATGATATATAATCAATAGTGAGAGCGCTACCGCGAACGTTTTTCGCTTTATTATGTGTTTCCATATGTTGCGTATCTCTACGCTAACTTGGCTGAATGCATCGTTGGACAACATGTATGCAGCTTCTTTGAATTTTCTCGTAAGCCAGCATTCCTTCCTGTGCATGATCACAACTTGGGACCACTTGATATTATGTGATGGTCCAAACATGCTCTACTATTCCCCATAAATATAACATCTACTGATCCCAAGCTGAGATCATCCACAGGGAGGAACACGTGTTTTGCTAACCAAGTTAGCATCATCAGTAGATGACTAGAAGTAACTACTTTTGTTCCGGTGTGATGTGGGAGGAAACGTTTTTCTAGTTGATTCAACTATCAAGTCCATCAAGAAAATTGAATTGAAATTTTGAAATGTTTCTGGAATGTAGGCATTCGAATGTATCCTAAACTATACTCATGTGTCATAAACGGTAAGATCTACAAGGTCGGTTGAATTGGACAAAAGTTTTTCCTTTTGGTGAACTGGGATAATCTATTTTCAGATCGGAAATATCAGTGATTGTTTCTGAAATGTTCTCCAAAAACTAGAACTGTCGAATTTCGTTTTTTTTGGCTCTACTGCCTCCATTTCGAATGATATAAAATGGTGAAGGAACTTTCAATACTGTTCAATATTTGGTCTAACTGATATAAACTGATATTGAAAAATGTGTCGTATACATTATTAATTCAACTGTCCTTGATGGTATGTGATGACATTTCTCCTCACGAATCCGTCATCTATACGATTGACAGAAGAAGACTACCTAAGAATATCAATACTAAACGGGAATCTTAAAGGCGTCTGTTGCAGCTTTCACTGCAATGAACGATAGATGACGAATCTCATTCGGCGGTCATAGCTCAGTTTTACAGTAGTCCGCCATTGAGATTCGTTTATAATTTATATTCGTGGATTAAGTCTTCTGTCGATCCTATAGATGGCGTCTTCGTAGGAGTTGTCATCGTCTATTCAATCTGAACAGTTGTGAAACTGCCGACGAAAGTAGCAATACCATAAAATAATGAATGTTTTTGTTTACAATTACATTGAAAAAAGTGACAAGATATGTTTTCTCTTACCTGATAGCAACAGTGTTCTATCGTGGTGTTAAGCCAGAACAATTTTTTCAATGGTTTCTTCTTATAATGTCTCTTAGATGATAGGATTTATTGTCAAGATGAAGGTTCATGTTGGTTTTGTTTGATATATAGTACATTCGATAATTTGTGAGGGTGAAAGAATTTCCAAAATGCAAACATGCCGGAACATCAAAGAAAGCAACATAGTCATCTCAAGCAAGTGGCACTGGAATTCATCCACAAAGTCACTGAGATATTTCTACCCGATATGCCCCTTGACGACGCTGCTAATGAGCCATTAAAATAGTTAGTTGCGACAAAGAACTTCAAAAAGAAACAGCCGACGCTGTTTATCATATTGCGTTGAATAAAGTATCAATAGGCGTCGGACGCTTCACGGTTCCTGAACAACTAGCTTCCATGTTGTAAACATTTTTATTCGACGCTCTCTCGAAGTAAACTGAGGAATATCACTAAGACTAAGACTAAGACTAAGACTAACCCCTCTACCATGGCCTTTAAACTCACAATCAAAAATAATGTAATATTTTCTTCCTATGGAAAAAGCCAAATTAGTCCTATTGATGGGTGCGGTGTGTCTATTGACGGTATCTGTTTAAAAAAAAAATTTTTCCGTTAACCAACTGTTGCACCCCTATGAACGACAACCTTCAGAAGTCGAAACTTGGAGAGCTAAGGATTAACGAAGGCTTACCTTTTAACTTGTGATTCCTAACTCGGGTTGGACGATAGCAAGTGAAAATCGATCGTTCAGGCTAGGGCTTGAACCACCGACCAACACGGCAGTCAATTTGAGTGAGTTAACAAAGCACCCACGTCAAACCGCCTGGCTACCGACCGACCGGTATAATTCAAAGTAATATAATATATTTTTACCGTCTTCAAAATAATAATATTTTTTCAATTTCCTTCAACTAAATACTTATTTGACGAAGGCTTACCTTTTAAGTTGTGGTTCCTAACTCGGGTTGGACGATAGCAAGTGAAAATCGATCGTTCAGACTAGGGCTTGAACCACCGACCAACACGGCAGTCAATTCGAGTGAGTGAACAAAGCACCCACGTCGAACCGCCTGGCTACCGACCGACCGGTATAATTCAAAGTAATGTAATATATTTTTACCGTCTTCAAAAAAATAATATTTTTTCAATTTCCTTCAACTAAATACTTATTTGTTGGAGGATGTGTTGGTTACTACTGGACGTATTTTCACATTTGTCGTAGTTGATTTGTTATTCTGTTCGTTATAAATGAGATTTTTCAAGAATTAATTTTTAAAATTCATTTTTTCAATTCGTTGAGAGTGAAATGCATTTCTACCTTTTTTTGTACCTTGGGAGCTGTCTGGCTTGTCCATTTAGTCCTAGTCCCCAGACAACACTGCAGCCTCTTGGGGTTATTGCGTTTATTCTCCCATTTCTACCTTGACACATTATACTATATATTCTAATCCGCCTGTATATTTTCTGTAATTTCTGAATTAATTACCTACAAGTGGTCATATGAATGATACCGATTATAAAAATGGATTTCTGCAACATAAAATGGATTCACAAAAATCGAAGAGTAATAGACAAAAAATAGTGAAATTCTAGATTGTGAATTATCAGTTTTTGCACATCTGAAATATGCGGATGTTTCACAAAATCATTACGACTGATAAATCACTTCATCTCTTTCAAAAAATGGCTTTTCTTACTGATGTTCACCAACTAAACACTCGTTCAATATCAAGACTGAATCCACTTCATCATTCCACTGCATTAATATTTCATCGGTTATCTCATAACCTATAAACTGAATTTTCATTGCACTCAATTATAAAAACCTAACTTAGCTTTGAGTTGATTGAAGTTGAATTCGATATTCTGATTGCTTTGTTTCTTCATTGTTAGAAGCTAATGTGAGGTTTGGAGTGATAAAACGCAATTATTTCACACTTAAAATAAAAATCAATAATCTGATCGGTAGCCGGTCGGTTCGACGTAGGTGCTTTGTTCACTAACTCAAATCGGCCGCCGTGTTGGTCGATGGTCGTGTTGGTCAAGCCCCAGGCTGAACAATCGATTTTCACTTACTATCGCCCAACCCGTGTTAGGAATCACACGTTAAAAGGTGTGATTCGTCTGCTTTTCATTCTCTTTTTAAACGATGTTTGTTTTAACCGGAGCTGAATCTCCACGTCAAATAACGTATTATTTCGATGCATTAGGCTTGTTAGCTTCTATATTTCTGCTCGATGGTGGGAATTGAGTATTTCTAATGAATTTGGCACCCCCAAGACCCAACATCTGACATCTGACTGATAAAAGGACAACCGGTCTCATTCTCCACAACTAGTTCAAAATTTTTCCGGAGCGTTAGGCAATACGGGTATCGTATCGACTGCCACATATAATAATAGAGCACTCGTAATTCCGGCTTAAGGCCGGTTTGTGGTGATGGATATATAGACCGTTTCTTTTATCATATGGTAACATTGCTATATTCCAAACCGTAACAGATTCGAAGACGATTGAATTTAATGGAAAAAAAGGTAACTGTCATCGGGAACAATACAATGGTCGAAGAAAATTTACGGGGACTCTCGCCCTTCTCGAGTTATACGGAGAAAACACAAAAATGCTGTTTTTCATTTTTTTCGAATGTTATTTGGAGATTATCATAAAATGGAAGAGAAAAATGTTATTGTATTCGAAGTGTACTATGACGATGTAATAATAAATATTCGATAAAACGTTTCGTGTCAACATGACCACCATCAACTTTTTTTAAAATACGGACACATCTTTTTTATTACATTTGATATTTTTATAGCGTTTCATTTGAAATAACCACCATCATCAGTGACAACAATCAAACAGAAAAACAGTTCATATTGCTATTGCTGCATTATGGGGAAGAGCGCCTTCCTGTTGAAAATATTGTATTTCATGGCGGACATTCAAAGGCAATCCATTTAAGTAGCCATCGAATTCATTTCACTATTCAAATGATCATCGTGAAAGAAAGGTCCAAACATGTTTGTTTCCACAATTACCAACCAAACATTTATTCCGAACCTTTCTTGGAATTGGTTTCCCTATGTAAATGTTCATTTGTATTATTCCACCTATAATGGATATTTCTTTTGAACTAACCATTGTTGGTGAATTTTGATTCGTCCGTCCATATTATTTTTTCACAAATATTTTCAACTTACCTATCGTACTCTCCTTCCGTAATCCCTTTTATTGAGGTGATGAACTTTGAGTATCCTGTAGCATTTATATGTGTTCTTTTTCAAAATAGCATGTCAGTCCTTTCATCATTTGAATACATCTTTGATATGTTTATAAACATCTGACAGTTCTCAACAGATATGAACAACGCATTTATTTTTCCTGCCATAGAAACCAAGCAAAGCCTACGCGTTTAAGATGGTGAATGAATTGATATGCTTTTTGATAATAACAAATCATACAACAATGGAATTTTGACCAAAAACAGATATTTTCGTTACTTCCAGGATTGAGAATTATAAAAATATTACGAATTATAAATGATTAGGGAGAAATGAGCTCTGAAAGAAGGATTACGGCAATACAAAAATTTCCAAAACGAAAAAGTACGAATTTTCATTGTGCTAGGGTACCTACCTGTCGAATTTATTGGGTTGTCTGAATTATATTTTGAAGAAACCGAAACAATTTACAAAAGAAGTAACGACGGAACCGTGATTTAAATTTGTTGTCACTGATGATGGTAGTTATTTCAAATGAAACGCTATAAAAATATCAAATGTGATATACCCTTGGATTTTGAATATAAAATTGTTGTCACTGATGATGGCAGTTATTTCAAATGAAACGCTATAAAAGTATCAAATGTGATGTACCCTTGGATTGTGAATTTATTGCTTAATCAATATCTGTAATAAAATAGGCAGGTTCTTATTTAAAAATAAGGTGATGGTGGCCATGTTGGCACGAAACGTTTTATCGAATATTTATTATCACTTCATATTACACTTCAAATACAGTAACATTTTCATTTCCCATTTTTTATATTGTCCGAAATAACAATTCCATTCGAAAAAAAACGAGAAACAGCATTTTTGGTTTTCCCCGTATAACTCGAGAAGGGCGAAAGTCCCCGAAATTTTCTTAGACCATTGTATTGTTCCCGATGACAGTTACCTTTTTCCAATTTGATCGTCTTCCTATCTGTTACGGTTTAGATAGAATATACCAATGTTACTACGTGATAAAAGAAAAGGCCTGTTGTAGGCTGAGGCCGCATAAGCCGGACATGCAGCAAATGTATCAGGGTCTCAGGCGCGGCAAGCCCTGTATCTTGAGAGCAACGAAAATCATCAATCGACTAGGGTAAAATAAGGTGTTGAAGACACCATTCTGGCAGGTCATGATAAATCCCTCAGTTCCAAACTTCAGCCCACTTGACTTAAGAAAACTGAAAGTCAGGTTTTTGTATAAGCTAAGGTTTCGGTATCCTTGAAGAACATATCGATAAAAGCGTTCATTATTATTAATGCAATTTATATCAAAGTCGGTGGAAACATTTCTGGTTAGATGAAAGAGCAATATCTGCCTTGATTTATCATGTGTAGATTTTGAATTCTGCCATTTGTTACGTTAGGTTAGTATCTCTCATACTGAGTAACCTTTCAATAAAAGCATTTATTATTATCATTATTCAGTAATCAATAAGAAACCGATTCCTCAGTGAAACTTTGTCACCCAATATGACAACGAATCAATGTTCTCCAAGTGTATAAGATCTTTATTTGGACATTTGTCTTCTTCAAAACACCGATTGAAACTATTTCATTTGTTGCAGATTTTTGAGAACTCGAAAAATGACACCTTCTCTTCACTATCATATACTGCAGATCTTTGATCTATTGCCACTTTTTTTATTCCATCTGGCAAAATCTGCGCTGAGCACATAGAAAACCGAAAGTTTTCATTTATTTTCGCAAAAAAATACAACTAGAAAATTTAGACTTCGCCTTCTTTTCTGTCATTATAGAAATTGATATACAATGCTTGTATATAGTTGTTTCATAGAAAAAGATAGCTCAGTTTTCTAATTGTATGTATTTGCAAAAATGAAAAAATATGTACATGCATTAAAATCAGCCGCAGCGTTATCTTATTGGCCGATGCTTCCTGAACAGTAGTTATTGAAGGGAATTGCATTGCAATAGTTATAACGCACATTTCATCGAACAACGAAGTGAACATAACCTAAAAATAGATTTGTTACACAAATAACCGAACAATTGTGTGAATAATCAAGGTAATTTTTTGAAGAACTAGTACAATGTTCAAATTTGTGTTGAAAACATGTAATAATCGGAATAAAATTTACACTTTGATGAATAAGAAAGTGTATTGAAAGTATATTTGTTTTCTAAGGCAAAATTCAGATAATCTCGCAACAAATTGTGCATTTTTGAAATCTTGGCCTCTTGTATATCACAACAAACGACAATAAAAAGTCTAGTGAAGTGAAGAGTTGAATTGGAGAGATACAAGTTTTTAATTTAACAGTTTTATTTAGCTTTACCTGTTTGTTTGTTTGGGTAAAATTTAGTAATTGAATAACTCCTTTCCTGTTGACAAATTGATCTGATATTTGGTACACATTTAATATTGATGACAATACAATTTAATAAATTTATGTATCATTGTGAATCCAAAATGACCGCAGCTACTAAATGGCGGATTGCATATTTTTTCACAACTACCTCAATATGGCTGTCAAATGACTAGGTTTGAATAGTCGAATAGTAGTACCTACTCTGTGAAAAAGATGCAAAATCAAGATGGCTGCAGCTACAAAATGACAGATTACATATTACCTTGTAATACTGACGCACTGAATGAACTGAATAGAATGAGAAGAATTGAGTAACAAAATCAGAAATTGAAAACTTGAAAATAAAATGAGTAAATTAATTGTATTAAACGGTTGTATTAAAAGAAATAATGATGTGGATAATGTATTAAAACCTGAAAAATAATTCGGAAAGTCCTAGGTAGCAGTGATCACGCCACTCTCCTCGGCAATCTACAGTATTGATCAGTTGAAAAATAATAAAATCGTTGGCGTAGTATTCACATATTTACTCAGGTTACGCTAAGCCCAACGATTTTATTATTTTGTTTTATCTGATCGATACCGTCGATTGCTGAGGAGAGTGTTGTGATGTACCTTATCTATATCATCATTATCTTTTTTTTTTTTCAATTAAACTATTTAAATATTACTGGAGTTTTATCCTAACACCAAACCGTTATTTTCAACACCTCGACACGTGTTTCAATCACCAAGTGATCATCTTCAAAAGGAAGATTGAAACTCGAGTAATATTCATTACTACACCAAAGGTTCCAAACAGTGCATCACAAGTACATAATGCCGCCCAGGTCAACGGAACTGGATCTGTAACGTAAGTACTCAACAACAACTGCTAATACAAACAGATATTTGGTTTCTGAAGAGCTGTAAAAGATATCCAATTTTTCCAAAATTTAAAGAATCAGTTTAATCTTCCTCTTGAAGATGATCACTTGGTGATTGAAACACGTGTCGATGTGTTAAAAATAACGGTTTGATGTTGGGATAAAACTCCAGTAATATATATTACTACACCAAAGGTGTAGTAATAAGTAGACCGGCACGCGACGTTTTAGGCTCTATCCACACTATGATGCCGTTCTTGGTCCGATCTCACTCCGGTCTCGGTCCGATCAAATCTCGCTGTGTCTACACTACTAATTCCGCACTCAGTCTGTCTCGATCCATGGTCGACATAGGTCGTTTCTCGAAATAATTCGATAAATTGTACTCGCCAAAAAATGGCATTTAATTTTTCAATCGAAGAATTAGCGATAATAGCTATTAGTTTGGACAAACAGAATACAAATTAAAAAAAATTAAAACATAAAATGAAAAGAAGAAGAATGTGGATACATCCCAGTTTACTAACGAGAAAAGAAGAAGGCGAATATCACACGTTATATCGTCATTTGATAGACGACGAAGAAAAGTTTATTATTTATGATCAAATGTTATAAATAACTCAAATAAAGTACTTATTTTTTCAGAATCCCACGATTTATTACTAGCCATGACTAGAAGAAAAATGTCACGTCTCCTTGCAAGACCGAAGAAAGACTGGAGTAGAAACAAAAACGAATTCACACAGTCGGTACAAGTCATGACAGGTCCGATCTCGCTCCAGTCAAATAGGCTTGATCCACACTATGATGCCGTTCGCGGTCCGATCTCGCTCCGGTCTCGGTCCGTTCCCGGTCCGATGAAGTATTCTCAAACAAGAATCAGAGTATTCTCACTATCGTATCGCTCTGGTTCCGATCCGGCATCGCGCCGGTACCGGTTGGTCGAAAAGAATATTTGACTGGAGCGAGACTGGAGCGAGATCGGGCCTGTCATGACTTGTACCGACAGTGTGAATACGTTTTTGTTTCAACTCCAGTCTTTCTTCGATCTTGCAAGGAGACGTTACATTTTTCTTCTAATCATGGCTAGTAATAAATTGTGGGAATCTATAAAGTACTTTATTTGAGTTATTTATATTATTTGATCATAAATAATAAACTTTTCTTCGTCGTCTATCATATGACGATATAACGTGTGATATTCGCCTTCTTCTTTTCTCGTTAGTAAACTGGGATGTATCCACATTCTTTTTCTTCTTTTCATTTTATGTTGTAATTTTTTTTCATTTGTATTCTGTTCGTTCAAACTAATAGCTATTATCGCTGATTCTTCGATTAAAAATTGAATGCCATTTTTTGACGAGTGTAATTTATCGAATTATTTCGAGAAACGTTCTATGTCGACCATGGATCGAGACAGACTGAGTGTGGAACTAGTAGTGTAGACACAGCGAGACCGAGACCGGAGCGAGATCGGACCGAGAACGGCATCATAGTGTGGATCGAGCCATATTCTTTTCGACCAACCGGTACCGGCGCGATGCCGGATCGCAACCAGAGCGATACGATAGTAAGAATACTCTTAATTACAAAATCAACATGCAATGAGAGAGGGTAATTTTCAAGAAAGGATTGGTGTCAATGTCTGGGCTGGTATCATTGGAAACAAAATAAGTGTACCGATATTTTTGTTGGAAGTTTTACGTAAATTCCAACAAGATGGAGCACCCCCTCATAATACCAGAGACGTTCTTGACTACTTAATAGAGCATTTCAATAATCAAGTTATTGCAACCGCAATGATCCAGTACGGTGGCATGCCTGCTTACCGGATCTGACTGTGCTAGATCATTCCATTTTAGGATATGTTGAAGAAAGGATCATCTATGCAACAGCCCCAGCCACTCTTGAAATCTTTGAAGGAAATATTCATACTGGAGCCATTTCCTGTGAAACCGGAAGTGTCCTGAAAGTGAAAAATATGTGAAAACTCTCCTCCTTACATACCTTGTACCTATACTAAATATCATATTGATACACCTAATAGTCTAGAAGTTATGACTTGTCTAATAGATTCGTTGACACCGGGTATGTTATCTAATAATTTTTCACAGATTATCAGCAAAGACGATCATCACTGGTGGCAGGCAAGGAAAGATAATGCCGCTGGATCGGCAGGCCTTATTCCATCTCCTGAGTTGCAGGAATGGAGAGCTGCCTGTGCAGCAATGGAGAAAACTAAACAAGAACAAGGTATGAATCATAATGTATTAATATCGTGAATGTCAGTATTTTTCAAATAATGATTTTGAGGAGAATATAAACAAATTTATCTATACCTAATAAAATTTATGAAAATATTGTTTATACTTCCTCATCAGAATCTGTTTAATTTGAGAATTAACTTTTAATTTTGCATTTTTCCCATTCTTCCTCAATTCAATCGCATTTTGTTGATTTGCAAACACTGTATGGATGAGAGCCTGCCGTCTGCTTAACAATATATAGTTATAACATAATAATTATATCGGTAATATAATACATATGCAATATATGATAATTAGATTCAGAAGAAACATAAACTATCAGCTTCATTTCGAAACCTCATGTTTTTACTGGTGCTAAATCTATTGCTTTTTGAAATATAAGCGTAGAAAGTATGCAATGTAAAATATAAATACAAAACAACTTTTGACACAGAAAAATTCTGCTATTATCTGAGACATGAACGGGATTATTAGGGCCGTCCGTTTCTGAAATGCTGTCATTCGAAAAGTTGAACAGTTTTTTCATAAAATGAAGATTTTTTCTCATAGCGATTCACAATGGATTTGAATTGCTGACGATTGAATCCATTTGAAAAAGAGGTCCCAGGAAGTTTATTCCACATGAACGCAGTTTTCCAAATGAAAGAGTTCTTATAAACAGTGAAGCTCGAGGTGTAGTAAGTTGAACCTCAAAAAGACGAGCAGCCACAGTCCGTCGCGTATTTCTGTACCGCTCTTGGTGGAATCAAATGTGCCAAGTCACTTGAACACTACCCGTTGAAGTATCTATAGTATCAATCTTTTTTCGATGTTCCAGGTAATCAAGATTGCACGTGATGTTCGCGTCTCCAATCAGACGGATGGCTCTTTTCTGGATGGAATTCAGATCGATTAGATCGAGCTTTCAATTTGATATTTATGAAACGACTGACTTTAATCCAACCGCTGATGGTTGTGGCTGAAAAATAAACATTTGCGAGTTCATGATGAAGTTGGAAGTTCTGTAAATCTTTTGGGAATCCAACTAGAAGAGTCGTTAAATTTTTCCAGTCATAACGATAATCTTATATTCTTTCCGGGGCAAATGAAACAGATTTGTAACAAAAATGTTCTATTCAGCATTTACTATCCTCTCATTCATAGTAGAATTTCTTATGGCATTATGTTATGTGGTAAATCCAATTCTGCAATGAATATTTTTCGATTACAAAAAATAGCATTAAGAATAATTGCAAATGTTTAGCATTCGACCACTGCCAATCGTTGTTCGTGAAATTTAATATCATGCCTTTGCAATCTTTATATATATTTTCCTCCATATCTTCATCCACTGAACGGTTGAAATAATTCTTTTCAATTTCTCTAAAACCTCAACTTTTTGACGATATCCTCGTCCGCCGTGTTCTTGCACCAAACTCGCACTGACTCTCCCGTGACTTCCCAAATATTTTTCCGGCAACTCCATCCGCCCCCGCATATGGTCATTACAAAAATTCTCGTAACTTACCATTGGTCCCCTGTATTAATAAGTAATACATATTGAAAATCTCCGCCTCGACTTTTTTAATGATGGTGGTCCATGGGTTCCATCAATAAAATTGTTTAGGTGCTAACATCTTACCCGACTATGTCTAGGAACCGTTATTGTTTAGTCTGCATACTATAAATCATACCCAAGTAATTTCATCCGCGATATCCGTTGAGCCGCCCGCCTGAATCAGTCTTTTGTATTAATTACGTTTGGTGATATAAAATCAATACTTTGTATCCAATTCATTCGAGTAATGTATTCCGAAATCGTATTGATAATGTTTATTAAAATTCCACGTTTCCTACATTAATTCAATGCAAAAGGCTGTTATTAACTATTACTCACGCCAGTGGCGGTTATTATAGGTTCAAGAATAACAAATTCCCAGGAATCTTTCGCTTTGACGTTACCTGGGCATACATCTTGAGCGATCATCGATATGGCTTTCGGAAACAAAGATCAACAGGCGACTTTCTATCGTATATCACCCATATTGGAAATAACGTAATCGAGAAACATGGAAAATCAAGAGCTGTTGCGCTTGATATTTCTAAGACCTTTGACCGTGTGCGGCATGAGGGTTTGCTGGCCAAATTTTGTTGCTATGGCTTGTCGGATCATTTCAGCTTCCTGAAAGGACGTTCCCAGCAAGTGGTCATCGATGAATATATCTCGAATACTTCTACCTGGTGTTCCCCAGGGATCTTTATTGTCACCAACTCTCTTTTTATGTATATCAACGACTCATTGGAAAAAACCAAGAATCCAATATATTGTTATGCTGACGACAGCACACTTGTCTCGTCATTCCAATTGGATTCCACGACTTTGGCTTCGAAGGCACATCTTCACCAGCAGCAGAAAGTTGCATATTTTAATGAAGATCTAGAAGTGATTTCGAATTGGAGTCAAAGTAAACAGGTTCAATTCAATGCCACAAAAACTCCGGCATAGGTTTTCTCCAAGAAGATAAATGTCCTCGAACCGGATATAATGATGTCAGGTCAGACAATTCCGCTTTCTGTTTCGATAAGTTTGTTGGGGGTCAAAATGGACACCGATATGTCTTGGCACAATCATGTCGCTGGAATTGCAAAGGCTGCTTTTCAAAAGCTTGGAACACTGTTCCGAACCAGAAAAATGTTCACACCTCAGCAACTGTTGATGCTTAATAAAGCTTAGATCAGACCTGCTTTGGAGTGTTGTCCTCACGTATGGAGCACTGAGATTTCTGATGCTGAGCCCATGACAAGAATGATAATTTTCAGTTTTTTAAAAAATGTTCAATTTTCAATGGTTGTTTTTCAGAAATAAATGTTCACAATAATCTCATTCTGATCTAAAAATGTAGGAATCAAATTTTTTCTTTCAAACGTTAGAGTCATATTTTAGGTTGAAAACTGGAGAAAAAAAATGTAATTTCGCTAATATTTCAAATAGCGACCTTGGGTCTTTTATCGATACCATTTGACTGGATTATATTTTTATTTACGGTTGAATATTGCGATAGTTCAGCATCATCTCCGGTTTTCTGATAATATGTTCAGAAAATATGTATCCCAATATTTTTTCTGAATTTCATGTAACCAACATAATAGAAAATAATATGAAAACTTCAGAGTAGCAAAGAGCATGCATTATTTCGGTGACGAATTCATTGTTCTCACTAATAATAACAGTTTTTCATCGGTTAATAAGATCTTATCAGCATGTCTTTTTCTTACCATAGATGAGAATAATCATGTTTCTTCAACTCTATCTCTGGTATTCCATTACCTTTTATTTCTTGGACTTGTCTCTTCTTCAGTGCCATGAGTTATTTGTATGAATGGAGTAAATTCTTATTGAGTTCTCAATAATGTGTCAATAATTAAAAAATGATTAGCATATGTGTGGAAGTGTTTGATATCAAAATAATACTATTTATACAACATTATCATTTTATAATTTGTAACAAATATTTTCGAAATATTGCATACCTACTAATCCTGTTGAGAAAATGTATAACATCCATTAATGTCTTCACTATTACATTTTCATTGCATGAATACTTTGTTTTTGAATATAGTAGCAATATGTATTTGAATTCTGATAATAGGGAATGTATTTTGATGAGTCATTTTATGGAAATATGGACTAAATTCTAGAGACATTGCATTCAAAATATATTCAGAAATTACCCTTCCATGATGTATTCGTGCGTAGCACTTTGAACCAATACACATTAGAGCTTATCAAACCTTGTATTTAATGGATGGAAATGATGGAGATGAGTGGGAACTCGTGAATTTGGATAACAGCATGAAGCTAACATAAAATATTGACTTATTTCCTCTATGTAAAGTTGTATAGTTGAATCGTATGGTTAGAAGTTTGGACAGTTACGGCAAAGCATCTCAGTTGCGATAATAATATGAAAATGAGTAGTCAATTTTCAGAATATCCTTTCAATTAATCTCAAAACTGGTACTTCAGATCCATGACATATAATAATACTTATGGGTAAACGTGAGTAAACTCATTGAAATGTTCAAAGGCATTTTTTTTAGTCAGAGAGATAAAATAATATATTTCTCTCTGAACGGCGGCATCGATATAATTTCACCAAATATCATTCTCTTCTGTAATATGTAAGAAAAAGTCAAATGTCAACTAATAACTTCAAGAAGTACTTCATTGACAACTTCTCAAATCTGGATAGCCAGAATGAACATGGAAATGTCTCATACATCTTCCCACCTGAGGAACGATACCAAGAAAGTGACTCACATAAAAATAAGAGACATTTTTTAAATACAAATGAAAAATATTACATACTATACAGTAAAATGTTTCGATGGCTTACAAACTCGGCTACTTCGTGTCATTTTCACACTGTTTGGTGTATCGGATTAACTAACACGCGTACACACACTTCCAGTTACGGTTGCTCTGCTTTTGATGTCATAATAATTGACATCTGACACTCCCGCACTGATGTATTCTCTTGGAGACAAAATATCAGGAACCTGCAAGTCTACTTGATTCGCTGCATAATCCTCATTGGACGATTCTGCATCTCGTAGATTATTGGTGGCTGCGATATCATCGATACGTTGCAACGGATAAATTCGTTAAATAAGCCTTAGCACGATTCCCTTTGATATTCTGACCTGCCCCAAACGAATCTTGCCATCTCTACCTGGAAGGAGTTGGATGATACTCCCCAAAGGCCAATCAAGGCGTTTATTATTTTCGTTTCCAACTAGGACTACTTCACCAAGTTCGACTTGTCGCAATCGTTTTAGGTCCTTCATCTACTTCAATTGTCCTGAATATTCGTTTCGAAAACGGTTTTGTTTGTGTATCATCTTCTTAGTGAGAGAAGTTGTTTCCATAGCATCGCACTCACGTACTCCATGCTATGTTAGGTCACGAATAAACATGGCAGGTATTGAGGAAATAAGGTCATGCCGACTATCAGCTAAGTGAGTGGGGGTCCTTGAATTTACTGTTGCCTCACAATTACAAAGTACCTGAGTAGCTGTTTCATTTTGAAAAATGTCCAAAGTGATATTCTCATCGTTTAACATTTGTTTATGTGGCCAATATTTTGAGGGTCCATGAAACCATGTAGGTCCCACCACCATTTTGACTCATCTGCTGGATTCAATGTACCTGGGACATGTCGCTAAGATTCGATATCAGTCAATCAATGAATCTGTTGCACTCGATTTCCAACAATTGTTGACCAGGGTTCACTTTGTTGAATCCATAAAATTACCGTTGATGTGTCATTCTAGAAATAACTTTTGAGTAGAGCTTACATGATGACAGCACGACCAGCTGTCGAAAGCGCTCGCATATAATTAAATAGGAGTTATAAAGCTTCAAATACTTTTTGTGACTTATATTAATATTAGTATACTGAAAATAAAGGAAAATTAGTTGCATCATTCAAAATAACTTTTGATAATCATGGAAATTTTTTCTCATTCCGTCATAGTCTTGCAACAATATTCGCAGCCAATAACTCCGGCCGTGGAATAGAAATAAAAATGTGTTTCAGTGGTTTGACTCTGAATTTGACTGCCATTAAATGCACTGTTATTCTTCACCATCAAGAAAATGCCTGTAGTGTAAGCATCTCTGCTGGCATCTCGATAGAAATATACAAACTGCAACATTCAGGTTTTTTTGTAGTGAACACTATCCATCTGGGAGCTATCCATCTGGGAATTTTATATTTTCCAAATAAATTATTTCCAATATCCATATCGTAAAGAAGTTTTTATCACGGGTTTATCTGAGTGGTGTTGTTTTTTTCAAAGCGACTGTAGTATCAGCTTAGGAAACAAAGTTGCTGGAGAAATGAATCTAATCGGATCGAAAACTTTCTGGATCATAGAAAGAATTAACCTCTCAGTAACAACTTGGTCTTTCAAATTTATATAACAGTATTCATTAATATTCAGGGTATTTGATAATGGATACCAAATCAATCCAAGTAATGGAATCTCAGAGTTATCACCCTCAGTTCGTATAAACTCTCACCCTCGCAACTCCAACTTTCCCTCAGCCATAATAATGCCGCTTCTCGAATGATTGTTCGTAAATAATCCAGTCATTCAAGCTTAAATTAGGTAAGAATCTCGGAATTCGAGATACCCAGCTGTAAGTCTGTAAATACTTGTATATTGACACCCTAAAAGTTGTCTCGAAACCTACATATGGTAGGGTGTAAGCAACTATTAAATTTCAAGGTCAAAGGTCACAAAAATCGTTTTTTTGCGAGTTAGGTTAGTATCTCTCATACTGAGTAACCTTTCAATAAAAACATTTATTATTATCATTATTCAGTAATCAATAAGAAACCGATTTCTCAATGAAACTTTGTCACCCAATATGACAACGAATCAATGTTCTCCAACTGTATAAGATCTTTATTTGGACATTTGTCTTCTTCAAAACACCGATTGAAACTATTTCATTTGTTGCAGATTTTTGTGAGGGCCCAGTTCGACTACGATCCTCTGGAAGATGAACTTATTCCTTGTGCGCAAGCTGGGATTGCCTTCAAAACTGGAGACATTCTTCAGGTAGGTATTCCTGTATTTTAAAAAGTTCAAACATTTTCATGAAAACATAACTAGGATGTCAGTAACACAGAAAATTGATAGCGACAGAACATGTTAACCATTGAATATGCAATCAGAATTGAGAATTCCTTGAAGTAGTGAACCTGTCTACCGAAATAAAAACGTCAATAATTGATGATTGCGACGGAAAGATGTTTATCATCAAATATCAATCAGAATTGAGAATTTCTTAAAGTAATGAACCTGTCAACTGGAATAAAAATGGGCAATCTATCCTGTAGAACCACATGGACCAACAAACTCCATATTTCAATATGTTTTGGTTGCTGTTGTCATGATATTGAAATGATAATTGAATATATAAGAGGTTCGTTCTGGTTCTACGAAATTCAGGTTCTAGAACATGAGGATCATGCGCAGTTGATATAGAACGTTCTGGTTTATTGAGGATAAGTTCGGATTGATGAATCCTCTGTTCTGGTTTTGACTGCAAAATGATCCTAAACTGTCTTGAACCGTATTTACAGACTTACAGCTGGGTATCTCAAATTCCGAGGTGAACTTTCTATAATGACTGGACTAAAAGATTCATCATCGGAAAGGCTGGTCGCACAGTTGACAACGTAAACTTTTTCCTGTCCATTTTGGTCAAACCAAAGAAAGCGTTAAAAATCACGATCGGCTTCGTGAACACTGATTTGGAGAAATGCTTCACGTATGTCGGAAATTACAGCAAATTTCTTCTTACGAAATCTCATAGAAATGGAAGGTATACGTTCAATAAGATTTGGACCCTTTTCAATGCACGACCACTTTGATTGCTTCTTTGGATTGTTCACATTAATATTTCAATATATTGAATATGTTCGCATATATGTCACATTAATCCATCTCTGCCTCTAATTCTTCCTTCGAGGCATTCGCTTCCAAAAGAGAATCAAAGATATTTTTGTTGACTTCTTGCAAAGATTCATATTTTTCTTGTAGAAGATCCCATTGTACTTCAATACCCTGCGGTTTTCTTCCTTCTGTCGTTATTTGCTATTCCAGCTCATTTCCGAATTTCGAAAAAGCAATGCAAAAAACTTTACGATGCCTCTTGTATTGCTCCATCACGATAAAACACGCGTTACCGGTAATTACTAAATGGGTTTTATCGTTAAATACAAAATGATCACGTCCTACGCTTTAAAACTCGTGAATCAATCAAAGTCCTGTCATGGTCGCCACAATGTTACTAATTCGATAAAATAAGCTACCCGCTAACCCACGAATCTCGAATACTTCGATTTTAACTGAAACACGGTTTCGAAAATCGTCTGGAACCTTAAATGCTGCGAAACAGTTACGGACTACGATCAGAATGATAAAAAATGTGAAAAGTCAACTGACATCTAATAACTTATAACTACTAATAAAAAGTACTTCATTTTTAACTTCTCAGATCTGGATAACCAGATTAAACATGAAAATGTCTCATACAAGTTACAGTTTTGTCATAACGGCCTTTGAACCTCGTATTGAAAAATTCGATTCTGCTAAGTGACAATCAATAAAATTTAGAAATGAGTCCTGTTACAATCAACGGAGTTATATATGAACGAAGTGTTTGCTTTGAGCGTGTGTTTTTTCAAGTTACAAGAGCTGAAAGTTGCACCCCCGGAACATCTCAAAGCGTCGTGGAACATTCCAGGGTTTTATAAAGATAAGCCGTAATTACGAACGTTAGTTTTTTCATCAGTGAAATGCAGTTGGTCAATAAAAACAAACAATGAGTAATCACAGTGATACAGTAACTGACTTTCAAAAACGAATTATGAAAAGTGTTAGAAGTGTATTTTACTCCTGCTCTTCTTACGTTCAACTATACGTTGAACCTAACCTAACCTTTTTTTTGGTCGGGTGGAAACCTTCATGGGCACTGACCGCTTGGTTTCCATCTCGAGCCAGTAGTGCCGGACTCGTAACGGCTAAAACCGCCCTCTCTCTTACCCGGAACTATGCGAAGGACATAGCATCAGGTACAGGCGACATTTGGTATTACCTTTGCTCCCTAGCTTGCGTTTCGGACATCTTCTCCTCGTTCTCTTTTTGTCTCATCGTCTTCTCCAAATACCTCGCTCCTCTATTTCACTGGCTGTGACTATTCATCATCTTTTCTACAAGGTTGTTGGGGTTAATTTCTCCGAGTTCTATCTCCAGTTCATTCCTCTCTCTTTCCCACCTGGGGCATACGAATAAAGTGTGCTCGGGGCACCTCGGGACAGTAAACGCATTTACTATCTGGTGACTTTTCGATCTTCCAGAACTATGCTTTGAAGGACCCATGTCCGCTGAAAGCTTTGCTTATGGAGTAGATCGTCGTTTTGTATTCACACTCCACCCATCTATCTATATTTGGAATCAGGCTCAGGTTCTGCCACCTTTCCTGTCACTTTACTATTGCTGACTGCCTCTCCTCCTTCCTTACGTTTTCATCAACGAAGGGTCTAGCATCATGCAAAATGGCATCAAATGCCATTTTGCAGTATTGAATGCATTTTTGACGTCTAAAAGTACGGTAGCCCCCCACATAGTATTACCTTGCGTGGATCATAATATCACCTGATTCCTTGCTGGCATCACTGACCTATTGGCTCTAAATCCGAACTGCATCTCTGATATGCCTCCTTTCTGTTCCAACTCTATTTCCAGTCTATCTTTAATCATGTACTCATAAAGCTTCCCAAAACCATTTAAAAGACATATTGGTCTGTATCCCGCCGTATTCGCACCACTAGCCTTTGGTATAAGGACCACGTTAGCTTTTTTCTAGGCAGGCGGAAATTTTTGTTTTATCAACAGCTGGTTTAGAACTTCCAAAATCGAGTTTGGACTATTACTTATGGCCAGTTTCACAGCTTCTGGGAGTATACCATCTAGGCCTGGGGCTTTTCTGGGTTTCATCTTGTCAGCAGCTCTAACCAACTCTGCCAGGGTAAAAGGTGGAGGAGGTTCAGCTGTCACATGCACATCTGCCTCGACCAGGCCTTATGCTGGAAATAGTTGTTCAATGATTTCAATACTTTTTTCCTGGTCTAGAGCATACGGTGTTCTGGTCTGTTTGAGTCATTTTACCATCATCTTGTATCCTTGGCCCCATGGGTCCTCATCCAACCGATCGCATAGAAGGTTCCACTGTTCTTTTTGGAATATCTTTATGGAAATGCGTAATTCTTTTCTACTTTCCTTATAGACGTTTTCTAGTCGTTCTATGACTTCAGATTGGGGTTGCCCTCCGCGAGATCGACTCAATTTTTTCCTGGAGCGGTTACACCTTGCTCTAAGTGCGGCAGTTTTCTCATACCACCACACCGGCCGCCTTATGCCACCGGCGGCCTTTTTCAGGTGTCTTGCCGGGTTCCATACAGCTTTGTATTGTCTGCCGCCTGTATTGACAATGAAGCTTATAGTCCAGTGCAGGCTCATGTTCTCTTCTACGGAGACTTTCCATTCGGATACTTTCGTCGCCATCCCCTGTGAGGAAAGGGTAAAGTAAGGTCTGGTTACCTTTGACGAATGTAGGTGTTATTCCGTCATTGTGCAATACCATAATCATCCACTCCTCCAGGTATTCCCCACGTGGATTCGTTTTTGCATTAAAGTCTTTTGCAATTATGAAATTTCTCTTATGCCTGGCGTGATGGATAATTGAGTCTATGTATATCTTAGTGTTATATTCGGTGAATTGTAACAATTTTAAAGCGTATATAACATATATAACATGTATAACATATAACATATATAACATATATAACATGTTCCACTTGTGTGGCCTTTGATGCCGCAATTCCTGTTTTTACATAGGACGGCCGTATCTATATTTTGATCTTTGATCCACTCCGTATTATTTTTAACCAATGTTTTATTTGGTTCCTGCACTAATAGTATATCAGCTTTCTCTTCGCTTGCCGCTTTTAAAAGTAAGTGATGCGCATCTCTCCTCCTGTCACTATTTATCTGTAAGATCTTGAGAGTCATTAGATTACTGTTATCATCTCCTCGCCAAGCGTGCCCTTCTCCGCTCTTCGATCAGTCTCTTATATACAGGACACCTAATCTGATCGTGCCTATGGCCAACTTTATCGCACTAGCAACAATGTGCTACTCCCCTACATTATTTAGCCTTATGGCCCTCCGTCTCACATTTTACACATTGCTGCGTCCTATCTTCCCCCGTGCACTCCGTCGATCTATGACCAGAGTCAAGGCATTTAAAGCACCTGGGTAGGGAACCCTTCTCCACAACCCTACATCGCATCCAACCTATTTCCATATAACCCCTCCGTAGAAGTATGATGGTTGTGTCCCAGGGCACTTCCACCGTGGCTGACATTTTCTCCGTTCATCCTATCCTCACTCTCTTAATGTCTACATCTACCGGTTCCACGTTCATTTCTCTGGCCACTGCTAGTATGATTTCTCTCAAAGGAAATTTAAAGAAATTCACATGTATTACGAAATAAAAAGTGGACAAAAAACTAATAAGAACATAGATTATAGAAGTGAAAACGAGTGTACACTACTAGAAATTTTCAATATGGTGAAGAAATTGATGAATTTCACTAGTTCGGACTTCCATTGTCTACTATATAAAATGATTTGAAATCCCTGAAACAAGTAAAAAAGAATAATTAAAAAAGAAATTCACGTATGTCGGAAATTACAGCAAATTTCTTCTTACGAAATCTCATAGAAATGGAAGGTATACGTTCAATAAGATTTGGACCCTTTTCAATGCATTGATTGAGCGAAGGTCGGCCTTGCTCATGTGCTGATGCATCAAATATCGGTCGGATTTCAGTTGCAGCGCTATTTTCCTTCAGAATAGCCTGTGAGGTAAGTATGCACTTGATTTTTCACATCAGAATACTTAACCTCTTCTATAATCCACTAATGCAACCACTCCTTGAAAATGCAGTCATATGACTCAAAAAGTTTATTAATATTCAATTTTTTCAAGTCTTTTTTTAGCCAATGAAAGATTGTTAGACAGGGATAGGTGTCCATCCAACCACGATAACCCCGTTTCATATCTACTCTCAATATTCTTAGAGGTAGTCTGTATAAATACATCCTTAGCAGTCATTTCCATCTCTTTCCTTGATCTATTTTCCACAGGGTCATCTATGCCTAAAATGTTGAGCGAGAATTTGCTATTTTGTCGATATTGTTTTTATTATACGGAAGTTTACCCATCACCGTCCACCCTAGTAAAGTTTCTACTACTACCAATCCGCTCTACAAATTATGTTTTCGACCAGTGTATGATTTCCCAGCAACGTCTACCCCAATAAGTAACTCTATCGGATCTGAATCACTAATATCATGCATTTGAATAGATATATAAAGACTTGAGCTCGTCCATCCAAAGTCCATTGAACATAGGAGAAATCCCGTCGCATACCATATGCTGATCGAGTACTTCAAGTGTACAGCAATAACTATTGTGACTAATTCGACATCATATCAATGATATATTTGCGCAGAGATATTTGAACCTTTAAATAACGAATGAATAATTTTTTCCATCCGTTTTGGTTCAAAGCCCATCGCCTCTGCAGTAGAATTGAGAATATATTATCTCTGAGACCCTGTATCTATGATTAAGCGAATATGTCTAGATTTTCCAGCATTGACTACTTTGACTCAAAAAGTCTTTTATGTAATTTGTCAAACGTGATTCATAAGTATCACTTCACCTTTTCCTTCATTTCGATTATCGGGTTCCTGGTCGAAATGAGGTTTATTTTATTGTAATTCCGGGTACATCAAAACACCATGTGATTTTCTACAAATCAAACATCTGAGATGACCTCGACACTTTTTCGAAGAATGTTAGTTTTTAGACATTTTCTTGAACAAGACATTTCTTTTTTGTTCGAATGTATATTTTTGTGCCTTGACACAAATGTGACTCTCGTGCGTTCCTTGATAAAAAAAACATTTGACAGTTTCGCAGTTAATTAAACAAGTCGCTGAATGTATATTGGACTACTACTTTATTTCTGATCAAGATAATTTTGGTTTACCTTGTTTGAGATATTTATCAGTAGGGTGTAAACCAAAACCTTGAGCGGCAATAGAAACTCTTTCCTCATTTACTACTTCGAATTTTGAAGAAAACAAGTTTTTCTAAGAGGTCATCCAAAGTGTGTTCAGACGCCAAAGAAGAACCAGAACTTGAATCCTTCCTATAAAAGCAAATAGTACACTACCATAACCTCAGCAAATCGTCCGGCACACACGATTCCATCAAATGAAGCAGCATTGCAGCACAATTTTCACTGGTAACTCCTAGAGTCTTGAGTGAGCGCAGTTGTGTCTTGATTCTATCATACAGATTAGTGAGACCTAGTTTCTTCACTGACATGGCAGTATTCAAAACGTATCTCAAAAGTTCTCGTACATTCACTTCAATCTGAAGATCCTTTTTGCCGAAACGGGATTTCAAATTATCAATAACATTTAGATGATTGTCAGTATTATGAGGAAAACTTTCCAATAATTCTCTAGCCCTACTATTTGGAACTGTGGCTTGAACACAAATACTAATGACACCTTAATGTGAACTAGACTATTAGTATTTCAGGTCAACAAGACAATAATAGAGAAGATTGTGGAATGACTGAAATAAAAAAAAACATAGTCGATATTGAAACACAACAATGAAAATCCTCTCATTATGGATCCATATAATCAGAAAGGGAAAAACAAAACTATGAAAAACAGTAATTTAAAAAACAATCAAAAATCCTCATATTATTCAGTATATATCCAGTTTCTTGTTGATAGTACAAATTGGTGGTATCTGTTCGTAAAATTTCAATACCTAAGTTGTGTCCATTATGTAAATTCTCGAAGATAAGGAGATCCACTATCTAAATTACATGAACTGCTAGTTCATGATATTTCTTATTTCCAGTTTTAACAGTCGTAATTGTATATATTGTTATTGCACTATCAATTTCATCAAAATATTGTTATCAGCACTTGTCCTTTCCTGGCCTGTGTATTAATTTTAAAAAACATCGGCAGGGTTGAAAAACGTTTTATTCATTATACGTTATATATAAATGATTACCGTTTTTGCAGGCTTTGTTCAACCCATAGAAATCTACAGGGTGATCGAGTGTACCAATTTAATCGAAATTGAACGACCTCAAGCATTTATTTTTATGATATTTAGTATGTTATAAAAATATCCCTAGACTTTTCCGATGTGTGTATATTGGACTACTGCTTTATTTCTAATCAAGATAATTTTGGTTTACCTTGTTTGAGATATTTATCAGTATCTTTTCTCATTTACTACTTCGGATTTTGAAGATAACAAGTTTTCCTAAAAGGTCTTCCAAAGTGTGTTCAGACGCCAAAGAAGAACTAGAACTTGAATCCTTCCTATAAAAGCAAATAGAACACTACCCATAACCTCAGCAAATCGTCCGGCAAACACGATTCCATCAAATGAAGCAGCATTGCAGCACAATTTTCACTGATAACTCCTAGAGTCTTGAGTGAGCGCAGTTGTGTCTTGATTCTATCATATAGATAAGTGAGACCTAGTTTCTTCACTGACATGGCAGTATCCAAAACGGATTTCAAAAGTTCTCGTACATTCACTTCAATCTGAAGATCTTTTTTGCCGAAACGAGATTTCAAATTATCAATAACATTTTGATTATTGTCAGTATTATGAGGAAAACTTTCCACTAATTCTCTAGCCCTACTATTTGGAACTGTGGCTTGAAGCAAGTATTGAAATACCTGTTATTCTGGACTGCACACTAGATATTCTACTTAATGCTGAAGTTCCGACGTGCCCGACCACTTTGATTGCTTCTTTGGATTGTTCACATTCATATTTCAATATATTGAATATTTTCGCATATGTGTCACATGAATCCATCTCTGCCTCTAATTCTTCCTTCGAAGCATTCGCTTCCAAAAGAGAATCAAATATATTTTTGTGGACTTCTTGCAAAGATTCATATTTTTCTTGTAGAAGATCCCATTGTACTTCCAATACCTAGCTCATTTCCGAATTTCGAAAAAGCAATGCGAGAAACTTTACGATGCTTCTTGTATTGCTTCATCACGATAAAACACGCGTTACCGGTAATTACTAAATGGGTTTCATCGTTAAATACAAAATGATTACGTCCCACGCTTTAAAACTCGTGAATCAATCAAAGTCCTGTCATGCTCGCCACAATGTTACTAATTCGATAGAATAAGCTATCCGCTAACCTACGAATCTCAAATACTTCGGTTTTAACTGAAACACGGTTTCGAAAATCGTCTGGAACCTTAATTGCTGCAAAACAGTTACGGACTAAGATCAGAATGATAAAAAATGTGAAAAGTCAACTGACATCTAATAACTAATAACTACTAATAAAAAGTACTTCATTGTTAACTTCTCAGATCTGGATAACCAGATTGAACATGAAAATGTCTTGTCTCATACAAGTTACATTTTGTCACAATAACGGCCTTTGAACCTTGTATTGAAAAATTCGATTCTGCTAAGTGACAATCAATAAAATTTAGAAATGAGTCCTGTTACAATCAACGGAGTTATATATGAACGAAGTGTTTGCTTTGAGCGTGTGTTTTTTCAAGTTACAAGAGCTGAAAGTTGCACCCCCGGAACATCTCAAAGCGTCGTGGAACATTGCAGGGTTTTATAAAAATAAGCCGTAATTACGAACGTTAGTTTTTTCATCAGTGAAATGCAGTTGGTCAATAAAAACAAACAATGAGTAATCACAGTGATACAGTAACTGACTTTCAAAAACGAATTAGGAAAAGTTTCAGAAGTGTATTTTACTCCTGCTCTTCTTACGTTCAACTATACGTTGAACCTAACCTAACCTTTTTTTTGGTGGGGTGGGAACCCTCATGGGCACTGACCGCTTGGTTTCCATCTCGAGCCAGTAGTGCCGGACTCGTACCAGCTAAAACCGCCCTCTCCGAGTTCTATCTCCAGTTCATTCCTCTCTCTTTCCCACCTGGGGCATACGAATAAAGTGTGCTCGGGGCACCTCGGGACAGTAAATGCATTTACTATCTGGTGACTTTTCGATCTTCCAGAACTATGCTTTGAAGGACCCATGTCCGCTGAGAGCTTTGCTTATGGAGTAGTTCGTCGTTTTGTATTAACACTCCACCCATCTATCTATATTTGGAATCAGGCTCAGGTTCTGCCACCTTTCCTGTCACTCTACTATTGCTGACTGCCTCTCCTCCTTCCTTACGTTTTCATCAACGAAGGGTCTAGCATCAAGCCTGATGCGCTCTCTCACCAAGAGATCGATGGGTGGGGTTGTCGCTATAACGTTGATTGCTTCTGCAGACACCGTCCTATATGCCATTCCACTCTTAGTAGCATTCTTCTCTGCTTCGAATTTATCATCATTTTGTATCTCTGTACCTGCATTACTCCACCCCATATCGGAGCTGCGTACAAAAGCACCGACTGTACCACCCCGTACAACATCCTTCTCTTCTGTACCCCTGGACCCCTTAGGTTCGGCAGGATTTTGGTCAATGCCGCCGTTTGTCAATCCGGTTTTTCACATATTTTTCTAATCTGCTCATTCCATATGAATTTGTCGTCCAGATAAACACCTAGGTATTTACCGTATTTTCTATGCACTATCTGCGTTCCTTGCAGCTGAAAAAATACGTCATCTCCCTTCCTAGAGCCCTTTAGTAAAATTGCCTCAGTTTTATGTGGTGCGAGTGTCAGTCCGTTTTCATCCATCCAGCAGTTTATGAGTTCCATCGAGACATTAGCTCTCCTCATCAATTCTTGTTCGTTGCTGGCTCTAAAGGTAACCGCAAGATCATCTGCATATGCTACTGTGCGACATCCGTCTGGCATTTCCAGTCTCAGCACTCCATCATACAAGACGTTCCACAACGTTGGTCCGAGAACCGAGCCCTTCGAAACCCCCTGCGACATGTCCCGTATATAGTTTCCCTTCTGGAGGGTTCTGTTACTCAGATACGACCTCATTAGTGCCAGCAAATAATCGCTTATACCCAGATTCGCCAGCCTATTCAATATCAAATGCCATTTTGCAGTATTGAATGTATTTTTGACATCTAAAAGTATGGCAGCCCCCCACATAGTATTACCTTGCATGGATCATAATATCACCTGATTCCTTGCTGACATGACTGACCTATTGGCTTTAAATCCGAACTGCATCTCTGATATGCCTCCTTTCTGTTCTAACTCTATTTCCAGTCTATCTTTAATCATGTATTCATAAAGCTTCCCAAAACCATTTAAAAGACATATTGGTCTGTATCCTGCCGTATTCGCACCACTATCCTTTGATATAAGGACCACGTTAGCTTTTTTCCAGGCAGGCGGAAATTTTTGTTCTATCAACAGCTGGTTTAGAACTTCCAAAATCGAGTTTGGACTATTACTTATGGCCAGTTTTACAGCTTCTGGGAGTATACCATCTAGGCCTGGGGCTTTTCTGGGTTTCATCTTGTCAGCAGCTCTAACCAACTCTGCCAGGGTAAAAGGTGGAGGAGGTTCAGCTGTCACATGCACATCTGCTTCGACCAGGCCTTATGCTGGGAATAGTTGTTCAATGATTTCAATACTTTTTTCCTGGTCTAGAGCATACGGTGTTCTGGTCTGTTTGAGTCATTTTACCATCATCTTGTATCCTTGGCCCCATGGGTCCTCATCGAACCGATCGCATAGAAGGTTCCCCTGTTCTTTTTGGAATATCTTTATGGAAATGCGTTAATTCTTTTCTACTTTCCTAGTCGTTCTATGACTTCAGATTGGGGTTGCCCTCCGCGAGATCGACTCAATTTTTTCCTGGAGCGGTTACACCTTGCTCTAAGTGCGGCAGTTTTCTCATACCACCACACCAGCCGCCTTATGCCACCGGCGGCCTTTTTCAGGTGTCTTGCCGGGTTCCATACAGCTTTGTATTGTCTGCCGCCTGTATTGACAATGAAGCTTATAGTCCAGTGTTCTCTTCTACGGAGACTTTCCATTCGGATACTTTCGTCGCCATCCCCTGTGAGGAAAGGGTAAGGTAAGGTCTGGTTACCTCTGACGAATGTAGGTGTTATTCCGTCATTGTGCAATACCATAATCATCCACTCCTCCAGGTATTCTCCACGTGGATTCGTAATGCCCGTATTCCAAAAGTTAGATTTTGCAACAAAGTCTTTTGCAATTATAAAATTTCTCTTATGCCTGGCGTGATGGATAATTGAGTCTATGTATATCTTAGTGTTATATTCGGTGAATTGTAACAATTTTAAAGCGACCAATCTGCGAAGTCCAAACATATATAACATGTTCCACTTGTGTGGCCTTTGATGCCGCAATTCCTGTTTTTACATAGGACGGCCGTATCTATATTTTGATCTTTGATCCACTCCGTATTATTTTCAACCAATGTTTTATTTGGTTCCTGCACTAATAGTATATCAGCTTTCTCTTCGCTTGCCGCTTTTAAAAGTAAGTGATGCGCATCTCTTCTCCTGTCACTATTTATCTGTAAGATCTTGAGAGTCATTAGATTACTGTTATTATCTCCTCGCCAAGCGTGCCCTTCTCCGCTCTTCGATCAGTCTCTTATATACAGGACACCTAATCTGATCGTGCCTATGGCCAACTTTATCGCACTAGCAACAGTATGCTACTCCCCTACATTATTTAGCCTTATGGCCCTTCGTCTCACATTTTACACATTGCTGCGTCCTATCTTCCCCCGTGCACTCCGTCGATCTATGACCAGAGTCAAGGCATTTAAAGCACCTGGGTAGGGAACTCTTCTCCACAACCCTGCATCGCATCCAACCTATTTCCATATAACCCCTCCGTAGAAGTATGATGGTTGTGTCCCAGGGCACTTCCACCGTGGCTGACATTTTTCTCCGTTCGTCCTATCCTCACTCTCTTAATGTCTACATCTACCGGTTCCACGTTCATTTCTCTGGCCACTGCTAGTATGATTTCTCTCAAAGGACATTGAAAGAAATTTACATGTATTACGAAATAAAAAGTGGGCAAAAAACTTATAAGAACATAGATTGTAGAAGTGAAAACGAGTGTACACTACTAGACATTTTCAATATGGTGAAGAAATCAATATTTTTCAAAAAAAGGTCATATAGAAAGAACCAAAATGTTTATTTGTCTGTGACATATAAAAACATCTTGGAAATTGTCTCTTATGTTCTTCATCCGATTCATATGAAGTAACTTCTAACAACTTTGTTAGTTTATAAAAATTTGAACCCACTTACCTTCAATGTATTCAACATATTTTGACAATAACCTGCCACAAGTTAGGCAGGTAATTTGTCCTACAGACTAACAAAGATAACCAAGTTGACGCATGCATCTACGAAAAAGACACGAAAATTCGTTCCGTGATTTACTTTTCGACTTAATATTATCGGTTCTTAAGGGTCCATTAGCTACGCCACTGGAGCACTCCAACAATGTTTAGAGACTCACAGATTGGAGTTTTATTTTCAGGTAAGCCTATTCTACCGATACTGTTGACATGTTGAGCTGCCATTGCTGCTTATAATTGAATGAAAAAAAAATTATGAAGCGTATGAGATGTGAGTTAATAAGTATGAACCCAACTTTATTAGCCGAACACGTATTTTGCGATTCACATTTTTTAATGCGTATTAATTATTAATCACAATGGTTGAATGTACACCAAAACATCAGATGTTGTGCCGATGTGTTGGTAATTATTTCTGTGTCTAGTGGTTCCAGTTTCAATATATTTACTATTCATATTCCAGCTGTCCAGACTTCAACCTAACTCGATTCAATTAAATTTCGGACACACGTCCAGCCTAATATCAATGAAAAAGTGATTTGAAGGTGGATGGCATAACATGCAGAACATTCTTAGTGTGGATGATGATATATATAACGTTACGACTATATTTATGAACCTTATTCAAAATTTTATCAATATCAGAACTCCGAATAATTTTCGAAATCTTCTCATAAATAGTTTAAGCCTAAATCCACCGATAAGACCTTTGGTGTGTTAAAACAGCGCTATTGAAGTTGTATCAAAAATGTTTTGCTTTTGGGCTTTGATTTCAACTATAGCATAGTTAGTATAAAGTATGCTACACCCTCAGAGAGAGATGCATAAAAGGGCAGAGGGCGAATCTCATGCGGCAGTCGATTCCCTCGGAAAGTCTTATCTTCCTATTGAAAACACTTTCCCAATACCAGAAAAAAATTACGGTCTCTCGACGCGCTTCTCGACTGTCATAATGACAGACGAGACGCAATATATTTTCTATTGATTTATTTGTTCTATTTCTGTAGCTTTTGTATTGGAAATTTCATTGTTAACCCCAGTTTTATTACTTGAAAAACAGTACAAGTCAATCGAAAGCGAAAGAATGATGCACCAAACCCCGGCTAAATTCTTTATATTTACAATATGGTATTTTTTTAGTGATCCACTTCTCATAAATGAAGAAATACTTCCAATATACAGGAATCAAAAACATCAACATAAGCTATGAAAATCGAAACAAATATCCTGGCAACATTCGTAATGAAATGAGGTGAATAAAATTAGTTATCTCCGTTGATCCTTAGTTCGCACAAGTTTTGACTTCTGAAGGTTGTTGTTCATAAAGTGGCGACGGTTCGTTAACGGAATAACAGAATTCAGCCGATTTTTTTCAGCAGATGGGCCTTCATTTACCATTTGTATCTAAAATGAGCATAAGTGTATGATATACTTACAAATTTCTATAAAGGGTCAATATTGCTGTTCTAATTTTGTCTTGCTCCTTTGGATGTCTGCCATTATTCATATATTATAATGATAGTGAAATTGAAAATGGGAATGTTCATTACTATGCTCCTGCCATAAAAATATGAAACCTTTCGACACAAAGACTCGAAATATTATTAGGTATAATCTTTTTGATTGATGTATGAAATGGCTTGAATTTTATATGTCACATTATTGAAATTGCAGTTCATCCAAGATGTTTGAAAAAGTTAATAAAAACTGACAGTGATGAATCTCTCTATATACCGTATAATCCTGAATAATATATAAAATACTTTCCTAGATTAAGTTCCTAAGGTGATATTTTCCAGTCATCGCCATAGTTTTTCATTAAATTTCTTGAAGCCAATTTCATTAGATTTATCAGAATCAACATTCAACATCAATACTGTTCAATGAAAGTTTACCAGTTTATGATTCAACAGTGATACTAACATGAACGGAACATAAACTACAATAATGAGTATGTGTTTCATGTTCAATTCCCAGTGGATGTTTTTTAATATTGCAAACCTGTAAACATGAATAGTATCAAAGAAGATGCCTTAGTGTTTTGGATAGTACGCATACACCAATTTCACAATTTTTTTCATCTATTGCGAGTGTGTACAGTGCTTTTTACGTAGCACAGTATTGTATTGAATCTACTTCAAACTACGAATCAAAATTGTATCGTATATTTATGGTTTCAAGCTTTCTCCAGTTCCACTCTATTATTGACTATGAATTTTTCGTTAACCTGCTGCGAGTCTACTATATAGTTGTGAATAACCCATATGATTAGTTACCATTTCTCAAAATTTATCCACGTGAATTCTGAACGAATAAAAAAAGACCTTTCCATCTACGTTATCTACGTTCACGGAGAATAATTATTTCTATTTCAGAATGAATTGTTCACTTTCTCACAGTGAATACATCACTTGAACATTTTCAAATTTATGTTTGAATGATACTGTGGAAGTTATATTTTTTCGACAGAAAAGAAGAAGTATGTATCTTATTGAAGGATGTGTCATTCAGTTTGTTGTTTGAAATAACAGAATGGTAATGGGATATGTTGGTATAACAAACATACCATTTTCACTTCCGAACGATTTTTCTAAAAGAAAGTTGACTGTATAGATAGATGAATTCAAAATATATTCTTTTTGATTTCTTCTTGATGATGTGATATGAGTGACTGTTTTATTATCAATTTCATTCGGAATTATCATCATTTCATTGATGTTTCATCGATTTCCTTACTCTCACTTGGAAATAAATCTGAAATTCATAATTATTTTAAATTTTTTTTATTACAGTTTGAATCTACCGCTACTCTTTTACTAGAGTCTGTATACTAACCTGTCTATTAATTCACTTTTTTTCCAGTTACTTTTAAATTACGGCATGCAAGCCAACGTTTTAGTGTTACAACATTGTTATCCTTTACAGTTGCAAATTAAAGTTTTTCTCCAGGAACATCTTCTTCTGTTGAAAACATTCTTTTTCAATTATACTTTACAATATGTTCATATGAGGATTAGGCAGTGTTTGTCCCTACCGAACTACTAGCGCTGCTAGTGAGTGATTTTTCGTACTTCATGAAAAAGGTTCATTACATAACTATTGGGAAGAAGTGTCTAATGTCTCCAATGAAAATGGTTATTTCTAAAGAATTTTTTCATTTCCTGTGATTCTATGTTCACGAGAAAGTAGTTGTTTCGAAAGGTTTTTTCCGGTTTGTATCTGAAAAAACTTATATGTATGCATACATTTTTGAAAAGAGTTTTTATTGTAGTTATTTCTTTTCTTCCTTCCTTTGGAAGTTTTTCGCATTTCTTGTCAATAAAGAAGAAATATGAAGCCAAAAGCTTTTTCCCAATTTCTTGTTCAGTTCAAAAGTGTTGCTGTTTTTTTTTTTTCGTTTCAAATTAGTTACCTACATCAATAGTAGGAGGCTTGTCATTGATCAGTTGAATAAAAGTTCAGGTTTCTCTCAAAAGATTTAATTACGACATAATCTCTAACATGGAATTAATAATATGAATAATATTCAAAATAGATCACTTATAGTATATAATCAACAATATGTTATTGAAAATATCAATCAACTACATTGATAGTACTTTCAAAAAACATTGTTCGCCAACAGTTATGATAAAAGGAGACCTCGTACCCGACCGAAATTACAGCCAAAACAACAACAATAACCACGACATCTTAAATATTTTAAAATTCTCTATATTATACATCTTCCTGACAGGCTGAGTAGAGCAATTAGTAATAATGACTATGTACCCTACAATTTTCGAAATACTCGTATTTGTGCTACATAGACCAGACCTGCAGGTACATCAAACACGTACGTAAACAAAAAAAGACGAATTTTCTGACAAAAAACAATATCATAGTATATTTCGGACATCGAATCATCACTGGTCATACATTCAACTTCAATGACGTTATAGTCTAATTCACATATACCATTTTCTTTTAAAATTTTTATATAGTCTCCGAAAATTACGATTCGAATTGTCACGTAGAAAGTTCAAAGATTACTAAAGTTGTAAACAAATTAGTAAAAAAAATGAGGTTTGCTTTTTTTTAATATCTTGAAAAATCTTGTCACATACTGGCCTGAACGAATTGTTCTTTTAGATGATTTGATTTATAATCAGTCTTCAAGTATGCTCACTGACTATATGTGAGGGTTTTCTTTCCTTACACGAGGAATTTCGGATATGCAGTTGGTTACCTCGTTCACAGGCAGATGGGGCGATGACAAACCTGTTGTTGTTTGCTTCTGCTCAGTTCGAGGAATGATACTCTGAAGGAATTCGATTTTCATTTATCGGAAATCATCGACTTTATGTTGATGATATACACTACCTTGCACTGACGAGTGGCCAAACAGCCCGAAGCCGGTCTGCAAGTGTGTTCCAATAATTGAAAATCTATTGCGGCAGTTGTATCGCCAACAGCATATGCAAGAATAACTTCAGTGAAGAATCCTGCACTGACACATGTCGGATATAATCCAACGCCCTTCGTGATATCAGCCAGGGGAGTAGATGTTTTCTGATAGGTGTCAGTCCATTAACC
>NW_019290165.1:159015-176867 GCF_000500325.1 Leptinotarsa decemlineata
ACCATCTATATATATATATATATATATATATATCTGCATGAGATCCACAGATCACTTTTTCTCTATGAAAGAGTTCTTAAAATGTATTTGGTGTGACTTGTATTTTTGTTGAATGCCAGACGTGGAAAGAGGATGCACTTCTCATGCTAATGGTTGTGATGGTACAACAGGTATATTACTGCCTCCTTTATTTGTATAGAATAAAAGTAGCGCATGCCGGTCCATTTAAAGTTAAAGTGATTATGAAATTTTTCTTCATGGATTTTGTGAACTGCTGATGCATGAATATTGAATCTGATATAGCTAGATTCATCCGTGAATGCGTTTTTTCTTCCAGATGACTGATACTCTTTCAATTGTTATATGACTTCCACAGGCCTCAATATTAATTACTTTCTGAGTTTTTGTTGTTATCCTTTGATTCAGAAACTTTTATATTTCACTAGCTACACATAAAATAAATGGTTGAAACATAAAATTTCAATAATTAGCTGTTTCAAAAAGCCAGATGTCACATTCGACACTCTGAATGAATACACATACTGCATGTTTTCAGAGATTTCTGTTTAGTGTCACTATTTTTCAGGTTTTGAAAACCGTCGATTTTCAGAATTTCCTACTGACGTTTCGCTGGCGCGAGTGGCTAGCTTCTTCAGAGGTTCACACATCTTGAGTTTATCTCCAATGATTGGATATTACGGCTGCGTATTTATTTTGACTCAGGTAGTTTGGTGTGCTAATACCTGTACCTGGATTAGATAAACTGTCAGTACCCGCTGTCATGCTGTTTGCTATTCGGGAACTTTTAGATTCGGTTGAGAGATTCATAAACACACGGATAATTTCAACAGAAAAGAAGAAACTGTGAACTTCAAGCGAATATGGCAGTTAAAAAAGAGTCTACGGATGTTGTTGACAATTTATCTAATCCAGGTGCAGGTATTATCACACCAGACTACCAGAGTCAACTAAAAGACGCTTTACGCAGCTCTAATATCCAGTCATCGGATATTATTCCAGGATGTGTAAACCTCTGAAGAAGCTAACCACTCGCGCCAGCGTAACGTCAGGATGAAAGTCCAGAAATCGACGGCCTTCAAACTCGAAAAATAGTAACAACGAAAAGCCTTAAGCATTTTGTCATTTCAGTTTAGGTTCGATGAAAGAAACAGCGACTCCCTTACAAAAAAGTTTTTGAAAAAATATTTCATTTTTCATTTGAGAAACAGCTTTTTGGCTCTCTACTTCTTCATCTTTATAAAAAATTGTGGACACTTCCGAAGAACATGTTTGAAGAAATTCGTAGTTACTGGTATTCTTACATTACTACAAGTGAGTTTTTTGAAAATTTTTATTTTTGATTCGATGTTGCATACTTTCAAAATTTTCTCAACACTTGATTGAAATATCGAAATCAGTGATATATCAGTGAATCAGCCAAAAAGAGATGCGCGTTTATTTTAACTCAAACTTGTAATACAGAGTATTTTCGTATTTATTACAAAAATTGTCACCAAAAAAAATTGAGAACTGAATACAACACACTAAAAGGTCATAAAAATTTGCCCTGAAATATTCTTGATTTTCAAATTACTGATATTTTTTCATAATCTTCACACAAAACAGTAATTATCAATCTGGTTGACCTTCAGCCATGCTGAGATTTGCTTGGAAATGTATCAGTTCCAAAATAATTCACGGGTCTGCTTTTCAAACCAGTTTCAAATATTTTTGCTGACATTGGAATGATTTGGACTGATCTATAAGTACTTGTGTCATCAAAGATTTCCTTTTTGTATATTAATGTTACTTGCAAGAGTTTGAAAATGTTTGGAAACAGGCCTTGTTCCATAATAGAGAAGTTCATAAGGTTTGTCAGTGGCTGGATTAAGAAATTGCCTATTCAGATTGAATTATATGCTGTTCAAATTAAAAATATTCATTACCGATGATTTTTTGAGGTTGTCAATAATATATCTGGTTTCACTGATACTAACAGGGAACAAGGAAAAAAATTGTGTGTAAGGGACAGACTTCAAGAAATTTTCAAAATCAAAATCATTTACATTTTCTGAAAATTAATTCGATATCTCATCAAATTTGCAGTTGCTAGTACTTTCAATCACCTTATTGGCAATTATTATATTTCAGACAGCCTTCTTTTTATTTTCAAAATAATTGATATACCTACTTCCAATTGCTCACAAGTTTAGAGTATTTTATTGTTATATGTACATTTCAGTTTTCTGTATGCTTTCAAATATTCTATATTTTCAGTCGCGTTAGCAATGACGTGTATTGCCGCTAAGGAATTTCGTTTGTACCAGCTACGAATGAATTATCATATCAAAAAACATAAATAAATGTAATTTAAATATACTATGTAACAATGAATGTAACAATAAATCTTCCATTGAACATTACGTGTTACGGCCACCATAATTTATTTTCAAATACGGACATGTCTTTTATATTACAAATATCATCATACCTCATACTTTTATAGCGTCAAGTGAAGTCAAATACGTTTATTTTTGAGTAATGTTGGAAGGTTAGTGTTACATGAGTTTTCTCTGTGGAGCCCTACTATAGGCCAGTGCCTCTTCAGGTGCTGTGTGATTTACAAAAAAAAATCTTTCATGTGTAGCTCAATCTAGGTTTGTGGTTTAAGTTTTCTCGTTGCTGAGTGTTGATGTTTAGTTTTGGTGGGTACAATGCTCTTATTCTATGTTAGTCGGGTTAGTGGGTCTTCTCTTATCCCTTGGGCAGTACGGTTCTTGTATAGGGGTGGAGTTTTCCTCAGTGCTGGTGTTACTGGCGGTTTGTTAGTTGGTTCCGGTTCGGGTAGTCCTTGGGGGATAGGTGGAACTATTTCATTTTGGTTTTCTCTGGCTGGCTGGCTGTTCTCTACCTGATCACCAGCGGAAACTTGTCGAGGATATCTGGGAACTGCTTCGGGATATCCTTCAGGTCTCCTTGAAGCACGTCTGGAGCTTTTCCTTGGAATCCTTCTCCTTGGAATCCTTCTAGGGTCTAGCGTCTAGCGTCTCTGTTGCGGTGGGATTGCTGTTGATTTATCTGCCTTGAAGTTTCCGGAATCTCAAATTTATTAGGGTTAGTTCCACGGTGTAATATAGTTCGTTGGAGGGGAATCGGTAAGGAAGTTTGTGTATGTTTCGTAATATTCTCCTCTCTGTGGTTCGTATGCGGTGTGTCAGTCTCTCAATAGATCGTGGCTTGCCCCTTAAGGCTTTGAGGAGGTTTGCTCTTTTCCTGACTCTGTCCAGGGTGTCTCTCAGGTCAGTTTCACAGTTAAGTGTTCTTGTTCCTAACCTAACCTACCTCCAGGTAAGTCACTGACTGTTCTCCTAAAGTCGAAGTTCAAGTTGTTGGCGTTTAGTCTGGGTCGAGTTGTAGTATTTTGATGTCTAGTCTGGGTTTTTGTCTGTTGGTTTGTCATGTCTTGTGTTTGTTATGTTCTTTTACTGTGGTCTGGTGTTAGGTGCGGAGGAGAATAGTATTGTGTTGTCTGCTTATTTTAGAATTATCTGGGTAGTGGGAGCGTCGTGGACGTAGACTAAGAATAGGGTGGGGGCTAGTACGAAGCCCTGTGTCAGCCCGGATTTGGGTGTTAGGAGGCTAAAAAGTGTGTTGTCGACTTCGACTCAAATTTGTCTGTTGGAGAGGTAGGAGGCTGTCATCCTGATGTGATTCATCTAAATTATTTCGCACCATCACTGACAATTTTTAATTACGGTCCTTCTATTAGTGAGTTGTTTTAATTTCTTTAAAACGTATTCAACTATTGGCATACCTCAAACATCACTCAGTAATTTCGATGAGAAGGTACCCCAAAACAACGAACATTCGTAGTTTTCGTTTTTGAAAATTTTTGTATTACAGTTTTCCTTGTTTCATGGCTGATTTCTACTGAATCAATTTCTATTGGGAATATTTCGGAATCGTCCAAAAACTATCGAATTTGGTACAATTAAATAGCATCCCAAGCACTGCCTACTGACAGGCTGTGCTTGGTTTCTATGATTGGATAAACAAATGAGTTGTTGATATCTGTTAAGAAATGTCAGACGTTCATGCACTCGATTACATATTAAAGATGTATTCAAATGACAGAAGGACTGATATGCAATTCACTTATGCAAAATCAAATACAAATCCTCTTTCTGCAAGAAATATGTATGGTGAGCTATACCCGAATCGTTGCATTCCGAACATTCAAATGTTCAGAAGATCAGAAAGGAATTCGAGAGACTGTTGTTCATTTGACAGAAGTAAAATTAGAATGTTTTTGATAAGCAAACATTACCTCATGAAGATTAACAAAGTGAAAAAAACTTTTATTTCAATTTAAGATTGGTCAGTTATGAAAATATTCATAATTATGATTGTTTTATTCTACAGGATACGTGAAGTTACGGAAGGAGAGTTGGTTGGTTCGTATGGGAATTTCGGGAACAAACGTGCTAGATCCTTTCTTTCACGATGAGCAGTTGAGTGGTCAAATGTATCTTCATTTTTTATGCAATGACTTTGATGGCTACTTGAATGAATTGCAACTGAATATCCTTTGTGAAATACAATATTTTAACAAAACGGTGCCCCTCCCCATAATACAGCAAAAGTGAGGAAACATTTATGCAATAGTTCCAACAAATTAGATTGAAAACAATGGCCAATTGCTGGACCAACTTAATTCCCTGATCCTAATCCCTTGATTTTTTTAACTGAGGATACATAAAAGATACAGTTATTTCGACACATAGTACAGATACCAACCATTTCGAACAAAAATGAGAGAAGCATGTACTAGCATTGCACTTATTATGCTAGAAAACTGCCACATAAATTGTATGGTCAGACATCTTGGGTGCATTCAATATTTGATGTTTTTTGTCACGTAGAATTTATTTTCTGTATGGGTTTTGTATTCCTCTAAACATAAAATTATAAAATAAATTGTTTTTCTGTTTGATTTTTTTTTACTGATGATGCTGCTCAATTTAAATGAAACTATAAACATATCAAATGGGATATCGAATTGTGATTTTATCGCTCTATCAATATTTGTAATAAAAGAGACAGGTCCGTATTTGAAAAAAAAATGCTTTGGCAGTGTTGACACGAAAAGTTCAATAGAAGATTGAAAAAACTTCGTAAAAAAAACGCTTTTTTTGTTTTCCCTGTATAACTCGAGAAGGACCTTGATCATTGTACTGTTCCCCACGATAGTTAGATAGACTTTTTTCATTTGACACTTTAAATATCAGAAGAAGCATGCGTGCGTCGCACACATTCGAATTTCTGACGCCACCATTGCATCTCGGACATTATCGTATTTCAGGCGTAGTGATACTCGTATAGCGGCGCTTCTCGATTTCCGTTTTTTTATAAAGGATATGTTTTCTTTGTAGCTTGGTGAACAGTTTGGCATACTTAGCCTACGTTTTTGGGAAACCAGTGTCTATTAATGAAGTGTCTCCGAACTCGTTTTATTCATCAAATAATAGGTTACACATAATGTAATAAACTGCACATTTTTGAAGAGAAAAAATTAACATTCCTTCTAAGTATGAAATAGAAATTATTGCACTGGGTGCATTTGAATCGAGAAAACAGTATCTGTGCAAACGTTCTATCTGCTGAATTTTTCGCTTAGCATGTGACACATCTTCCTCTGACTGAACTTTGAACTTCTTCCAAATGATGACTCTCCCGAGAATGTGGACCTGTTGCTTTGGAATGCTCTGGATTACTTAGGAAACCAACTATTCATTGAAAGATGTGATTGACATTTTATCTTTGGTTACTTTTTGTGGAACTATATAAGCATTGACTATAATTGTCCCAAAAAGAAGCTCAATTACAATTTTACGATACCATTTTCTTGATTTTCGTAATTCTGTGCCGTAGGATTTCATTTGGTCAGATATATCAGGTTGTTTCAAAAGTTTTGTACGTTTTTATGAGTATATTTTGAACTGTAATATCTCAGTACATACTCAATCGAAATAAGCGCTATTTGAATCAATGCATTTCTGCCAGCGTGACACAAGTCAATTAATTCCGTCTGCATAAAAATTGAGTGCTCGGGTTTCTATGAAGTCGACGAAGGGCGTTTTTATCTGGTTCTGATTGACGAACACGATGGAATCCGTTGAGAAATTTATCGAAGCACTTGAAAAGATGGTAGTCGGTTGGCGAGAGATCTGTGGGGTATGGTGGATAAGGCAGAATCGGTCCTCTTCTGTTGACCAGTGCCGGCTGTTGTTGATGCAAACTCTTATGCATTTCGTCGGTTTGGCCCATTTGCAGAAACTGACCACTATACAGTAACTATGGTCTTTTTTTAAGTGAATTTTTGCCTTTAGGAAGTGCCTGGGTGGCTCATCGATGTCCAACCACTATCCTGAACGTGTCCTGTTATCGTAGAGAATCCACAGAAACGTGACAATTTCTGTCGGTCGTTCGTGGGGCACCCGCTTTTCGAGCTTTGTGACCTTTCCAATACGTTTTAAACCATCATAAACCGCATGGGAGCTGTTGCACAGTTTTTTCTCCATCCCACCCACTGTTTCTGTTGGGACAGTCGCCACCAGGGTCATCAAATCCTCGTTCTGGATTACTGTAGGTCGACCACTTCGGGGCTTATTTTCGAGGCTAAAATCCCGTAACTAAATTTCGCAAACCGATGTCTAACATTGCATTCATCATTGCCAAATGCCTACTTGATTTTTGAACTACTTCGGTAGCACTTTGGTTCAGTATGGTTCAGTATATACCACGACACAGTAAAAAAAACCTGTTTTAAAATCTGTTTTTCCGGTAATATTCATCGATATATGAATAAAATGGACGAAACATTTGAAACAACCTAATCTCTATAAAACTCTTACTCTTATAATAATCTATCATACAAGCTGGCAGTTTTTTTGTACTCAGCATAAGCACGTCACGTTTTTCAATTTCATATCAGTAAAATTAACGCTTGAATTGTTGTGGATTACATTCTCATTGTCAAGAGGTGTGTTGTATGGATTATTGGTAACAAAATATTTTATGTTGAACGTATTCAAAAACACTTTATATAATCAACTAGCAACGGAGGCATTGATTTGTTTTTGAGAATTTTGACCGTCCTGTATAAATTCAATATCAAGAAGTGATACATGTCTAAAATAATTATTCAAGGGATATTCGAAAAATCTAATACAAGATTGTCACTTGGCCATTACTTTGATGTGTATTAACTCTGAATAGATAACTCTGCATATTAAATTTTAAAATCTATTTATACAATGTTTTTGCTTGAATATAACGCGTTTGCCAACAAATGAATCAAATCCAACCTATACTTGCACAATGTGCACATGTTATATAATTCAGTGGCTTTATTTTGGAAACAAACATTTCGATTTTATCAAAATTACTCAAAGCAAATACAAATTCATCTCTCCAAACCAACATTGTTATAATCGATTGATTTTTTTTTGTTACACTGTTTGTGTAAAATATTTGAAAACTTATAAAAGTATATTTTACAATTGTTAATGCAAATGACTTGACTGATAAGTACTCCAAACTTGAAAGTAATTGAGCTGAATAGTCCTCAAAATTTTGGAAATTTTTATATTTCAATAATCCTAACGAAAAGGATTCATGGGCAAAGCATGGACCAAATGAAAATTGCAGACACGTGTTTCTTGTTTAATGGCCGCCATCAGTAGGGTGTAGTTAAATGAAAAATTGGGCACCCCTCGGTTACAGGAAAGAACACAAATGAGTCATTAACAAAAACCACACATTCACACAGAAGACCTGCCTATTGATTTTTATTTATGTTACCTGTTCCATGACATTTCTTATTCCAGTTATATAACAATTGAAAGAAAAAAAAGTAAAAGTGAAGTCAAAAAGAAGAACCAACGAACTCTGTATCAAAAACTAATACCTTAGTAAATGAATTGTTTTTCATGTTGGCGTTAAGATGGTTTCCCGTTCACCTGTCTCACTTTTGAGTTTTGTTTCAGCAAAACTGGAAACATTCATCAAAGCAAGGGAAGGAGCCAGAAATTAACTAACTTTCTTATTTACCGATGAACAAAAACATTATTATAATCTGCCTGTAACCATTTTAGCAAAATTTTCTTTCTTATCGTCATAGTTATTTCTGTTTCAGTCAATTGCTCAATATTTGGTCGGAAGAAGAAACAATACAAGGACAAATATTTGGCAAAACATAATGCAGTTTTTGACCAATTAGATTTAGTAACTTACGAGGAAGTTGTGAAATTACCAAGTGAGTCTTTTGTTTATTGTTGATTTTGAATGTTCCCTTCAAAAATATATTTTAGTGTCTGATCCAGCATTCCAGAGGAAAACATTGGTGCTATTGGGAGCGCATGGAGTTGGAAGAAGGCATATTAAAAATACTCTCATAGCGAAGCATCCTGATCAATATGCTTATCCAATACCACGTGAGTAGTCATGATGAATCAGTAAATGAGTTATATGGCAGGAAAATACCTCGGTCAATTGATTTTTAACAAAGTATATTTTTGATGGGTCATTATTCACCTTAGGGAATGAACTGTATCAGAAAAAGTTCATTCAGAAGTTGGTGAGATTTTCTCCAACATGCACTTTGGGTCGAACCTTTTGCTACATATAACTCTATAATTTTTCACATACAAAACAACTTCGAAACATATGAAGCATAGAAAAATGAAGACTGAACCAATCGTATTCAACATACTCAGAAAAATGGTTTAGAAACTTCTATTCTGTTTTCAGTTGCTTCTATGGAAATCCAAATATTCTACTTCACTTTCCATGGTATACGGTTATTCATATCATTCGAACCACTATACATTTCAGATGAGTTCTGAATGAGATAATAGCTTTGCCGAAAACCTTCATAAAATGCAAATCATACCAGGGTCGTCTGGAAAGTTTCCGACCTCAACATAAAGATAGCAGCACTTGTAAATAAAAACTTGAGAACTCCGTTGTTCATCTGTTGACAGTTACTCAACAAAGTTTCAGCCATTTTGGACGCGCAGTTGTTATGTATCGAAATGTCATTAAATATTTGTTTTTGAAAGGCAATACGCCTACGCAAATCAAAGATGAGTTGGATTCTATGTATGCGGATTCTGCACTATCATTGAAATTTTGAGCAGCTGAATTTAAATGTGTCCGTAAAAGCTTGGGAGACGATGAACATTCGGGACGTCCAAAAACTGCAACTTTCTGACGAAAACTTTGCAAAAGTTCACCAAATGATGCTAGACGACCGCCAAATTGAAATGAGAGACACAGCAGTGGTTACGAACATGTCAAAAAGATTTTTTCGTCACATATTAAATGAACATTCAGGCATGAGAAGGTTTTCTGCGCGTTGAGTGCCGCATTTTCTCACGTTAGACTTTAAAGGTGTTCGAATGAACATTTCCAACGCTCTGTTGGCGCAGTTTATGCGCAATGAATCCGCCGATCAATTACTGTAGATGAAACTTGGACACACCATTATACGCCCGAAATTAAAATACAGTCCAAACAGTGGACTGCAAAAGGGAAAGCGGATCCAAAAAGAACAAAAACTGTTTTTCTAGCTGGTAAAGTGATGGCGACTGTTTTTGGTAGAGTCATGGAGTTATTTTAATCAAATTGGTCGGTCGATAGCCAAGTGGTCCGACGTAGATGCTTTGTTCACTAACTCCGTGTTGGTCGATGGTTCAAGCTCTAGTCTGAAAGATCGATTTTCACTTGCTATCCTCCAACCTGTGTTAGGAATCACACGTTAAAAGGTGAGACCTCGTTGAGACCTAGCTCGCACAAGTTTCGACTTCTGAGGGTGGTCGTTCGTAGGAGTGCGACAGCTGGTTAACGGAAAAATACATTTTTATTTTTGGACAGATTATCTTCAAAAACAGAAAACCCCTAACAGGAGCATACTACGCATCATTTCTTGACAAGCTGAAGGCAGAACTTGCGGAAAAACGGCCATATTTGCAGAAAAAGAAAATCCTGTTTCACCAACACGCACCATCTCGAACCTCAGCGGTTGCCTTGACGAATATCCACGAATTACGGTTTGAACTGTCTGACCCTCTGCTTTTCTTACCAGATCTAGCCCCAAGTGACTTCTGTTTGTTCCCTCATCTGAAAATTGCGGTCGAAGGACAGAGATTTCCATCAAATGAAGAGGCAATCACCTTCGTGAACAATTATTTTGCAGGAAAAAACGCCGAGTACTATTTGGATGGGTTATAGAGATGGGAGCATCGCTGGGACTAGTGTGTAGAGTTGAAATGAAACTATGTTGAGAAATAAAAAAATTAGAAGAATATCTTGTATCTTTATTAGGTCGAAAACCTTTCAGATCACCCTCGTATATTCCGAATACAACAAAATGATTATAATGAACTTCAAAATATTTCCATACTAACCGTAAATATTGCTTCAGTAATTGGCAAGTATGGTTCTGATTTGTTTACAAAACTGATGTGAGCTTGTGAATCCAGAATTTTCGATTTCTTTCCTAAAGACCTTTATTAGTACACCTTCACCACATGATAAATAAACCTTGTCTTTTCCTATGATTACTATATCCTCAGATTATCATACTTACATACTTGCAGAAGGATCACATGGATACGGTTACAGTATTTGCAAGAAATAATATTTTGTTGTACAGTGATCTGCGTTTTGTACTNTGGTGCATACTTTGGGGATGACACTGTTTACATAAAAAAACAAAATTATATATTAAAGGAAAATTGGATAACATTTTTTTCAAAATGTAGTGTGTCAACTTCTTTCTATATTTTCAAGAATAAACAAGGTTTATTCAGTGGTGAATGTTTTATTAACACGACTTAGTATTTTCTACTGTCCTTTAAATAATTGTCACTCAATCCACTCCTGAATATGCCAACTGTACTTGTTATTGAATAATCTAGGCAATATATGGATTTTATCGAAAGTTCAGATTGTGATGAATTATCTAGTTATCATGAGAGTTTCTAGTATTTGAAGTAGAAAGAGATACATGTTTCTGAGTTGAAAAGGAATTTACTTTTCACAGATACAACGAGACAACCTAGATCCGATGAAGAGAATGGAAGGAATTATTTTTTCGTTTCTCATGATGAAATGATGACTGATATTGCTGCCAATGAATATCTGGAGTATGGTACTCATGAGGATGCTATGTACGGCACAAAACTAGATACAATTAGAAAAATACATCAGGAAGGTAAAATGGCAATCCTTGATGTCGAACCGCAAGCACTGAAAGTGTTGCGTACTGCAGAGTTTTCACCATATGTTGTGTTCATTGCTGCTCCTGGGTTGCAAAATATTGCAGATGTAAGTTTCGGAAGGGTTATGAATTTTTTCTTTGTTATTTGTCAGTTTGTGTGTCATTATGTGTGCAAAGTATCAATTTCAGTTTGAAACACTTTGGTTGTTTTAAATAAATTATACTGATCTCGACATTCAATTACAAAACCAGGTTTTTTTTTGGACCACCATCCCAAATTTCACAAAATTATCGTTCATTTGACAAAATAGGTTTCTTCATTCACCAACAAAATGCCACAATGAAATTTCTCCCTTTCTTCTTGATTTTAAAAAGAAAACTCTGATATAACATTAGAATCACTTTCANTAGAGTCAATCTGGGTATTGGCAGATGAATATTATTACTACTGTTCTGTCTTGTGTTGTGAATTCTATGTGCGTCAGGAGAATCAATGCTATATCATTTATGAATTAAGCAAACAACTTTGAGAACTATCTCTATAGTTTGCCCAACATAAAAACCGCAAAGATCTCTTTTGCAACACGAAGATCTGATTCAATGTTTGTTTACTACAGAATCCCCAATGCAATACCTTAGATGAGTAAGTCAATCTAGTAGTGAATATATCAATTTCATTGGAGACGATTTTGACAGCAAATGAACCTGAAGATCAAAATTCCCCAAAATTTAACTTATTGTCAATATGCAGACAGTGCAAAGCGTTTCATCTATCTTCCTACCATCTAATAACAAGTTGTCATAGGTAAATTTGAAAGTTTACATTTTGGTGCATAAAGATGTGATATGTTCCCCAAAATTCAACTTATTGTCAATATGCAGACATGCAAAGCGTTTCTTCTATCTTCCTACCATCTAATAGCAAGTTGTCATAGCTAAATTTAAAAGTTTACAATTTTGGTCTTGTCTACGTTGAAGGAGAGTGAATTAGAATCACACCACTGTTTGACCTTTTCCAAATCAAATGATATCATTTGTTTCAAGTTGTTATTAGCATACAAAACCAGTAACATTCAATCAGTATATTATCAAACATGTCGTATCAAAATGTCAGACATTTTCTCCGGAAGCTATTTTCTATACGGATGGTGTGGAATCCTTCATTTTCTTGGGACGTTGGTGTGAAAAGCAAATAGACGATTTACTAATGGAAACATAAGCTCTTCCCCAAATGCAACATACTTCAAACCACTCAGGTGTTGTTGGAAATTCTTTCAACTTTTCCTAGATATTTATTCAGAGCGTTCAGGATTTTCAAAGACTTTCTCGTAATCTCGTACTGTTAGTTTGATTTAACGGTACTCAGATGGCAATTGAAAAGGTAATGTTAACAACATCCGTCCGTTAAGAAATCACTTGTTCAAATATCTTTTTACCATCTATAGCACCAGTGTTTCAACTTGGTGTCGGTATGGCCTCATCACTATGAAATAGTGTCGTTATCTCTTTGAAACTGAATTTTCAATATACGACCACAGTATACGACTCTGCCACCGCTGAGGAATTCCAACCTCCAAGTTCTTTTACCAATAGTAGATTACCACCATTTTCTACAAACATAGCAGCCGAGGATCTGCGAAACGTGTCCCGTGTAGAGCTGAGAATTTCCCAATTTTAAGAGTGCAAACATTGAAATCTTGGTCCACAGCGAGTTAGGAGAATAAACCTCTGATTCTCCTTTCGTATAGGCTAATAGTACCACCTTTACCTTCCTTGCTTTTACGCCACTTTTCAAAATTTTCATATTCTTTTTGATATCGCTGCACATGATTATCCCAATATTTCAAAAGAAATTTGATTTTGTTCCTCAATTTGATACATGGTCGTTGTTAAACCAAACTCGCGAACACAAAAAACTGACGTTGTTTATAATAGTGTTAAGTAAACTTGGTTGTATGAAGATTAAAGAGGAACTAGGATCGATGTTACGTCCATTACAGTTTGGTTTCGGTACTGCAGGTGGATGTGAAGCTGTTGCTCATGCTGGTCGCAGATATATTAGTCTTCATCCAAAGTCCGATTCAAAAATTCTTCTGAAAATAGATTTCAAAAATGCCTTCAACATGATTGATAGAAACATCATGCTTCGTAAGGTTAAAGATTCGTTTCCAGGATTATATCCCTTCTTAAGTCAGTGTTATAAATCAGCTTTCTATTTGAGTTTTGGTAAACATCTGATTCTGTCTGAGAGAAGTATTCAACAAGGTGATCCCTTAGGACCTGCTCTTTTTTGTCTGACCATCAACGAACTCACTAGAAGCTTATCATCCGAATTTAATTGTTGGTATTTGGACGATGGCTCAATCGCTGGCGATGAAAACAGCGTTTCAAAGGATTTAGAAAAAATCATTGATTATATTATTCAAAACATCTTGTACTTGAACTAAATTCTGAAAAATGCGAGTTGATTACTCTTTCAACTCCGAATAATATTTCCGAATCCATAATTTTGAAATTGGCTCCTGGCATAAGAATTTTGGAAAAGTCTTAATGGAGTCTTCTGGGTGCTCCTCTTTCTAAAGATTCACTTTCAGAACATCTCCGAGAAAAACGGGAATCACTCAAATTGTTGACCACCAGATTGAATGAACTTCCAAAACACGTTGCATTTTTTATTTTGAAAAATTGTTTGGCGACTCCAAATCTCATGTACCTACGCCCTCAGATGTCCCCCACTTGGTCAAGTCAGTTAGAGCTTAACGAATTTGATAGTTTACTCAGCAACACGACGAAATATGTTACAAACAATCATTTCAATAATGATTCATGGCTCCAAGCAACGCTTCCTGTTAACCTTGGCAGACTAGGGCTACGTTTGACTTCTTCCGTAGCTTTACCAGCTTTTCTGTCATCAGTCAATAGTGTTTCTGATCTTATCGATTCCTTCCTTCCTTCCATATTTATCAATATCCAAGACGTTTTTTATGCTGAAGGTGAATCACTTTGGCATACCGCAACTAATATTGCTTCTCCTACAGATAAAAAGAAAATACAAAGTGCATGGGACCGACCTCTTCTGAACGTTATAACTGATAAACTTCTGAAATCTACAAGTGTGATAAGGTTCGTCTGAAAGCAAGAATGATCTAGGAATCGGGTGCCTGGCTGAATGATTTACCTGTTGCATCTCTTGGAACACTATTAGACGATGAATCTTTCAGAATAGCAGTATATAGGACTTAGATTTGTGTGCCTCATACTTGTGTTTATTATTCCACTATAGGTGTTAGATATTGAAATTTCACACATAAAATTCAATTTTTTTTTCAGTACGATGGTGCTCTGGAACGATTGGCCAAAGAATCCGAAATGCTTCGTATCGCATATGGGCACTACTTTGATCTAACCATAATCAATAATGATATTGATGAAACGATAGCTGCTCTGGAAACAGCCATCGAACAAGTTCAATCAACACCACAATGGATTCCGGTTTCTTGGGTCTACTGACAGCAAGAGTCCTTGGAGTTTGGCTCTTTCCAGAATTTTTGAGCTTGCACCTAAATTACCACATGTGTTGATTATACAGTGTGATCATAAATAACGGATATCTTCCTGAATCTAGTTCGTGATCATACTGTGAATGATACTAGAAACTCTGTTATAACATTATAATTATATCAATGATTATTCAAACTGCTAGTTTTGTTTCTAAGCATCCTCATGTATTAATAGTGAAGTGAATGAAATTGATCAACTTTGTAAGTGAACAAAATTTCAACAACAAATTCATAATACCTATTGTGATACTTTTGCTGAAAGTGCTTCATTGCAATTCTAATTTTTAATATCCGTACCTAATTGTTGATGTTAGTTACAATTATCACTTACACTGACTTCTTCCAAGTACTATAACATCTCCCTGGTTAAAAAAACTATAATTGACTAAATTAAAAATCATATCTGTTTTTCTATTAAGGCCAACAAAAGATATGATGACAGTTCAATTAAACACTGGTCAAGTTGAGTAAGTTATAAACTTTGTGTTCAAGATAAAGAGGGCAAGCATGAGAAAATCAGAAACCGTTCAAATTAGAGGAAAGTTGCTCGTTTTAAAGCCCATATAAATGACGTTTTGAAATTGAGGAAATTCGTGTCAGTTCCGGAGATATTCAAAAAGAACTAAAATTCGCCAATGTCAACATAAAAGCTTTCTCGTTATCAATTTTCAATCTGTACAAGCGCTTGTACAGATTTTCAATTGAAATTTTCGTTCCGATAACTATCACCAACTATCACCACGACAAGGNTTTGGAGAGTTTATTTTGAAATTGAATATTTTTTTCTTTTCTTCGAAAGTTTCCAACATCTTTTTTGTATAAGGATCGAAAAGTACAAAGCCAAAACCTTTCTTTCCCAAAAATTAACCTCTCCTCAAAATATACCCCTTTTCGAATTAAATAACATCATGATTTGAATACGAACGCTGTTTCGATACACCAAAACTGTAACAGTTTTCTCGACGCCCATATATCAACTGTTGGCATCAACAGGAGATGGATTGAACTAATATCTGAAATATTACTTTGCCAAAGTACATCAGACAGGATAAACCCTCAGATTGACTTTCAGACTTTTGAGAACTAACAAATTAGGAAGACATTCATCTGCAAAGTTCCCAATAAGTAAGTGTTTCATAAACCCCCCTACGACTTTGTAGATGTGTGTGGCAGATACCCAATGGAAAAACAACAACTAACCCAGCTAATGCCACGCAGAGAGTTGAAGTAAAACCATCAGCCACCTGTGCAACGTCTTCAATTTACAAGATTCGTCGCAAGTTATTTCCCACTTTGAAAAGTAGAAATTAATTTCGTTTGAATGTGTGAACGGTCCGAGTATCATGACTAGACGGTTCACACCGTTCTGAAGAGACCATTCCCGGTACTGATGATGGGGCAATCACCCCAAAACTGGTCTATCGGTTGGTCGTATCAACCAAATGAAATTCATTTCTGCTTTTCATAGTGGGAAATAAGTTGTGACGAATCTTCCAAATCGAAGACGTTGCACAGGTGCCTGTTGGTTTTACTTCAACTCTCTACGCTGCATTAGCTGGGTTATTTGTTGTTTTTTCGTTGCCACACGTACTTACAAAGTCATAGGTTAATCAATCAATAACATTACTTCTAAAAACGATGAATTTACAAGTTCCTTCAAGCTTTGAAAATAATTCCTTTTGGGCGTGAATAACAATTTCTGTGAGTATTAGAAATCTCAATAGTTTTAAAATGAGTCTTTGAAAATTTCGAATTAGTGGTAAATTTCGCCTCCAATTTACATTAATGAAAAATTATTCACCTATTTGTCATATACATGAGTAACTGTAAGACAAAATCTTTTTTATGTGAAAAACTTGTTTTGTTGGGACTAGGAATTCAAATCGAACCAGAGCGGTGCCGAAACAGCCCAAAAAATTAACCAGGCATTTGGCAATAATAGTGTTAATGAACGNTTTTTTAATTATTCTTTTTTACTTGTTTCAGGGATTTCAAATCATTTTATATAATAGACAATGGAAGTCCGAACTAGTGAAATTCATCACGAAACATTGTCAATCACCTTCAAACAAAAATAAATTAATTTATGCTTTTCATAGTGGGAATTAACTTGCGACGAATCTTCCAAATCGAAGACCTTGCACAGATGCCTAATGGTTTTAATTCAACTCTGTGCGCCTTAGCTCGGTTAGTTGTTGTTTTTCCGTTAGGTATCTGCCACACCTGAACCTGAAGCATGTCATGTATATAAAATCCCGAAGAATTGTTTGAAAATGTCCTTATAGGACGAAACTGAAGAAACATTAGGTAGTTACGAATAAAAGTGGTAAAAAACGGAAAGTTTCATTTTCCATTTTTCATGATGATTTCCTACCACGCAGTAACGGCTACCATCCATCAATTTATTGAAAAAAAAAATATACCATTGGGCCAATTTTCATTATTTTTGATTTTTTAAATTTGTCTCAGCCTGGAATAGCAGAATAACTAATTAACTATTTGAAAAATTGAGAAAATAAATCATCCAATATATGAAACAAAGTCGCAAAATTGTATTTGTAAGATATGAACGGCTGGACTTTTTACATAATTTTCGATTTGTTGGATTCGTCTTCGCCTAGAATTGCAGAATAATTATTAAAACATTCGAAAAATCAAGACAATAGATAGAGGTTATGACATTTATGATTTTGCTTAAGAAGTACTAAACCTACCATTGAAAATAATGCGGTATGTCATGAAACATGAATATTTTATGAATGTTATGTAACGTGAAAAGTTGACTTTTATCAACAATCCAAAGAACTTGTTAGGAAATGTATCATCTAATTGTGGAAATCATAAAATACATGATGTAGTCTGGGGAAGAGAAAAAGAAACGAATTATTATTAATGAAATAAAATTCTCAAAAAAAGGAATGCTCAATGAATACTTCATACAAAGGAGAAGTATTGCCATTGGAGTACACCAAATTTCGTCAAGTGTACGTCACGGCGCAAAGGACGAG
>NW_019290166.1:8847-36230 GCF_000500325.1 Leptinotarsa decemlineata
ATTAATTTTGTATTATTATTTATTTGTAATTATTATTTGTAATTGTAATTGTAATAATAAAAATTGTAATAATGCAACTAATTTTCCTTTACTTTCAGTATTTCAATATTGAATGTGGGTCACAAAAAGGATTTGAAGCTTTATAACTTCTATTTAATTATCTGCGAGTGCTTTCGACAGCTGGTCGTACTGTCATCATCTAGGCACACAAACTAGGCACTTTGAGTAGTGCCTAGATGATGACAGTACGACCAACCATCGTACTGTCATGCCTAATGCCTAATAGCATTTACTCATCACATTCTTGGATTATTCCAAATATTCCTAGAATATTCATAAAATATATTTGAAGAATATTCTATGATGACTCCCTTTTATATATTTCTACAATAAACTTGGAATATCCCGCATATTTTATTAATATTCCTCGGGTTCTATTACTGGAATATTCTTAATAGAATATACCTTACATATTCTGGGAATATTTCAAGATATTCCAAGAATATTCCCCAGGAATATTCTTAGAATGTGTCAAAGGTTCGTCGCACTTCCAGAGAATATTTTTCAGAAGATATATATATATATATCCATGGCGGATTCATAGCATGATACAATATCCCTAAATGTATATTCGTGAAATATTCCTGGAATATCTATTGCTATGTGAGTCCATCGCTTTCATACTCCACATTTTTTTTATGGCGTAGATGGAACGAAACAAACCAAAATAATGATGTAAAAAGTATATATTTCAATACAAATTCGTTTCTCACGAAACAGTTAGCTAGAAATTTGTATAACCTCAGCCTACTTCAATTGATTACAATAATAAACGCCTCCATAGTTCAACGAGGGAACTATATTGATGCTTTTTGCGAATTGACAGTTAGGCAAATAAATTCAAGATGATTTGTGTGCGAGCCATAATCGTTCTTTTATTATTCCAAGAAATTGGTTTGCTTTCTTTGCCTCGATGCGAAAACAGATTGATAGTTCTCATCCGATGTGTTAGGCCAGAGTAGTGAACAAAACAGATGAGAAATTGAAATCATTCGGTTTTGAATATGCGCTGGTATTGACCGATACTTATGAAACACCGTATTACTTTTTATTGTCACAAATATTTATTCCTTAATTTATTCACCCAACAATTTGTTTGTTTGAATTTAATTGATTTATGCATTTGTTAGACATATTAAAAAAGATTGATCGCAAAATTTGTTCTATTTTGAATGACACTTGATTCAAAATGTTATATTAATAAAATTGTTACTTGAATAAAAAAGACCAATGAAATAACTAGAAGCTTTAATTGATTCCGAAGAAAAATATTTTTTCAGAGTATTGGAAAATGGAACGCCAATTTACTATATATTGTGCTGAAAAATAATCTATATGCATATAGTTCAACTCAGCAATGAACAAAAATTTTCATTCAACAGTCAGTGGAATGTATTACTCGAGTAAATTCAACAAACGTTTCAATTCCGCTTATAATTTTGACCTTTGAATAAAATGTTAGTTATTCATATGACTGTTAAATGATAATGAAACTTTTAATTCACTTTCTAAAAGTGAGTTTGGGAATAAAATTTCAATGAATATATTTCAATGTATGTCAAAGTTTTCCCATGAAACATTGTTGGTAATAAAAATAGACTTTCGTTTGTCTGAAAATATAGCAAATTAACTTTCCATACTAAATATTGTTTATGAATAATGAAGATTGTTATATTTCAAGTTCATTGAAAGTGTTGAATATTTCCAACATTCACTTTAATGCATTCAATTTAAAATTTGGTTTCAACTTTTGTGCAAAACATTCTCAAGCAAATATCATTTTATTTCATCAATCTTTTTGAAAACCAAATTTCTTACGAAGAATCAAATTTTTTGATGATTTAAAAATTTGTTGTATTTGAAAGATACATTTAAAACGATTGTTGATAATTTTAATTTGGCGCTGGTATCGAGCGGATTTATCAAAAACTTCAAGTGTTACATATGGCAACATGCTAGTTCATATATAGTACAACAAAACGCCGTTCAACCGTGGCGCCGAATAAAAATTATCAACAATAAATTCAATTAATGTATCACTGAAATTCAACAAACAAAATAATTCAGTTCATTTCAAAGGAATATTAATGATTGGTATTTTGTAAAAATGAATTGTTTTGACTGTTGCATGTAAGTGATACATAAATTAAATTGATTGTTGATAATTTTTATTCGTCGCTGCGGTCGAACGGATTATTACCATACTATGTCCAACACCATACATATATGCAGTTATGTAGTTCCACAAAAATACGCCCGCGATGTCAGCGCCGAATAAAAATTATCAACAATCAATTGATAATCATGTATCGCTGAAATTCAACAAACAAAATAATCCAGCTCATTTCAAAGGAATATTAATAAAAAGTAAAACGGCGGGGCAAGCCGTTTTACTTTTTATTAACTTTTATTAACTTTCCATTGGTATTTTGTAAAAATGAATTATTTTGATTGTTACTTTTAGGTGATACATGAATTAAATTGATTGTCGTACGGAATATTGTGTTACCATCACTAGACTATCATGTTGCCAGATTTAAAAATTCAGCTTCTGCAAGAATCCGCTCGACGCTAGCGCCGAATTAAAATGATCAACAATCGTTTGAATTCATGTATCTATAATTATCAACAAACAATTTCATTCATGTGTCACAGAAATTGTCGTAAATTATTCGATAGTTACAAAAAAAGTAATATATGTCAAACATTTACTTTCAAAAATTTCAAGCAATGAATCTATATTGTAACTGTTTGCAACTTTTCATCAAACAAATTAATTCATGTAATATTTTAAATCAAGTGTCATTTAAAATAGAACAAATTTTGCGAACAATCGTTTTTCATGTGTCGAACAAATGCATGAATCAATTAAATTCAAACAAATAAATTTTCAGTTGAATAAATTGAGGAATGAATATTTGTGACAATAAAAAGTAAAACGGCGTTCCATAGATCATCTAGACATTTGAACTGATGGAAAAAATGAAGTTGTGCCTGAAAAAAAGAGAAAACTAAAATGAAACTCTGAAATGTGCAACTTTCATTAATATTGTGCACCCAGTGAAAGCATTCTTTTATTTCATCGCAATTCATTCGCGGTTGTTTTTTATTATGAACAGTGGTCGGAAATAGATATAGAATTAATTATTTAATGTTGAAATTTTAATTGCATGTCATCTGCAGGCAATTCACTAGGGACCAACGCTCCTTATGATTTGAAATTCTTCAGTAAACAAAGGGAGGAAATAAAGGCTTTGCCTACGGAAAACTGAGTGTGGTTTGATGATTCGCCTTCTATTTTCGAGAAATTAGTAACTTTGTCGCGATACTAGTATGTCTATGAGAATTGAATTATTGAGCATGCACATAATTTGAAATCAATTAAATTTCAACCAGTAAGTAAACAAGACAACGTGAATTTTTTCGAACATTGCATAGTAATGCTTTGAAACTAGTATCCCAGTATCTTTTCTACCCGCTCTCATGCTGTTTGCTATCCATGAACTTCTCAGATGGGATCCCATATTCGAATCATCTAAAGGAACAATTTGTTCAGGCGAATCTCAACTCCCTACACTGTAGGTTATTGGACTGGCACATATCAGAAAACAACTACTCGCTGGCTAATACCACGAAAAGTGTTGTATTATATCCGACAGGTGTCATTGCAGGATTTTTCACTGAAGTTATTTCTGCATATGCTGTTGGCGACACAACTGCTACAATAGATTTTCAGTTATTGGAACACATTTGCAGTCCGGTTTCGGGGTGTTTGGCCGCTCGTCAGTGCAAGGAAGTGTCTATCATCAACATAAAGTCAATGATTTCCGATAATTAAAAATCGAATTCCTTCAGAGTATCATTCCTCAAACTAGGCTGAATCGGACAACAAACAACAGATTTGTCATCGCTTCATCTGTCTGTGAACGAGGTAACCAACCGGATATCTCTTCCGAACATATCCGCTCCTTAGTTTTGAGAACTTTCCTGCACCGTGCAGTTCTTTCTGTTTACACCCTGTTACTCATTTTGATGTCTCTTCAACCATAAAGTCTTTTAAAAATTCTATTTGTCGTGATATTCATGAACTAAATAGTTGAATCTTGTAGGAAACCAATTTAATTCCTGTAAAACCTTTCACTGAGCTCATAAATATTATGTTTATTACTGGTATACACCCCAACATTTTTAAATTATCTAAAGTATTACCTCTTTTTGAAAAAGATGATACCTCGCTTATCGACAATTATCGCCCCATCAGTATTATTTCGATATTCCGTAAAGTCATTGAAAAATTAATCAAAAAACAATTTTATATATATTTTGATTCAATCGGATTCTTCAATAACTCTCAATTTGGCTGCAGAAACTCCCGCTCAACAGTACAGGCAGTTCTTAATGTTGTCGATGACGTTGTAGAATCACCTGAACAAGACAATCGTATGGCTATAATTCTGTGGGATATTTCTAAAGCTTTTGACTGTGTGTCACATGGCATTCTCTTGGAAAAACTAAACTATTATGGTGTTAGAGGAATTCCCGTGAAACTCATTAGTTCTTATCTTCCCAATAGAAAACAATGCGTTTCAGTGAACAGTAAAACATGAGACTTTCAGATTGTTAGTCATGAAGTACCCCAAGGTTCGGTTTTGGGCCCTCTCCTTTTTTATCATCTATATTAATGACCTCAGCTGCTTTGTGCCACCTTATAGGTCAGTTCTCTTTGGAAACGGCTCAACGTTTATTATTTCTGAGAAAGACAACGTAAACTTGGATGCTTCACTGGATTGCGCTACTAACAAGGCAAATGAATGGTTTGCAGCAAACAAGTTAAAATTGAATAGTAATAAAACACAAATGATGCAAATATCAGCAAATAACCGATCAACTGTTAGTCAAGAAACAAAAAGCGCAAAACTGCTTGGATTAGTGCTGGACCACAGACTAAACTGGCAGACACATATTGATCAATTAGTTGAACAACTATCTAGTTCCTTATTTATTTTACGACAATTGAAAACAATACCTAACTAATTTTATAACTCTTAAAACCACGTATTTTTCACTGTTTCACTCTCACATTAGCTAGGGCATTACTCTCTGGGGTAATTTCTCCCATGTGATTAGAATTTTTAAAATGCAGAAGAAGGTAATAAGGGTACTTGGTTTTTAAGAGATCACCGTCAAGAGTTTTTTAAAAAATTAAAAATTTTGCCTCTAACATGTTAGTTTTTATTTCACATTTCATGTCAGTCGGGGTTGCCGAGAAATTCGGATGTACACAACTACAACACTCGCAATGCTCACCTCAACCGAAGCAGCCGTTTTCGACTAAATATTTTACAGTCGAACTCACTGAACTATGAGCTTTTTAACACATTGCCATCAAATGTAAAAAAAAAATTGAAAATTAATGCCTTTAAAAAAGTATCTCCTCTAATACTGTTTTTACACTATTGAGGTTTACATTGTCAATTGCTGAGTCATTTTCTAACTCAATTCATAAATTCCTGTTTTTACTGTATTTGCTGTCAAATTTTATGTAAAAAAATTTTTATTGGACTTTCGTTTTTGACGTGCTACAAACGAACATATTGTAAAGTAGTTGAATAATCTATCTATCTATCTATCCGAAATTTGTCCAATTCCTCGTATAAGGAGAAAAGTTTTTCTCCTTATACCGTGTGGCCCTTGACCGTGGCATAAAGGTTGGCAGTGCGCCTTCATTAGACTATTAGAGAGCGGATTCTTCGTTTATCTTTATTTATCTATCTCTCAGATTGTGAATGGTTTCAAACTCAAAAAACTATTTTCGAAACCTTCACTTCACACTTAAAGAATAATAATTCCTTTTTTTTATCATCTGATAGCTTTGTGATATAACGGTAGCTTGCTAATGAATGATCAGTACTGTAAATAGCTTTTTTCTTGGAGAAGAAAGTTTTTGGCTTTCTACTACTCCATCTTGATACAAAAAAGGGATGAGGGAATCTTCCAAAGAAAGGAAGGAGGTGATCAATTTGAAAATAAGTAACTCTTTACATGGATGTGTAGATCATGCAAAGAAGTAACTTTCAGATAAAAACTGCAAGAAAGTCTTCCTGAAACAGATACTTTCATATAAACATTGAATTACACGAAAGAAAAAAATTCTTTCGGAACAAATACTTCTATATGAACACTGAAAGTTACTTCTTTGCATGATCTACACATCCATGTATAGAGTTACTTCCTTCCTTTCTTTGGAAGACTCCCTCATCCTTCTTTTTTTTGTATCAAGATGGAGTAGTAGAAAGCCAAAAACTTTCTTTCCCAAAAATTAATCACTTCTAAAAATATAACCCCTTCAATTCATTCTTTTTGCTTTCACAACCGTTCTTGTAATTGTTTTCTGAAATATCTTGTTAACTATGACAAAATGCTGCATACCAGATTATCAGGATTTAATCTCGTTACAATTGAAACAAATGACGTCCTGACGTATCTCTGGCTTTTCAAAGATAAACGATAATCGTTTTGCTATTAATAGAGTCTGGTATCTTTCACCATGTATCATATCAGAAGGTCAGTTACATTGTACGATGATTCAGTGGTTTGATGTGGGTAAAGATGAAAAGTTCACAACAGAAAATTGAATGGCAGTAAAATTCGAGAATGTAATTTATACAGGGTGGGGTACCGAAAACGAAATGGATCGAATATCTCCAAAACACATACTTGTTGTGAAAAGAATGCAGAAACATGTCGATTTTTAATCCAAGGGGAACATTTTCCTATCATAATCTCAACTGTCATACCTCTTCCCCCACCCGTCGGTGACTATCACCCAAACAATATGTATAGGGAAAGTAGTAAGTGTGATACATCGTTGAAAAGGTAATTTCATAAAGAATTCAGCCATGTCAATTTTAGCTACCTAACTTTCGATTTTGGCGCCTTCTTGCGGGAAAAAAACTGTTCCGTATTCCAAATTATGATACTTCATTCGCAAGCCAATTTGACAATAATTTGGTGAAAATGCATTATGGAGTTTTTCTAGCGGAAAAACAAGATTGACGGCTTCACAATGGCGGACAAGATTTGCAATTATGGTCTGATTTGATTCAAAATTGATGAGTGATAGTTTTCAGTATGACAGTTGAAGTAACGATAGGATTTGTACCCCTTGGATTTAAAATTTACGTGATTTAGCATTAGGTTCACAACATATGTGTTTTGAAGAATTCGTTTTCGATGTCAGGTTGAATCAAATCATAATTACAAATTTCGTTCTCCATTTTGGAGTCACCACCTTGATTTTTTGCATTGAAAAACAATTCCGACCCTGAAAACCGCCACTCATCAATTTTAAATCAAATCGGACCACAATTGCAAATCTTGTCCGCCATTGTGAAGCCACCATCTTGTTTTTTCCCCTAGAAAAACTCCATAATGCATTGTCACGGAATTTATGTCAAATTAGCTTGCTAATGAAGTATCATAATTTGAAATACGGAACAGTTTTTTTCCCGCAAGACGGCGCCAAAATCGAAAGTTAGGTAGCTAAAATTGACATGTCTAAATTCCTTATCAAATTACCTTCTTACGATGTTTCACACTTACTACATTCCCTATTCAATTTTTTTGGGTGATAGTCACCAAGGGGTGGGAGAAGAAGTATGACAGTTGAGATTATGATAGGAAAATGTCAACCTTGAATTCCAAATCGACGTGTTTCTGCATTTTGTTCAGAACACATGTGTTTTGATATTCGATCTGTTTCGTTTTCGGTGCCCCACACTGTATAATAACTATTTTGAACTGAACAGTAGGTTTTTGTTATTCCATTCATTTCATAATTCTTCAACTGAATCCATTTTCCGCAGTCTGCCAGTAGTCTGATATAATTTTGGGTCGATGTCAATTGCTCTCTCTATTTCTGTCAATGGTTTCTCGATAGCAATAGAAATGAAAATAATCTGAAGGCCAATTTTTTCGTAGCCCACCAACTGATAAATTACATTCATTGAAAAAAATATGTTCATTCTGTTGAAAATATACAGTTTGAATATAAGCCATCGACCCAATTATCTTAACAAATTGACTTGCTTCTGTCAGTGTTTTGATAAGTATCTGTCTAATTTAAGAATCATACTCCAATGCATTGTTCGTAAAATCAGATATTGTTGAAGAAAGTACCTTTCGTTGTCAATTTCTTCGGCATGATCAATATGACGACGGAATTTTTAACAGATTTATCATCATCATATTGCTTTCTCCCAATTTTTCTTGTGAAATTTTTCCATCTGACTGAAAACGGATATTCCTCTGTGAAGAAAAAATCTTCATGAATCAAAATGAATGAAACTTTCGTATTTTTTATTTCTTTTCAGTCAATTTCATCTTCTTGTCATTATAAACAACAATGCTCATAGATGCCGTCTTGATATCTTTATCCATATTTCAAGATGCACAAAAAATTGAGAAAAGGAATCTTCAACTGTAATTGTTGTTTGTGTTTACCAAATCAAGTATATTTTACATTCATTCGAATTGATAGCATATTAGTTTTTCAATGGTTGTGAAGATTTGAAGTATTCAGGCTATGAAAGCAAACGTTGTTGGCAGAAAAAAGTACATTATACAGTACAGGGTGTAACTGAAGAAGTGTAAAACATTCAAGGAGGTGATTCCTCATCGAAAAAAAGATAGGATCTTACATATAAAGAAACTTCATTGGAGCATCCCTTGTTAAGATGCAGCCCCTTAAAGGGGGTACATAAAATTTGTATAACAATGTTTTTCAAAAGCACTAAAAAAGTTACAATATTGAAATTAACCTGACGTTTTGTACTACCAAAAAGACACTTAGCCAGAAATTTATTTGGTTTACCCCATGGTTGTAAGGGGTGGAAAACGCAACCCCTAAAATTTATTTCCAATGTAACTTTCTGTCTTATTATTTGTTTACCATTAAAAAATTTATTTCCGATAGCCTGTTTCATTCTAAACAAAAAATGTTTTTTGGGTTTTTTGCCCAAAATGAACCAGTTCGCAGCAGAAAATTATTTTACGAACAACTACAGAGATACATCGTCATAAATGCGAACCGGATTTATTGTTATTTTGTAGTTGGTACCTGCATTAAACGATTTAAGGGTAATAAACAAAACTAATTTATTAACAACAAAACACACAACATGTAGAAATCATAGTAAATGTTCAATATGTCTACCTTCAGATATTACGCATGCGTCTAGACGTCGGCGCATTGAGCCACGTATTCGCTCAAATATTCCTGGAATCTCTCTGATTACCCTGCTAGCACCGATGATGCGGTTTCTCAAGTCCTCTACATCGCGAACAGGAGTACGATAAACCAAATGCTGCAAATGGCCCCAAATAGAGAAATCGAGAGGATTGAGATCCGGGGATCGAGCGGGCCAGTTCTGTGGTCCTCCTCGACCTATCCACTGATTTGCATATGTTTCAGTTAAATGGTTACGTGCTACTTGACTAAAATGAGCAAGAGCCCCAGCATGTATAAAAAACATATCCTTTCTGACGCCCAAAGGAACTTCCTCCAGAAGTACTGGATGCATTTCTTTCAAAAATTGAACGTTTGCCTCACCATTCAATCGAGGAGGTACAAAATGAGACCCAATTAAATCATCCCCAATAACTCCGAGCCACACGTTAAGAGAAAACTGTTCTTGATGGTGAGTTTCGACAATAGCGAGAGGGTTTTCATCAGCCCATATGTGGTAATTATGAAAATTAATAATCTTGTCCCGAGAAAAACTACATTCGTCTGTGAATTCTATCGTCTTCAGAAAGTCACAATTTCTTCTAATAATTTCCAGCATCCAATTGCAAAATTCAAGATGATTCAGAAAGTTTCGCAGTAACAGTGCCTGTACTCGTTGCAGATGGTAAAGGTATAAGAGTTATTCCTTTAAAATTCGAAATATCGTCATATGATCAACATTCAGTTGGAGAGCAATCTTTCTAGTACTGGTAGTAGGTTGTTCTTCAATCAAATTAAGTACTGCTTCTTCAAGCTGTGGAGTTCGTACTTCTCGATGGCGACCACAATTAAAAAAAGTTTTTTTTTGAAAATCATAATTATCTCTAGACAACAAAATATTTTTCAAAAATATTGAACTTACCTATTTGTTTAAAACAATTCAATAAACAAATTACGTAAAAATGCATATTCTATGTTTATAACTGACATTGTTCATTGTGAAAACAGGCATAGCTAAACATCAATTGAAAAAAAAATTATCAACCACTTTTGATATTTCATTTTGCAATAGTTATGAAAAATCATAATTACCAAATTGATGAATTTTAATGAACTTTCATCGCAGGATCGTATGAAGTATATAATATATCAAAAGGGCTCCATGGAGTTTGAAATTTGAAAGCCAATTATTTATACCTTTCATCCCATTATTCATGCCAACCGAGACAGGGAAAAATGTTTAGTTAACAATTGAATAACTTTTTGAAAAATGGTGATGAATTTTTTTTCTACGGGACTTAATTCATTTAATTGTTAAGAAGATAATAGATTTTTTCAAATTTTTGAAATGACATTTTATATCATGAAAAAATAATTTTCTATCGGAAATTTTCTCCTTTTTAACAATTTTTTTTTCAAAATTGCTTGAATATTGATATGTTTCAAGTTATTAATGAAAAACTGAATTCCATTTTTTCTTAATCTTGTTTTGCAATTGCAATTTTTCACCTGCACCAAAAGCCTTCGAAAAATGTTTTCTAGAGGTGATTTCGAATCGAATGAGCTATCGTTCATATTTTCAGGACCTTTATTTCTATTTTCCATGTTTTTGAACTTTTTGATCAGACAACTTGTTTTTTTATAATAGTCAGTTAGTTTGGCGCATGTTTGGCAATATAATTGATCACTATCTGTTGAAACTTCCATTTTATGAGTCATATTAGGAAACGCTACGTTTTCGCTACCTATTGAACATTTTTCACAAAGTAAACAAGTGTGAATTTTTCCAGCAAAGATCTATACACACAAAACGATGTAGACTGCACGGAATAAATCAATCACAAGTATTGATTCTGCTATTACTTTGCTCACGAAGAGTATTCAACAAGAACACCAAGAATTTGTAGCAATCCTCTGGTTGTCCTAACTAGTTTCTAGTGGACTTCAAAGACTCCAGTAAATCGGTTGGTGCAGTTGCAGTTCTCATGAAACTGCAACTGAATAAACAATTGTTTGAGTTTGGTGAATACTAATTATTTCTATCAAAAAAGAAGTAAAACGGTATTTTTTCGTTGCTTGATCTATTTTCCTTCCGAGTTCATGAAAGAATAACAGAGATTCCGGGTCATGAACAACAAAAGATTCAACCACTACTGGATGGGACAGATAGTTGTCACCAAGATTTTGGTAGTATTTTCGTATTCATTTTTCACCAGACAATGCCGAAAGATGACTATTTATAGGTCGTTCGAGTACTTTCACGTATCACCGCTTTAAATTTTCCGCTTCACTGGTTCCGTGGGAGATGACCGTTTGGCGGGAGTTGGCCATTTTTTGCTTGATGATGGGTTTCCATATGTTGCGTTTCTACGCTGGCTTGGCTGAATACGTTATTGGACATGTATGCGGGTTCCTTGAATTTTCTCCTAGACCAATGTTCCTCCCTGAGCAAGATCTCAGCTTGGGACCACTTGATGTAGTGTTGATGGGTCCAAACATAGTCTGCTATTCCTGATTTGCTGGTTTCCCCTCGTTGTGTGTGTGTTTCTTGTGCTTGGCAATGCGAACATTCAATGGCCTCTTGGTTTCACCAACATAGTATTTTCCGCACTCACAGGGTGCGGAAAATACTATATTGTAGTCTTTTCTACCATCGCCTTGGAGTAGCCATTCCGTTGAAGATCATTTTTGATGATGTCCAGTTCCTTCTCGAGACCTTTCTTCGTATTACAGAGCCCAGAAGCACGGTCTAATAGAGTCTTCATGATTCCTCTTTTTGTCGATTGATGGTGGTTGGATTCGTGGTTTTCGGTATACAGATGTTTCTCACTTTGTGTCGATCCTCTTCACCAAACCGTCTAAAAATGGCAATTCGTTGTGGATTTCCTTCTCCATTGTGAAATTGATGGAGTGTCTAGTTCAGTATTTCCATGGTTCCATATTATGAAGGTTTCGTCAACATATCTCAACCAGACTCAAGGTTTCTTGTGGGCTTCTTCAATGGCCAGAGTTTCAAACCACTCCATATATACGTTGGCTATGACTGGTGGAAGTGGCGATCCCATTGGCAGTCCTTCATCTTGTGGAAAACATCGTCCTTCAGTTGGAAACAACAGTTTCGTACACAGCAGCCTAGTAATTCAATTACTTCAATAGGTAGATTTGTTCTCTCTTTCAGGTTCCCGTCTTTGGATAGCTGTCTCTGTATAATTTGGAGTGCCTTTCGACCGGAATGTTGGTGTAAAGGCTTTCCACGTCGAAACTAATTAGTTGATCTTCCTGTGTGACCTCAATTGACCCTAGTAGTTCGACAAAATGCCGTGAATTCTTTACAAAAGACGATGTTTCTCCTTGTAATGGTTGTATTAAGGGAAGTAACAGTCTGGAAAAGTTTTGAGTAGCCGAATCTCTGGAGTTGATGATCGGTCTAAGAGGTCTAAGTCTAAGTGGGAAACATCTATATACCGAAAACCCACTCATACGGGACAGTATCTGAATCACGAATCAAACCACTATCAATCGACTAAAAGAGGAATCATCAAGACTCTATCAGACCGTGCTTTTGAGCTCTGTAATACGAAGGGTCTCGAGAAGGAACTAGACATCATCAAAAAATGATCTTCAACGGAATGGCTACTTCAAAGCGATGGTAGAAAAGACTTTGGCTAGAAGACAGCAGAAGCCTCTCAAGGAAGAGAAGCCGTCACAACCAGTGCTTGCACTTCCCTACATCAGAGGACTATCGGAGAGGATAAGAAGAATTGGTTCCAAGTACAACATCAGAACCTGCTTCAGATCCAGTAACACCATCCGTAGCAGCCTCACGAAAACCAGGCCACCAAACGCGGACTGCGATTCCAAGAATTGCAATTACCGGATACCCTGTGAGTACGGAAAATCCTATATTAGTGAAACTAAGAGTCCATTGAATGTTCGCATTGCCGAGCACAAGAAACATACACAGCTAGGGGAAAAAGGGCCAACTCCCGCCAAACGGTCATCTCCCACGGAACTAGTGAAGCGGAAAACGGAAAGCGGGGATAAGTGGAAGTACTCGAACGACCTATAAATAGTCATCTCTCGAAGGAATCAGTTCAGTCATCACCCGAAGACGATTGTTGATACTAACAATCGAAACGTCGTGAACTAACGTGAATCTCTCCATATTTTTTTTTATTTTTTTTTTCATTTCTTCATTTTTATTTATTCAATTGTTATATTTTCACTTGCATTTTATTTCACTATCATTTCATTTCAGGTTTATTTTGCTTGATATAATTGTTATCCATTTTTAATTCATCTTTTTTAGTTGTTTCGAAGATTTCAAATCATTTTATGTAGACAATGGAAGTCCGAACTAGTGAAATTCATCATGAAACATTGTCAAACACTTTCAAACAAACAGGTCAAATTATGACTTTAGGTTTCACTTGGGAGCCTCTCCAAGCAAAATTTCAAATTCACGAGTAAATTCATCCAACTAGCAAACATATGGGGTTTTCTATTGAAGCGCTTTTTCCCTTCTCAGTAAGCTTCTCATTCCTCCTATGTCGATCTTCTTTTCAAACAACTTTTTTCTGCAGGCCTCCCTATACACATTTTCATTTGTATGGTGGAGGTGAGACGGCGGATCCATGAAACTCAGTATCGCGAATATAAAAGGCATTTGGAAGATTGTCAGTCGTAAATCCGTTTCATTGTGGCGACGTCCATCAAACTGTTTTATTTCGACATGCGAACTCCTTTCAATGCATGAACGATGTTTGGGGCGTGGGAAATGTTTCTATAAATGGAAAAATTTTCGAGGGGTGGATATTTCGTTTTCATTCCTATTCGAATCCCACGACATTGGTAACATTATGTAGTCATGTGCTGTGATGGAATGTCTTTTCGTACAGTCGCCAGGCATGTATGGAATGCACAGGAAAAGGTGCATTAAATATTCTACTCAAATATTATATTGTACGCTGTTTGTTCAAAAAATAATGTGAATTTTATTTCTTCTCATGAAATACCTTTTTATCTACTCATTCATCAACTTTAATTTCGTCCCCTTTGAAATATTCCACCTCAGATGTGAGAGGAAATATTTCGAAGTGTTTTTTGCAATCCTAGAAGAAGTTCTGATATGCACTTTTTGTTATGTCCTTGAGCTCTGTCAGCGATTCGGTTTTTATCTCTTCTATCGTCGCAAAACGCCGTTGTATCATGGATCTCTTTAATCTTCGGACCAGGAATGTCGCAGGGGACCAAATCTGGTGAATACGGTGGCTGAGGCATGATAACGGTGTTGTTTTTGGACAAAAAATCACGATTAAGCAATGACGAGTAAGCAGGTGTCTTATCGTTATGCAAAATTCATTTTTTGTTTTTCCACAATACTTTTCTTCATATTGGTTCACGCAAGCAGCTCACAACTAAGAAATAATATGCGTTGTTGACCGTGAGACCTCGTGGAAAAAACTCCTGATGCACTACGCTATGATAATCAAAGAAACTAGTTCTTCTGCATCTCACTATTGACAATATCCGTTACGCTCAGAACTACTCGAGGGTGTAACTGTGGCACCCCCGGAAACCGGAGACAAAAGGTCACCCATTTGTTTTATATGGATGATCTTAAATTGTATGACTCTGGAGAGAAGAATCTCCATCATTCCTTGAGGGTGGTGGAAGAGTACACGCATGCCAACGGTATGGAATTCGGGATAAACAAATGTGCAGTGGTCCATCCCAAAAGAGGACGATGCGGGGGCTACGGAGAAAATGTGCAGATCCTAGATGGAAGCATCCTACACCATTTGGATGCCGAGGAGACGTATACTTACCTCGGGTTGAAACAACGCCACTCACAAGAGGTACCAGAAGTGAAGAACTCTCTCCGCGGCAAGTATCAGCACAAACTTCGACAGATCTGGTCATCGGAACTGTCGTGGAAGAACAAAGTTTCTGCAACAAATATGCTTGCCGTTCCAATCATACTCTACTCGTTTGGAGTAGTGAAGTGGACTCGGGAGGATTTGTATCAACTCGATGTGAAGACTTGTAGAATGATGCATCTCTATAGAAGTTTGCATCCCAAATCGTCCGTTCCACGGTTGTACTTCCCCCGACAACAGGGAGGCCGTGGACTTTTGAGTTTGGAGTATCGACATGACGGAATGGTACTGGATATAGCCTGTAAAGTCATCAGGAATTCGGATCCCCTTCTCTGTATGGTCTGCCACCATGAGATATCAGAAATTGAACCGTTTCTCTTAATGGTGGCTGCCCGAGCAGCTGAAGAACTCGGTTTACTTTTCAACACTGAACGAAGTGATCACAACTCTGTCACCAAGTTGGAACCTGATCAGAGAAATCTCATATAGAAGCTGCAGAGATCACCTCACTTCTGCGGAAATATAAGAATAGGCCAATGCATGGGATCATCTTCAATAACATTGAAGATCTTGGCTTATGAAGGCGCCTGACTTCCACTTTCCTCAGGTCGAGTGGGCTGAGGTCGGAAACTCTCGAATTTCAAAATCATACCGGCTTGCCGCACCAAGACAGAAATCTTGCTCAGGGCACGTGATTCTCGGACCCAATGAGCATTTACCCCATGGTGTGACGGATAGTCGTTGGTTGGTAATTCTGGCGTATCGGGGCTTCGGTGGATAGGGACTAACCAGCGCAAACTACGGTAAAAAAAACATTTCTCATTACCTACATCAAGTACATGTCTGCAACTCTGCACATGACTTATATTGGAGAATTGAGCATTATATTAGTTTTTGCTCTGAGAGGTCTGAAAATGGACTGCGATCGTGAAACTGGCCGTGGTACGTTAAATCTAATTTGTTCCAGAATTTAAGGACATTCTACTCTCCCATGCACTAAATTGAATTAAAATATGAGCGATGCACACTATCTGCGATATTCTAAACTAGAAAGTTCCAAACGTTCATATATTTCAATAAATTCTTTGAGATAGCCGTTACTACGTGGTAGATCATCATGAAAAATGAGAAATGAAAATGTTTATGTTTTTCACCACTTCTATTATCAACTATCATTACTGCAGTTTCGTCTCACAAGGACATTCTCAATCTAATACAATAAAACTGAAAATAAAACTGAACGCCACTGTAAATAATGACAGAGGTACTCAACTAAATTGAGTACCTAAATTCTGTCGACCTGTGAAAACGAGTGAGTAAACAAGACCGATTTGATCCTTCAGCAGGTTACATCTGCAATGCTCATGCTTATGAATTTTCAAGGATTATAAATAATTGAGTTTTCAACCTTTGCTTGCATAGTGCAAAATTTCCGTCTCGTTCAGATTCGGGAACTTGTGATTGCATCCCAAGGAATGGTTCAAAAACGTCGAATCATTTACACCTAGTCTGAAGGACCTTTCATATTCAGCATACCGTCTTGAGAAATTTCTGCCACATTGTCCCACAAAACACTATTAAACTCCGGACACTTAAGCTTATAAACTCCAGATTTCTCCAAGTTATCCACCCTATATTTGTCATTGGAAAGGAAATCAGATAACCTGGCATGTGGTCTGATTGCCACTTCCACATTGTTTTTCTTAGAAAAAACGCAATAGTATCTGTTCTTTTACCAAAATATGTTAGAGTTGCAAATTTCTTGATTTCTCATTGTCTCATCTGGGGGCATATTGATCTGGACGTGAATTTGAGGCTTTGTTTTCCGATTAACTTCTGGATTGTGTCTGCTTTGAAACCATTATTACGTTCTATTTGTATAATTGTTTTAATTTCCCTATTGTTGGCAGATGAAGGCTACGAGAATGCTCTGTGTAGCATTGAATTGTAGGCTGCTAATTCATGACTGTCATGATGGAAAGAATCACTTGGGATTATAATGTCTATATAGCTTGGTTTTCTGAATAAATTGAACTCAAATTCATTCTGATTATGTGTACCAGTCAGGTCTGAGAATGTGACCTGTATGTTTCTATTGAGATTATTCATAAATAAAATGAACTGATTGAACTGCCGTGTAGTACCACTGAAACAGGCGAGAATACCGTCTACATATCTGTACCAAGAAGAAATTTGTGTATTACCTATGCCTGAATTCATTATAGTGGTCTTTAAGCTGAAGAGCACTGTATTAAACTCTTTCGATGCATATTTTACCTATAAATCTCATAGAATGGACTCCATATGATACTTACATATTCGAAATTCGAACGTATGACAACTTGATATCTTTAATATAATGAAAGTTTCTGCAATATCTAACAACAAAACCATAAGCTTTTGAGGACTTTGAAACATTTATCGACATATGTCTTTCAAATTTCAATTTTTGGCCTAGTATTACGCCGACAGTATTACGCCTAGGTCTTTGATATCATTGCAGGTATGAATCTTGAATTACATACGAGAAGGTATAAACCTTCTTTTTTCGACTATTACATCCCTAATTACGGAAAATAACTTCAAGTCATCAGCAGAACATAACCGCTCTCAAGTTAAACTTTCACATAAATCATTAATGAAAGAATAACAACAAAAGAGATCTTAGGTTGGAGCCCTGAGGCACACCGGTAGGAGATAGATATGAATTTTCTAAGAAATTCTCCAATTTGGGTTGATACACATAATACGTTTCTGAAAAATCACGTTATGGAAGGAAACTGACAGTAATTCACAATCTCATTTGCAACATAGAAATATGTAGCAAATAACAAATATGTGAACATTACTCCTTCGCCATTTCAGAGTATTCGTCATACCCCGGTTTAATGTATGAAGAAAGTTCCTCATGTGGAAGAAAATTCAGTAATTATATGCCAAGGTTCATGAGATTTTTATAGAAATGATAAACTAGACAACGATAATAACCATTTCCAGGATAAATTGTCGTCATCGATATCATTTTCAATTGAATACAGAAAGTAATTTTTCAATTCTTAATCCACTAGAGATGTGGCAATGTATCAAGTTTCATATCTCTATCTAGCGAATTACTTTTTAAAAATTGAATATTGCCTCACCAAAGATATCTTGCGACTTCCCTTCTAATATTATTTTCTTCTACTACAGCTGGTCAATATATCATTCCACAATATAGGAATCTAGATGAAATAGGGGAGAATTATATTTCATGTTTCACATTCTTATCATCTTTATGGAGAGAGAGGGCCGAAAATTTGAATTAGATTTTTTTATCAATTGATTTATGTATATAATCATTTTATTCATGAACTTCAAAGAATGAAATGAACTTCAGTTGCTGAAAAAGCTGATGCGTATTATGAACTAGAATAGCTGGTAAGAATAAAGAAGTTAGGATGAGCATTAAAGTTTGCTGTTGAAATGGTTATAGAATATAATTATTCATGACAATATGGGTAACTTTCTTGATATTTCACAAAGTAACCATGAGCCTGCTAGTGGTGCCTGTATAAAAATTTCATCGTAGTCGGATTAAAACTAAAACTAAATTATTATTTTCGTTGTGAAAACAGATCTCACTGAAAATCTAAAAACCACAGGTATGAATGAGTGACAACAGTCTTCGAAAAATATCAACTTATTGGAAGAAAAAAGGCTTTGGCTTTCCACTTTTTCATTTTTATACAAAAAAAATGTGGAAATTTTTAAAAAAAATCAGAAGATTTTCCTGAATAACTAACTTTCAGAAAGAAACTGAGTACCTTCTAACATCTACAGCATAATGTGGAGGTGCACCATCCTGTTGAAACCATAAACTTTCATCAAAACCTCCAGGATTACGTCTGGTGGGAAATAAATTACGTAAAGTAGGTACGAGGTACCCCCTTAAAAACTCAAAGTACTTTGCCCCGTTTAAATTACCTTCGATAAAGTAGGGTCCAATGATTCGATTTCGTACATTTCCAGCCCATACATTTACCTAATAAAGAATGTTACGCGTTACTTTATTAGCACACACACAACTACTGTATTTTTGTCCAACATGTGATACATTTTTGGAATCAGCTCAGCTAGAGTAATCCGAAAATTGAGACAAAATGGGGGTGTTCCATTAAAAAAAAATGACGGTGACGTCATTACTCGAACGTAATTCACCCTGTATATTAGATTATTATTTTAAAATACAGTAAATTAACATCAAAAATCGACGTGTTTCAGGATTATTCCTTAAAATGACCTGTTTAGCTAAAAATGAATTTGTTCCATACTTTACGGACACAGTGTATACAATCATTAACAAATATTAGCATGGATATGTTCTGACATTTCGATAATTAATTTAATAGATCATTTATATACACATACATATACACATGTACATATACATATATAAATACACACATATACATATTTACATACACAAATATATTATTAAATTTTGTCACAATCGGGTTTACTTAAGTCAATATATAATAGAAGTCTTAATCGGGTGCAATATTTTAAGTCTCTTCAGGTAATAAATTCCAGTTCTAGTACATATATAACAACACTACAAATACTCGTATACATATGCTCACGAATATTCATATAAACATATAGGTGCAGAAACAAATTCGAGATATATTTGAACTCACAGACATTTATACATATACACACACATATAAACGGGTGTATATGCGTACGCACACGTGTACACACACACATTGTGCCTGCAGATTATAATGTTATTACATACTATGTGGAAATATTCTGATTCACAAAATCTCCACAAAATTTTCTTCCTCTGTCAAATATCCAACCTTTTATTTTTTTCTTTAACATTTTTAAGCTGTTAATATTCTTTATTGTTTCTGGTATGATTTAGTAAAGGCGCGGTCCCAGATAAGAAGCATTTTTTTGTCCCATAGTTTTTTCACATCTAGGTGTAATTATGCGCATATTTTTATTTCTGATATGATGAGAATGAATCACTATTTCTATTTTACTTTTCTTATATCAAGTAGCAGTCATTCACCCCTCCCCACCCTATTATCCCATATGATATTTGTGATTCTACAAAAGCATGGTAGAGAATATTCAGATATTTGTTGTCTAAGATGTTCCTCAAGTATTTGAATTTGGCCAGTGTACCTCTCAATTTTCTGACATTGTTTTCAACGTGAATGTCCCATCGTAGATGTCTATCAACAACAATTGAGTATTTTATCGATTCTGTTTCTGGTATCACATAGTTTTGTCCGATGTGCAAAGGACCCATGTTTGGTAGACTGCTAGAGTACGACGTAAAGGGTAGGTATTTAGTTTTTCCGAAATTTATTGTCAGTTTGTTGTGTCGAAACCATTTTTCAATTTCTAAGAAATCTGATTCCGCAGATAATTTTAACTGTTTCCATGAAGGATTTTTGTACAAAATAGCTGTATCATCAGCAAAACTCAATACTTGACCTTTTGTTTCAAGACGTAGTAAGTCATTCACATAAATAGAAAATATAATGGGACCTAAGACGGTACCCTGTGGAACTCCGTAAGTCACTATTTTGGGTTGGCTTATTTCACCATCAATGCTCACTCTTTGTTCACGATTATCTAAATAGCTTTCAAAAAATATTGTGAGTTTTTCAACGAATCCCACAATTTAGTAATTTTTCCAAAAGTTTGGAGTGACTTACCGTATCGAATGCTTTTGAAAGATCAACGAAGATGCTCATTGCCGACGTTTTTTCATCTATTGAGTTTATACTCCAAACTATCGTTATGAAATATAATCAGATATCATTCACGGGATTGCTACACAATATTTATTATTGGTAGCTAATATTCCACTTACATGTAACACTGTCATCCTCGATGGCGAACATCGATGTTTCGGACTGAGACACTTGTCTTAATGTCTCTTCAGCACCAACCTGGGTAACATTAAAAGATAAAGCACCCAATCTATTCATAAAAGTACAACCTTATGTTACGAATGGGTTGAATTTACTCTTGTCATCGACAGCAGCATCTACTGACTTACATTCGCTTATTTGATTCACTCTCAGCCATAGGAATCTTGTTTAAAGATAAAAGGGTATATTTTGAAAGTAATTAATTCTCGAGAAAGAAAGGTTTCGGCATTATATTTTTATTGCTGTAGATAATTTACTGACGGAAGTGAAGCAGCGCTATTATAATAGAAGAAAATAAAATACAGAGTGTCAATTTGAAAACTTCTCATCCTTATTATCTTCCTTCTAGTAAACAATATTAGAAATCAAAAAAACATTCAAATTTCATTGTCAAGGGAGACACTTTCAAGGAATATTTGTAGCACTCGTGGTTCAACCCCGTAGGAGGGGTAGATGTTACCATTACAATTTTTGAAGGGAAAAAGGGTGAAGTGGCATAGCAATTTTATTGGCGTTTAATTCTGCTTCCAATGGTATCCTGTCTTATTTTTTTTTCGATGAGCACTTTCTGAAAAATAGCGTTGTCAACTTAAACATGTATTTAGAATTTTACTGTTTCAACCCTTGAATGACAGAAATGGATGTATTACGCGTGGGATTTTTTATTTGTTGGTTATTGTCGTTTTACAAAATGAAATTAAATTTCCCAGAAAAACATTTCAAACACAAAATCTACTTACGCTCATTTTATAAACTGTTCGAAATGTCGTCTATTATACTCTAAAGAGTAATAAAGTCTGTTTTCGAATTTCCCTCTAACATTACGGAAAACTTCCCTAGGAATCGACTGGCATGCTGCTGTAATCCGTCTTTCAATTTCTTCAATATCAGGAGGTAGTGTTTTACAAACAACGGATTCAAGATGGCCCAGAAAGAATTCTAAGGGTGTTGAGTCCAGTGATCTTGGTGGCCATTCAACTGCTCTTCTGCAGCCAATTCATCTATCCGGAAATCTTTCGTTCAACCACTGTCGAAAGGAAAGTAAATAATGAAGGGGGCGCCATCCTGCTGTTAATGTAACAGATCATCCTGCAAAAGTTCATTACCTGCTGCATCCATTTGAGTTTCCAGCTCGTATTTTTTTGTTGGTGTTGTGGATACCCTTTCCGAGGAGTATGTGGGTTTTCGTCACTCCAATAGCAACAATTTCGTCTATTGACATTGCCATTCAGAAGAAAGGAACACTCATCGCTGAAATAGATGTTCAAGAGAAGCGATAAGTCATGATTTCACAAAACTCTATTCTTCTGTCATAATCATCCTCATGGGTTTCTTGAACAATAAGCATTTCATAAGGACGAAATTGATCATTTTCAATGCTTCTGATCTGATGTTGGTCGCAAGGAGCTCGTGGCCTCTGCAGCAGATGTTTCTAAAACTTCAATTTGAGCTAGGCTCTGGGACAATTTTTTTTATTTGTCACTGAACCACTCCCGTGAAACTCATTTACCAAATGAATCACCTACCGGTGCTTGGATTTCTTTCGTTGAAAAGACAAAAAACGACGGCTATCCGTACAATTTCTGCGATGAGAATCAAAAATTCAGCATTTACTAAGCATACCTTCAGTACCATCTACGTTTTACTGTCAGACTACATTTTGATGTGAATTATTTGAAGCTAATGATTAATGTTACCCCTTATTGAGGGCTAGAACGGTACCACCTAATATTCTTACCAATTATGATCAAACCTTACATCTCAGTGTAGGCGTATTAATAATTACTTCTGTTAGTTTAAAACGCTATTTTTCGAATAATGTTCATCAAAAAATAACAAATCGAAGTACCCTTGGAAGCAGGATTGGATGCCAGTCATAATTCTGAGTTTTTTCAAATATTCTTGACAGTGATCCCTGTATCCAATATTAGCCAAAACTCTCAATGCCTTCTTTTGAATCCTGAATATTTGAATGGAATGACATGAATTTCTCCGAAGTTGTACACCATAGCTGATATGAGAGTGAAGTAGTGAAAAATATGAGGTTTTTAATATATTTGCACTAGTGATGTACTTCTATTGGCGAAGAACGAATAGAGAACTCGAGAGTTTTCTCTTCAGCTTAGAAATATTTGCTGACCAGTTGAGTCTATCATCTAATATAATGCCCATTAGTTTCATAATTAGAGATAATTTGATTACTAGCAGAAATCTGTATGTATTGTGTTTTCTGACAATTCAGTTCCAGCTTCTTCAGCACTATTTGATACATCGTCGAGATGAGGCTGTAACATATCATTATTTTTATCCGACAGAATGAAAGTGGTGTCGTCCGCAAAGAGAACCGATTTCAACGGCATCATATGTTTGCACAAGTCATTCACATAAATGGCAAATAAGAGCGGGCCCAAAACAGACCCTTGCGGAAAGTCATGCTTAATAGTTTGAGAGTTTGATAAGGTACCGTTGAGCATCACTGCTTGTTGTCGATTAGTGATGTATGTTCTTATTAAGTGAAGCGGAATACCTCTAACTCCGTAATAGTTTAATTTTACCAATAGAATTTCATGTGAGACGCAGTCGAACGCTTTCGACAGGTCACAAAGCATCAACGCAGTGTGATTGTCATGCTCAAGTTCCTCAATCACGACGTCGAACACTGCATCTATTGTTGAGCGCGACTTTCTGAAACAATTTTGTGAGTTGCTGAAAAATGTATTATTCTCAAATTAGGCATAGAGCTGAATCTCAAATATAATTTCAACCACTTCACTGAATATTGAAATAATACTTATTGGTCTGTAATTATCGATGGCTTTTTCATCACCTTTTTTAAAGAGGGGCACTACTTAAGAAGACTTGAAGATATCTGGAAAGATACCAGTACATAAGATTAAATTGATCAGTATTGAAATAGAGTGGAACGATACCATGAGAATCTTCACTCCGAGTCATATTTTCATTTGCCTCATACAGGGTTTTCAAAAAATGCAGATACTTTGATCTCATGAATAAATGAGTGGAACTCAATTTTTTCAAATGGAACACCCTGTATATCTCAACATTTTTGAGTTCTACATTCAATTTTAGATTAACTTTGTTCAGATAATACTATTTCTATTTTGAACCGTTTTCGAGATAAACTGTTTCAAACGGAAATTGACATTTTTGTAAAACAGATTTCGTTTGATGTTTCTCAATTGGTTACAGATAATACAATGAAAAGATAATTATCAAAATACTCCTCAACCATCGAATGAAAGTTCTCTTCAAACAATAGTTTCATTAACGCTGAAACACGAACTGAAAATAATAAACCCATAAATTAATGAATTAATTTTATCGTCAGTGTATTTCATAATATGTTCAAACACATCTCCACCTCTACTTGAACAAACATGTAATCTCTTCAAAAGATTGTCATGTGTAGCGCTTCTGATCAAGTCTGGAGTCAAACTATTGAAAGCAGTTGTAACTCTCGATTTCATATCTTCCATTGTTGTTATTGGAGTAGAGTAAACCATATTTTCAATGAAACCCCACACGAAATAATCTAATGGATTGCCATCTGGTGTTCTAGGAGGCCAACGAAAAGGTCCATTATTACGAATCCATCTGTCTTCGAAGATTTCGGTTAAAGCTTCGCTGACTGAATGAAAATTATGGGGGGAGCACCATCCATTTGGTACCATACACGTTCTCTTCCTGGTCTATTATTTAAAATCATTTGAATTCCATTCCTCAGTAAATCTTCATATTTTGATGCATTCAAATTATCATCATAAAACTCGATATAAAAAATTGACTCATTCTTTATGGCACAAAATACATTGAATTGCCATCTTTCTTGAAAACCCCTTTGACGGACAACATGGAGATTTTCTGGCGCCCAATAATGACTGTTGTGTCTATTGAAAACTCCATTTTTTGTGAACTTGGCCTCATCTGTCCATATGATATTGTCAAGGAAATGTTCACCCTCTTGAGTCTTGACAAGTAACCATTCAAAGAATTCCACTCTACGAGGTAAATCAGTCTCTTTCAAATGTTGTACACAGTAGAACTTATAGGGATGCCATTTATGCTTATAAAGAATTCGACAAATTGTCACGTAGGGTATACCTATCTCCCTTTCAGCCTCGTGCAGAGAAGCATTTGGAAATGCATCATCCACTTTAGTCTTCTTACGAATGATTATTGTTCTTCCAGACAATTTAATTTACAGCCAGCCCACTCAATATGTGAAAAAAACCTATTAAACTTCAGTTATCATTGAATAGACAATTAAAATACCTCCCAAATAGGACTAATCATGAACCTCAAGGTGATTTGAAAACCATCTATTCGGTTACCTTCTTAAAACCGATTTTCAATGCTTTCAAGGCTTTCAATGAAAAAAATGTTGAGGAGATTAACGATTCTGCAACATAATTTATAGGCTCACTTTGATAAACAATGAAATAATTCAGTTTATGATGCACAACTTGATGCTGTCCATGATTTTTTATGCACATTACTCGGTCAAGTTTACATTGATCAAAATCTGGTTGATATCCTTCACCTCCGATGTACTTCCGAAATTCATCAATTATTTTCATCTCGATGGTATTTATTTTATTGAGTTCCAAAATCCATTATGATGATATAAATTTGTTTTACGGTTTGTTGACGTTGCATTAAACGAAATTTATGGTTACTACATGTTCTATTCAAAACATTTGATTCAATACTGGAGATTATTTTCAATTCCACTTCCAATAAAACTATTTATAATCTACTCTAATGTCTAATAGAAAACTGTACAGTGTGTCCAACATGAGGAGGGCTGGCATGGGAAAATAAAAAACCGTAAATGATAAAAGGATCGTTTCAAAAGTTTTCTGTTTTTTCGAGTCTAGTTCAGACTATCATATCTCAGTAGATACTTATTCAATAGAATCAAAATGAGCGATGAATCGATGTACTTTTGCTCAACAGAAATCGAATAATTCCATCAGTATAAAAATTGGTCGCTAGGGATTGTATGGAGCCGACAAAGATTGTTTTTGCGCGATCCGGTAAAAAAATTGTCGAAGTGATCGGGAAGATGGTAGTCGATTGGCAAGAAGTCTGGGGAGTATGGTGGGTGAGGCAGAACTTAGGCACTCAATTCGTTCAATTTTTGGACGGTGGTAACTGGAAATACGTATTTTAACAAGATATCAGTAAACTATTAGGAATTGATCTACCATCGTTATTCATAATATTATTATGTTCACTTATTTCTACACTCTCATAGGCATACAGATGCCTGTTGTTGTTAACTTGTCTATCTTATCGTAATGAACTGCTAAGTGTTTCTTATATCTCATTTCATTAGATCTTTTTTGTCTGTCCATAATATTTTGCATAGCAAAGATTTCGCGAAGTCCAAAGTTTTTCGAATTCTCGACTTTGTCCTTAGGATTTCCTAAAAAGCTTCGTTGTGTATGACATGTTTTAGAAATCACTTCCATACCTAGTTCCTTGAAAATCGTTTCAAAGTTCTTCGTGTATTGGTGGTATGGAACTGAGATATATTCATCAGGGTTTTTTTCGTTTCTAAAAGTCGAGATTTCGTTCATTTTCAACCTGAACTTTTCCTTCCTTATAATATCATCTACAATACCGCTCGAGAACCCGTTAATCACTGTTATTTCCTGTGTTCTAACTTTTTCTTTTGAGAACCTCTCATGTGTGAGAGAAAACGTCAAAAGACGATGCACTAGAAAATTCACACCAAAACGCCAAGAAATGGAAGTTGGCTTTTATTTTCTAACTCAAACGTCAATTTCATAGATAGAGATCTGTTATTTTAAAAGGAAATGAAGTCCTCAATAATTGATTTTTTCATTATCGAATATCGTGTCACCTCGCAAACCACAAGAGGAGACTAAATCATCTGTCGGTAACAAATAAGACAGATGGGTATCCGCGGCTAAGCTAAACAGTGGAGACGGGAGTGGGTTAAACAACTTAGCAAATTTCAAATAGATCTTAATGGGCGCCAGGTAAATTTAATCCTCCAGATACCCTAAGTAACTCACAATATCAATAACTTACCAATTAATATTGGAAATAAAAGATAAAGATCCCCAATATGATTTATTCAGTAATCCTAACTTACATGGATTAACCAACAACGCTTCTAAGACAACAATGCAATATTCACACTACTACGCGATGTTCAAATGTCCATACAAGAGCGCGGTGTATCTAACCACGAATTCAATCAGCCATAAATTACGGTAGTAACGACGCTCAAAAAAA
>NW_019290166.1:36343-105381 GCF_000500325.1 Leptinotarsa decemlineata
GCGTAAGTACTGGTCAAAGCAGTTAGTCAGGGAGCATACATTTATTCTTGTACATTTCAGGTATGGTTTTCTATGGAACGGAAGATTCCCATTACTATGATGTTAAATGAATAAAATCAACTTGTAACTGAATTACATTGTTAATATCCTCTGAATAAAGATCTTAAAAGGTAAGGTAGTGTTTTTGAAAGGTCACATAAGAGCAGTTTGATCTAGTGCTAAATTGAAACGTAACAATCGCAAAAGCATCATCCACCACATTCCTAAGCCGTATCTTAAAACTACTCTGACGTTTGTTTGTTTTCCAATTTGAATTGGCTCATGAATAGGTCAGCCAGGCAAGGTGACAAAGGGTTACACAAAGCCGTTCCTTTCTGTTTCTCATAAAAGCAACCTTCTACCTGGAATCGGTTTTGTTTCATACACAAATCAGTGGGAGAGATGAATTCATCAATTTCGTTATCATTGAATTTATTTTTCTCTTGTAAGTATATGAATTATGTATACCTATTCATGACTGTAGTTTCTTGGGAAAGGTCTATTAAATCTTTAAATACGTTTCGAACTATTTAACCACATAAGAGCTGACGCCCAGTTCTTCTGCCATCCCAGGCACCGTTTGTGATAGGCCAGATCCAGGTCCTGGATTACTGTAGGTCGAGCACTTAGGGACTGATCTTCCAGGCTGAAATCTTCGAAACGAAATTTCATAAACCTACGTTGAATAGTGCGTTCATTAACATCATCATTGCCAAATGCCTGGTTGATTTTTCGAGCTGTTTCAGCAGTTTTCTGATTCAATTTGAATACATAGAGGAAAATTGACCAAAAGTCTATTGAGATATGGAGTTACAGAAATATATGACAATAGAACGGACAAAACTTCCAAAGTTGGTTGAAGGTATTTTTTCCACCAGGTACACTACTGCTATAGCGAGAGATGTCTGTTTTTAGAGATGTACTTCCATGTATCACAAACCCGGCTATTCGGGTGAAGTTCCACTGTTATCCTTTACTGACAAAAACAAGAACCGTCTAATATCCGATAATGCGAATCACTGGAAATGAAAATCATTCGAAATAAATTACTACTTCAATTCAATATCTGATGAAGCACAATATTGGCTGATCTGAGAAATGTGTATTGTATAACAAAACAGCTCACAATAACAGTGTACCAAACACTTGAAGAATTTGGAATTTTAATTAGTCACAATGATTTCAAAACTGACAGCTGACAGCTCTCCGGGGCGACTTGATTGATTCCAGCGGCGCATTTGCTTTTTCAAATACAGGAAAATCCTGAAGATCTGCAGCACCACGTAATCTGAAGATCTTGATCTGCTAATGTCATCTCTTTCATAGAATAAAATGTAGGGTGTCTCTAGAGGCTTCAATAAATTCAAGACATTGCCAGAATACTTAGTGACATGACTATCGTCAAACTTAAACCAGAACCACACTGAACAATGGCTGCATAAAGATTATAATAGTGGTCTGCTAGATCGAATTGTTCATCTCTTTCAAACCTTCGTAAGAGTTTGGTGCTTCCGTCAGAGGTTGAGTCATGTTTGAAGATCATCAGTGTTATTGTTTCATTGACTGGTGCCTCAGCTATACTTGTTGTTTTATAATAGTCAGTTAATTTGGCGCATATTTGGCAATACAGTTGATCGCCACCCGTTAAAAATTCTATTTTCAGATGATTCAACAATAAGCTTTGCACGGACTGTTTATCAGTCGTATTAGGAAACGCTAGTAGAAGTTCTAGAAAGTCATTTACGTTTTTGCTACCTCTTGAACATGTAAAATTATTTGTTGAGTATGGGTTTGTGCAAAATAAATTTCTCATTCGAAGACGTATTAAATGATTCATGATCGTTAATTTTTCGTGCGCTAAAGTCTATCCAAATTCAAGATAGAGTAAAACAAAACCAAAGCGTGATCTTCACATGATCGCCCAGTGTCAGATGGAAAGGGCAGCGTTCATTGGTGAATTCGCCTTCTTGGTACGAGTTCGGTACCAGCACAGAGTTGTAATCAGTCGTTTGCGTGTTTGTGTGGCGTGCGTTATAGTATATTGTTTAAAATTGTTTTCCAAGATGTCCAGTACAGACACTGCTGATGACACTGTGAGCTATCCTCTGAGTCCAGCCAGGAAATGATCCAAAAAAAGACATTCGAGTGTTGAGATGAAAGAAGTGATTTTAAATGTGTTCATGTGAAATATGGAAGAAATTGAGGCATCGACTGTCGACGAAGTCGTATCGAAAGTTTCCGATAAAATTGGAGTGTGTTGCGCTTCGATTTACAATGTTTTACGGGAATATAAACAAAATCATACATTTTCCAAACCGAATACAAATCAAAATCGTCAAACCATTATAAAATCAATAGATGCTACTGATAAACATGCAATCAGGAGGAAAGTGCATGAGTACTTTTCCAGAAATGAAATACCCACGATAGACAAAGTACTCACAGAAATAAATGAAGATGTTTTATTGCCAAGTTTCAAGCGGTCAACATTTCATGGAGTATTGAAACATTTGAATTTTGTATGGAAAAAACGAGGGCGCAATAGTTTATTATTGGATATAGAGGAAATTGTGTTATGGAGGAGACAGTATTTGACCAAAATTAAATATTATAAGGAACAACAGAAAACTATTTATTATATGGATGAAACCTGGGTTGATGCTGGTCATATTACCCCTAAAGTATGGGTCGATGAAACTGTGACCTGATCTAGGAGGGCCTTTCTAGATGGACTATCCAACGGATTAACGAATCCATCAGGTAAACTTATATTTATATTAAGACCTGCCTCAATCTCGATATATAAAAAGTATTTTTTACTTACATACCTTTTCATAATTTAAGTTAAAGGAAAACGGCTTATTATTTGTCACATCGGCAATGAGAATGGGTTTGTAGCTGAAGGGCTGTGGTGTTTCGAGTCGAAGAAAACTGGAGATTATCACGGAGAAATGAACGGTGAATCTTTCGAACAGTGGTTTTCCAAAGTTCTACCCCATCTGGAGGATAATGCTGTGATTGTAATGGACAATGCACCTTATCATTCGCGACGGTTAGAGAAGATTCCGACAACGTCCTCAAAGAAGGTTGAAATCCAAAACTGGCTGCGATCAAAGAATATTAGCTTTAAAGACTCAATGCTAAGAGTACAGCTATTAAGAATTGTCAAGGAGCGCAAGCTTGAATACCAAAAATATATAGTAAATGAGATGGCAGCAGGCCAAAACAAAATTGTCCTTCGCCTGCCTCCATACCACTGCGAGCTCAATCCCATCGAGTTAATATGGGCGGATGTGAATCGAGCCACTGATAATTCAGATTGGTGAGGATGACACTACTGATGAAGAGACAAATTCATCCAGTTGAATAATTTTCATAAATATTCCTTTTGATTTCACATAATATAAAAATTATCAATAAATAAATAATTACGTCTCTTTTCATATAATGCTTGAGTGCGCTGTGAAAAATCCAATGAAAACCTTTTTATATTACACATATCTGCATTTTTCCTGTTAAACTGCAAAACTTGTGCATTTCACTCGTTATTATAAAAAAGTTTTCCTAAGTATGATATAGCATTTGCGATCAACAAGATGTTGGTTCTGAATACAACCCTGGCCAATTCTTGGGATTTCCAATATCACGTGCGTAGGGCATGTCAATGTTCACATCCACTCTATCTTGGATTTGAATTTGCTTCAGTGAAAAGGGAGAATGAATCAAGAAATTAGTTTATTGATTACCGGATGATCACCATTGGTAAGTGAAAAATTATTCTGGTGGAATGCCTACACTCATCCATCATGGGATAAAATGTTTTCCCGTGTTGTTTACTGAATACTATTAATACCGAGTTCAATAATATGTTTTAATTACAGACTAATCTAGAGATTAGATACAAGTATTTGTAGAACATATGTGTTTATCTTGCGTTCCGATAGGGTCGGATCAACAATTATAATAAAAAAGATAACTCAGAGAAACCTGTCAGCTTCAATAATCTGTCTGGATGTGGCTTTGGTATTTCATCAGATTGGTCATTCAGTCGAATCATCAGAATATTTTTTTCAAGTAGTAACATTGCTAAATTCTAACCCGTAACAGATACGAAGACGATTAAACAGGAAAATATGTAACTGTCATCGGAAACAATACAATGATCGAAACAAAATTACAGGGACTCTCGCCCTTCTCGAGTTATACGGGGAAACCTAAAAATGCTGATTTCGTTTCTTTTCGAATGGAATTGTTATTTCGGATAATATCAAAAAATGAAAAGGGAAAATGTTATTATATTCAGAGTGTACTATAACTATGTGATAATGAATATTCGATAAAACGTTACGTGTCAACATGGCCACCATCAACTTTTTCTGTTTAAATACCGACGTGTCTTTTCTATTACAGATATTGATGAAACGATAAATTTACAATCCAAGGGTATATCACATTTGATAATTGTATAGCGTTTCATTTGAAATAACCACCATCATCAGTGACATCAATTGTGAATTACGGTCATGTCGTTACTTCTTTTGTGAATTGTTTCCATTTCTTCAAAATATAATTCAGACAACCCAATAAAGTCGACAGATAGGTACCCTAACACAATGAAAATACGTACTTTTTTATTTTGAAAATTTTTGTATTGGCGTAATCCTTCTTTCACGGCTTAGTTATATATATTATAATCAGTTATAATTCGTAATATTTTTATAATTCTCAATTCTAGAAGTAACAAAAATATCAGTTTTTTGTCAAAATTCGATTGTTGTATAATTTGATATGGTGAAATGTATCTTCAATTTCTATTCAACAAATTTGATGGCTACTTAGTAGAATTGCCACTGGATATCTGCCATGGAATTCAATATTTCCAACAGAATGGCGCTCCTCTCCATAATGCAGCAATAGTAAGGAAACAGATTGGAAACAATGGACCAATTAACTGGCCAGCTCGATCCCCAGATCTTACTCTTTTAGAGTGTTTCGTCTGCGGATACATAAAAAATTATGTTTTTTCAACAGCAAGTACAGATATCAATCATCTCAAAAAAAAAGACATGCATGTATTAGTATTACACCTATTATACTAGAAAATTGTCATAGACATTTTCTGGACCGACAATCTATGTGCATTCAACAAAAAGGTTGTCAATTCGAGCATTTGATGTAGATTGCAATGTATCTTTGATTTTCCTTAATGGTTTAACTTTTCCCAAAAGTTCATAATGAAATGATTTTTTTTTCTGTATGATTGTCGTCAATGATGATGGTGGTTATTTCAAATGAATCGCTATAAAAATATTATATGGTGCACCCTTGGATTGTAAATTCATCGCTTCATCAAAATTTGTGATAAAAAAGACAGGTCCGTATTCAAAAAAAAGTTGATGGTGGCCATGTTGACACGACACGGTTTATTGAATATTTATTATTACATCGTCATAGTAAACTTCCAATGCAATAACATTTTTTTTCCATTTTTCGATATTCCTCGAAATAACAATTCCATCTGAAAAAAATGAAAAACAGCATTTTTGGTTTTCCTCGTATAACTTGAGAAGTGTGAAAGTCCCCGTTAATTTCCTTCGACCATTGTATTAATAAAAACCATATAAAGACAAAAACATCTTAATTTTAATTTTATTTTTATCGATATGTATTGAAAGTAAATTATAGAAATTGGTTTTATATTCGATTTATCAAATATCTACTCGAACGAATATAAAAATCCATTGAACATTGAAAATAATTACCTGTATATTTGAAATCAGTTTCCGTGCTACAAAATGGAATCAAATATCTATATATTATTCAGGAACAGCACTTATTAATTCTGATATGGGGTTTGTCTCAGGAAAGATATCTGAATAATGAATCCGCAAATTAGAAAAAATATCAACACCTACAAAATTTTCAAGTGTCTTAGGTATACAATTTTTTTTTATTCATTTACATTTTTCGATATTTTCCTACACATAAGATTAAGTGAAATTTGAATATGTTACCACATAATAGTAATGTTTGGAACCTTTGGCATAGTAATGAATATTACTGAAGTTCAAACCCAACACCAAACCATTATTTTCAACACCTCGATACAAGTTTCAATCACCAAGTGATCATTTACAAGTGGAAAAAATTATCGTTATTTCCATTTCTCATTCATAATTTCTCCCATATCTACATTCTGGTCGTAGAAATGTCGATACTTACTGATTTATTCTATTTCAAGTTTCAAATTAATCAACGCCTTTTCCGATAATAGGAATTTGGAGCTCCAATATTCAACTCGAATTCGTTGTTGTAATCCATTCAGAACAGTTTTTTTCAAACTGCGTTTTATTATTTTTCCAAGTTGAGTGTTCTCCATTTTCTTCGGTGAAGTGGTATTTACTTCCCAACAACAAAAACAACGACAGAACAGCCCCGATTATATAAACCGTCAGGATTACCACTGAGTCTTTATTTTTATTTTTACCACGAATTTTTTCTGCAACGACTTCCCAGGCATAAAATGTGACATTAACAAATGTTGTGGTGAACGTGTATAACTCAGGACATTATTTATATACTTTCTCCCCAAAGAAGATACCAGAGTACGGTTGCTGAAAAGATAAATAACGTAATTAACATTTCAAAAAGAAAAATGACAAAATACACTGCTTCTCTGCGCTAAAACATCAGAATTATCCGAGGGATGAAATTAAAATGAGATACAAATGTCCTGAGCTTTTCACTAAACGACTTTCAATAATGCAAGTGACATGTGATGAGATCCAAAGTCATGCTAACTTTTGCCACCTCAGCTTCCCATGGGCAACAGAGCATATATGCAAAATTACGTTTTTCTCCCATAATGTTGCGTCGGCTTCTAACTAATAACGATGACCTTTCACAGACCTGTTAACGAAAGTATTCTCATCACCATCAGCTTCAATTTTGAAATAGGTGATTACCTATCGACACTACTACAACACAAAACAAACTTGCAACCTCTACCTCCAAATTGATCCAGCATGTATCTACAACGGAATCAACGCAATCGCATCATTTTTTTATCACGAAAGAACTCTGCGGTGGTGATTTGGCCCACTTCTGGTGGGTTGTTGTATTTGAGAAGTACCTGAGTGGTTCATCAGTATCCAATCACTGTCTTGATCGTCTCCTGTCGTAGAAGAACTGTCATAGAGAATCCACTTTTGATCACACGTGCCTTAAAGGATTATTTAGCGCGAAAGCAAGAGCAAAGAACAGATCTCGAAACCTGGCAATTTTTTTCGATCATTCAAACCGTGAGTTTCTTCGAGTTTCTTGACTTTTCCTATTTGTTTTAAATCACCCAAAAACCTCATGGGGCTGACGCTCAGTTCTCCACCATCCCACGCACTATTTGTGATAGGTCAGTCGTCACCTGGGTTCTCAAATCCTAGTCCAAGATTACTGTAGGTCGAAAACTACGGGGCTCATCTTGTAGGCTGAAATCTCCAGAATGAAATTTCACAACCCAACGTTGAACAGAATAGAACCAAAGAAGTGATCAATGATCGACTCAGAACAGTCACAAAGCTATTCACTGAACACTTAATAATAATGATAATAATAAATCGTCTTATGGGGAATGAGAAGTGCCGAATTTATTGGAACTATTCGTTCCCCACCCTCAGGCTCATACAAGCTAATAAGTCTGATGTAGTCCTTCTCGAACACCAGAGCAAGACGATATTTGTCATGGAGTTTTCAGCTCCTGGCGAGGAGAATATCTTCCAAAAAGAGAAGGAAAAACGGATAAAATATCGAGATTTTCTCTTTGAACTCCGCAGACTCTATCCAGACCACTCTGTCACGGTTGTTCTGATTATTGGAGTCCTTGGTGGAATGATGTCCTCTCTACTCTCGAATTTTAAAATCATAACGGCTTGCCGCACTAAGGCAGAAATCTTAGCCGTACAGATACAAAAGGCTGTCATTATTGGCTCACTGCGTTTGCTCAGGGCACATGATTCTCGGACCCAATGATCACTTACCCCACGGTATGGGGAGTGGTCAATGGTTGATAATGCTGGCGCGCCCTCCCGAATGTATCGGGGCTTCGGGAAATAGGGTCTGACCAGCGCACACTACGGTGAAAATTATAAATCGGCTTTATTGATGATACAGAAAAAAAAATACCGAAAATTCATTTGAGAATGAAAATAGGTTACAGGAGATTCTGGTACTCCTTGGCGAAGTCTAGCTCAAAGCTACTCAAACTCAACCAACAAGCACCACTCCAAAATTCACTCGAACATACAAAAATAAGACAATTAATAGTGATGGTACCACGAAATGAGAAACGTAAATAAAGATAATAATTTGTGATAACATATAAAGAGAGTGGATAAATAATTAAATTCAATTGATCTGTTGTTTATTATTATGTCCAATGAGCAAACGTTAACATTACTGACTAATCATAGATATAAATTTCATATTTGTATTTGAATTTTCTGATATTGAATCTCTCCAATAATTACAGAGTTTTAGAGCAAAAAAAAGAAATTATCTCTGAAACTGTGAAGTGCGATGTTGTGGCATAGTTAATTTATTTTTATGTATAATGTTGCTTGGGTGAATATTTTCACACAGAATTAGTTTTTGTATTGAAACGGGAGAATGGGGAAGGGAAATCAATTCATGAACAAAACAATCCAAATGATGAATTATACGGTTTTTCATATTGAGCCAGCGGGAGTTTCTGAAGGATTCAGAAATTGAATCATACTTACGAAGTCCATAAATTAGGCGGCAACAAGAATTTTGCACTTTTTGTATTCTTTTTTTATCTGAATCATATAAGTATGACCCATATATGAAGTCACAGTAGTTGAAATGGCTTAGCATCAAACTATCACAGAGCATTCTTTTTAGAGGTTGGCTCAAAATAAAACGATTACAGTATAACAGTTTCAATGATATATAAGCTTTTTTCAATAAATTTTTAACATGACTAGTGAATCTAAGATCAGTCTCAAGCATCACCCCTAAGTTTTTACCTGTTTTGACAGGAGTCAAGATAGTATGACCTAGTTCTAAATGGAAATTGTTTTCTGCAAATTTACGATTCTTCTGTGATCTAAAATGCATCATCATCGTTTCATCAGGATTAATTTTCAAATCATGTTCATTTGATAGCCCATTGATCAAATCAAGACCAGTGTTGAAAATATTTTGTGCCTCAGCATTCTCATCGATTTTTAAGTGCATGTATAAGTGTATGTCATCAGCATACGCCTGTATTTTACATTTCTTGATGGAAGAGATAATGTCAGTAGTATAAATGATGAACAATAAAGGTCCCAAAATGAAACCCTGTGGTACTCCTGATAGAATATCAAGAGGTAAGGAGTGATGACCATCAATAACAACTTTTTGAGATCGACCAAGTAAATAAGACCAGATGAGAAATAAGGCAGCACTATCAAAATTATAATATTTGAGTTTCATTCAAATCAGCTCATGATTGATGGTATCGAATGCTTTCGAAAAATCTAGTAGAACCAGCGTGCTAATCATTTCTTCATCAAATCCCTCAACAATGTCACGTGTGACATTGTTGGGACAAGAGCTGTAGCTGTGCTAAAACCCTGCCTAAAACCACATTGCGATGGTGATAACAGATTATTGGTATTGAAATATTCATTAATTTGTACATAAATAACTCTTTCAAAAAGTTTACTCATGGTTGGGATTATACTGATAATTCTGAGATCAGAATAACTAGCTGAATCATTGGACCACTGAACAAAATAGGTTTGTCTGATGGAGACAGCTCATCATATTTTATAAGAATGTAAGATTTTGAACCACAAGGGACAAAAAATTTATGTCCAGTAGGAGATCTTACGGAGGAGTACAGGGAACAAGATTATCGCGATGTTTGTGAAGAAACGATGAGGAAAAGCGCAACGATCGACAGCAAAGAGGCTGCACTTTTTTGGAGCTGTCCAAGAAATGGGCATGTCAAACAGCTTCCAGGAAGCGTAAAAACTGAAAATTCGCTCGGTAGCAGTAGGTTGCATATCTCAATGAGGATCTAGAAGTGATTTCAAATTGGGGTGGAAGTAACCGTGTTTAATTCAATGCCACAAAAATTCAGGCATCGTTTTTCTCCAAAAAGAGTAATGGCAGGGCAAACAATACAGTTTTCTGCATTGACGAGTTTGTTGGGGGTTGAAATGAATACCAATATGTCTTGACACAATCATGTCTCTGGAATGGTAAAAGCTGCTTATCAAAAGATTGCAAAATTGTTCCGGACCAGAAAACTGTACACACCTCAGCAACTTTTTATGCTTTATAACGCTTAGATCAGACCTTCTCTGTAGTATTGTTCTCATGTATGAAGCCCCGCCCCTGACCATATTCTGAAGGTGCTGGATTTTATCCAGAAAAGATCCATTCGCCTGACTGGAGACGCGAACATCACTTGTAACCTTGATAGTCTGGATCATCGAAAAAATGTTTCTTTTAGAGCAACTTGAGGATTCTCCTGTAGCGCTTGTAATTTTTCCTTGGAAAAATACAGATAGGCGAGGCAATGGGACTCCCCTGTTTGCGGGATGAGTTTGTGATATGTCTAGTTGAATACTATTTCATTTAAAATACATATCATGATTCCCCTGGATGAAGTTATGAATTTCGATAACAATTATATATTACCTCCAAATAATTCTGTATTTTTGACAGGCTTATCAATAATTCTCATGGGATATGAACATACATTCAACTATTAGTAATTCTTTATTGAAGACTTTGAATTACAAGTAAAATCTTTTTTATGTTTGTAACGGAACTCCTGCAAGCGCAAATGCTATGAACTGCATATATTGCATATTGCATAATTGCATATATTTTTACTGAGTTTCAATAGAAGCATTCTTTTCCAATGTGTTCAGAGTTACTTAATCTATAAATGAAGTGAATGATTGGAATTTTTCAGGTTACGTTTTATAGATTCGCAAATGTTCCGAAAAGTATATATGGATGTCCAATCGAGAGATTTTTCACTAATGATTTTTTAGGTTTCTGGATCGGAAGAAAATTACCTCACAAAATCCTTATCATGATGAGTTAGCAAAGTTTGAAAATACATTTGATTCATTTATCCTACTCATGGTCAAAATTCATGAATACGTCAATTTACTGACTTATTATACCAGAGTTCTCTTCACTATATAGATTTCGAATTCAAGTATATATTTTTCAGATTGTGGAAAGTCAGATACACAAAAAATATCAGAGATAATTTTTTTTTTTTTAATTGAACAGGGTATATTTTTAGGAGAGAATACTTTTTGGTGAAGAAATGTTTTGAATTCCTATTCTCCCATCTTCATTCAAAAAAATGTGAGTATCTCTCGAAGACAAGACAAAAGCTAATGATTCTTAATGAACTCTGCGCCAAGATGTGTGAAATTTCAAAGAAGCAACTTTCATGCAGAGGCGTAACTTTCAGACTCTCTGGCTTACAGAGACAGGCTTGTCTGGCCATCAGCGGTGCTATCAGTACCACACCGTTAGCGGTTATGGAGATCCTTCTTGATTTACCTCTTCTCCACATTTTTCTGGAGAGAGACTAGATGGTCTTCATATAGAACTGTGCACATTGCCAATTGCACAAATCAATTCAATGCAGACGATAATAGACTGTTGGTTGACACTAGAAGTCACAACATTCAGAAAATGACCTCTGACTTTATACCTCCAACTGTCAACTACGAACTGCCTTTTGAAGTACTGTTCCCGAGTAGAAAGGACTGGATCCTCCGGGAGAAGAAACTATTAATAGGAGATAGTTGTTGGTTCACAGATGGATCAAAAACACCTTCCGGTTCTGGTGCAGAGCCAGTACAGAAATATCTATCCGCCTAGAAACCTATGCGACTGTATTTCAAGCGGAAATTTGCGCTATTGAATTGTGTGCGGAGAGATTGGAAGAATCCAACCTTATACACAAGTCAATGAGAAGATTCTTGGACAGTCAAGTGGTGTTGAGAGCTCTTGGCTCCTACAGAGCAACGTCTAAATTGGTAGTAAATTGCCAAAAACGACTCTCCTCGATAGGAAGACTTCACAGATTGCCTCTGGTCTGGATTCATGGCCATACTGGCCTGGAAGGCAATGAGGCTGCTGACTCCCTTTCAAAGGAGGTTGATGCAATCAGCTTCATCTAACCAGAACCTGTCATTGTCATCGCTTTGGGCTTTGCCAAACAAACTTTGAACACCTGGATGGCAAGAAGGATTATGGACTTCTGGCAAAATCTTCCAAGGCGTTTGTTCACCCTTCGAAGCTTGATACCAAACAGTTGTTGGACTACAGTAGTCACCATTTCAGTACTGCTTGATCGAAGTAAAGCTTTCGATTTAGTTAATTTCGATTTACTCATCAGCAAGCTCAAGTTCATAGGATTTGATGACATTACTCTTAAATGGTTGACCAGATATCTCACAGGCCGATCACAGAGGGTCAAACTGGATGATTACTCATGGTCAACTCTAAATGAAACAATTTCAAGTCTACCTCAGGGAAGTATTTTAGGACCCTTGATGTTTTCAGTGTTTATTTTTGATTATCTCACTTTGTTATCACATTGTCAAGTACATCTATACGCAGATTATATACAGTTATATTTGTCATCTCATAACACAGATACAGAAAGTTGCGTGGACAATATATGGTTCATTACCAAACATTAAATTTTTATTTATTTTTTTTTTCTTTCATTATTTTTGTTTCACACTTGTAAATATGGTTTAGGGTGCATTTACAATTTATGCGGGCAAATAATTTAAATTGTTGTTTTTCAAGAACCTTACTTTGATGAAATCCTACTACTTATTCCTACTATTCAAATCTACTCATGCCGATCCTGTCCTCTTTTTTTGTTTTCCTCGAATTTGTCGTTCCGAAATATATTCAAGGAGAGGAGCAGAGAGACGAAAAACCTTCGTCGTCGTGATTGGGTGTAAAAACTGCAATACAATTACGTCGTGGTGCGAACCCACAAAGTTACATGTGCGATTTTTCCTTGCCTAATAAGGAACTTCCACTCCTACCATACATCCTTCTGCCATACTACATCAAACAAGGTGAGTCAACTTATTCATCTTGCAATTGATTTTTTTATTCGTACTTTTACGCAAAGTTTGAGATCAAAACAAATCTCAGTGGTGAATCTGCGTCCCTATTTCATACACCGCTTAAAAAACGTTCAATATAAACACAGATTTGCACAAAACATTCCTATACTCGGAGAATCATGGACTGAAAAATAATCCAAAGAAACTTTGGCCTTATGCATAGGGTCTCAAAGACAAATAGGTAGTAGAAACTTTAGGCTCACTCTCGATAATGCAGACATTGACTGAGTAGACAGTGCTAAAAATCTTGGCGTAACCATAGATAGCTCTTTGTCTTTCCACGAACATGTGACAAACATTTTCAAAGTATCATTCTTCAAACTCAAATCGCTATATAAATTCATGTTTCAGAGTTATCAGAAGAAATGAAACTCAGATTAGTTAAAACTCTCATTCACTTCTATATCGAGTATTGTTGTTCGGTGTATTACAATTTTTTGCCACAATATAACAAACAGAAGTTACAACGTATACAAAATGCTTGCATGCGATTCGTACGCTATATACCATATGGTGAACATGTAACCCCATAAACCGAATAAAAATAATCAACAAACAATTTAATTCATGTATCAATGAAATTCAACAAACACAATAATTCAATTCTGTTCAAAGGAATATTAATGAAAAGCAAAACGGCGTACCACGCCGTTTCCGGTTGCCACCTTCTGAAGATCCATCACCCCTGAAATACACCCCTGATAAATGTATTTTTTTTATTTGTATTATTGGCTTGTTGAAGTATAATTTTGATAAAGCGCAACGTTGTTGAGGGTCATGTTGTTTGCAATAAACTCGGCGCCTTCACCACATGTCGCGGCCCAAATGGCTCGCGAATTGGGGGTTAACTCAGATTTAGGATTTGTATAAAAATAATAATAATAAGTGAAAAAAACTAAAGTTTTTTGGAAATATTAAATATTTTCGGAAATTAGTATTTTCGACAATTTGGCTTTTGACAATATTAGACAATGGAAGTCCGAACTGATGAAATACACCACGAAACATTGTCAATCACCTAATTAATACTATGCTAACGTCTATGAGTTTTCATTCTGAGTTGTCTTTGATTATTATAAAAGAAATTACTAGTATATGTGATACTATTTGAAAAAACATGTGGATGCATTTGTAACGGAATCAAAAATTTTAGGAGCGTTTAGGTTATTTTCCATCTGGGTATTCAGTGATAAATACTTATCGAAAATTGAAGAGCAACATTTCGAAATTTCATTCCGAAGTGTATATTTTCCAGTTGATTGTGATGGAAATTAAATTTCGGTGTGCTCATTTTTTTTTCAAATTACAAAGATAAACGAGACGAATTTCACAATTCTGTGCGAAAAATAGCCACAATGATGAATGAGTTTATAGACAATGTTGCCAGTGCCCATAAAATTCAAGTTACTGACGCAGAGGTGGAAAAATACAAAGAGACTTTATTTATGTGCTAACAAATCCTTTCTCTCTGAACGTAATAGCATGTCAACTCCAGCTCTTTGTATTCTGCTTTCAGAGAATGAATGTGATGAATATGTGTTTGTTGCGTAATTGAAGTGAATCAAGATTATCGAATAGTCGGGAACAAAAAATATTATTATTGAGGACAGAATGAAAAAACGATCATGAATTATTCGTCTCTATTTGTGTTTCACAGCCTCAGCTGACATATTTTTGAGCTAGGTTATGTTTTCTGATAGTTGGAAATATACTCGTATGATGATGAGAAATATGTAATAGTTGAACATCTGTTCAAAATCAATACAACCGTTACTCCATACCATTACAATTATTTCCCGAAGATTCAAGACAGGTGAAGAATATTGACAGCTTCACTGCTAAACGCAAATATGAACATAAAGTTTCGTAAGGGAAATACTATTATTTGATTCAAATTTGCGGAGTATAGGTTTGGTTAGGTCCAAAGTGAGTGGGTCTATTCGACCCCTCACTGCAACCCGCAAGGGTTTATTGTGGCTCACACCTATTTACATTCGATCAAATAATAATAATAATAATGATGATGCAGAAGGCTGTCATTCTTGGCTCACTGCGCTTGCTCAGGGCACATGATTTTCGAACCCAGTGATCACTTACCCCACGGTGTGGGGAGTGGTCATTGGTTGATAATGCTGGCGCGCCCTCCCGAATGTATCAGGGCTTCGGGGGATAGGGCCTGACCAGCGCACACTATGGTGAAAAAAAATAATAATAATATCGTTTATTATGCATAAAAATACATTTATACATGATAGGAGAAGGGTTAGCCAACCCTTCCACCCCTCCCAAAAATTATACAATGAGTATAAAAAAATAATTATAAACATACTCATTTACTATCATAACAATGATAGACAGGAGAATAAAATAATACATCTTATTGTTGCTAACAAATTGATTTTTTCCAAAGGAATAATAATAAAAAGTAAAACGGCGTACCACGCCGTTTTACTTTTCATTAATATTCCTTTGAAATGATCTGAATTATTTTGTTTGTTGAATTTCAGTGATACATAAATTAAATTTATTGTTGATAATTTTTATTCAGCGCCACGGTTGAACGGCGTTTTGTCGTACTATGAATGAACTAGCATGTTGCCATATGTAACACTTGAATTTCTTGATAAATCCGCTCGATACCAGCGCCGAATTGAAATTATCAACAATCGTTTTGAATGTATCTTTCAAACAGAACAAACTTTTTATATCATCGAAAAATTTAATTCTTTGTCAGAAATTGACTTTTAAAATAGATTATTGAAATAACAAAATACTTGCTTGAGAATGTTGTAAACCAAACCAAAAGTTGTAACCAAATTTTAAATTTAATGCAATAAAGTGAATGTTGGAAATATTCAACACTTCCAATAAAATTGAAATATAACAATCTTCCTTATTCATAGAAAAATATTCAGTATGGAGAGTTAATTTGCTATATTTTCAGACAAACGAAAGTCTATTTTTACTACCAACAATGTTTCATGGGAAAACTTTGACAGTCATTCAAATATATTCACTGAAATTTTATTCCCAAACTTACTTATAGAAAGTGAATTTAAAGTTTCATCATAATTCAACAGTCATATAAATAACTAACATTTTATTCAAAGGTCAAAATTATATGCGGAATTGAAACGTTTGTTGAATTTACTCGAATAATACATTCTATTGATTGTTGAATAGAAATGTTTATTCATTGCTGAGTTGAACTATATGTATATAGATTATTTTTCGTTTAATTGGCGTTCCATTTTCCAGTACTCTGAAACAATATTTTTCTTCGGAATTGATAAAAGCTTGAAGCTATTTCATTAGTCTTTTTTATTCAAATAACAATTTTATTCATGTAACATTTTAAATCGAGTGTCATTCAAAATAGAACAAATTTTGCGAACAATCGTTTTTAATGTATCGAACAAATGCATGAATCAATCAAATTCAAACAAATAAATTGTTAATTGAATGAATTGAGGAATGAATATTTGTGACAATAAAAAGTAAAACGGCGTTCCATACAATTTGTCTTTTGACAATATGATATAGATTGATTTGAAATTCCTGAAAAAATCTGTGAAAAATAAAAACAAAATTAGCTGAAATATAACAATCATATGAAGGAGAAAAACTTAAATTACAATGAAATAAAATACAGGCAACAACAAAAAAAAATGAACTATTAACATGAGATGAAAATAAAAAAATCATTTACAAAAACTGATAATTTAAAAAATCCAAACTAAATTTCTTTACGACGTTTCGATTGTTAGTATCCGCAATGGTCTTCGGATGATAACTGGACCTATTCTTTGGAAATCTGACTATTTACACCTAGGTCATTGGAGTGCTTCCACCTATCCCCTCTCCCCTCTCTCCGCTTCATCGGTTTCAGCGGAAGCTGACCTTTTGAAGTCATCAACATAACATCAAGTGGGCTCAAGCTGAAATCATCCACAAGGAGAAACACTGGCTCAGGAGAATATTCAAAGAAGCCGTATATATATTGTCCAACAACGCATGTAGGCAAGCTAGCGTAGAGATACGCAATATGTGGAAACCTCTAATCAAGCGGAACATGACCAACTTCTGCGGAAGCTAAAACTGATGAAGTGGAGAGAGTCAAGAGATGATAGGTTAAAGCACACTTATCTAGTCATTCCATTTGGATTCCGGGACATCGGCAGCAGGTGCACATCTTCACTGGCAGCAGGAGGTTGCATATCTCAATGAGGAACTAGAAATGATTTCGAACTGGGGTGAAATCAATTCCACAAAAACCCAGGCATCGGTTTTCTCCAAAAAGATGAATGTATCCGAACCGGTAATAGTGATGTTAGATGAGGCAATTCCACTTTCTGCTTCTATAAGTCTGTTGGGGGTTGAAATGGACACCAATATGTCTCAGTACAATCATGTCGCTGGAATTGCTAAAACCGCTACTCAAAAACTTGGAACAGGGTTCCGAACTAGGAAACTGTACACATCTCAGCAGCTTTTGATGTTTTATAAAGCTCAGATCAGATCTTCTTTGGATTATTGTTCTCATGTATGTGTTGTTACGACATTTTTCTGTTTAATTAATTCCTTGCATCGATTCAACTCCAATTGAATATATTTCCTGTATCACGAACACCCTATAAAAGTAGTCAGTTCTTCATACATTTTTTTTCTATGCGACAAAAACTCTTGGGCTCGGTACTGATTGGAAACGACGTAAATGAGATAGCGATTTCCAGAGAAAATCGTGAAGATATCTGCCTAGTAAATGTGTTTTTAACTTTCTTTGATTGATTTTCGCAAAAGTGCGGATTTACATTTCAAAGGCTGTTGAGGGTTGAATGTTTGGTGCATTTTTGGGTTATTTGAAAGTGAATTCAACCCTTGTTTCAAACGAGTTTGGATTAAGATAATACATTGATTTCGAAACGTCTCCTGCTGTGCTAGGGATCTCGACACAAGGAGGTAAGCGTTCAACATTTTTTTAGAAACATAAACTTTGAAAATACCTTGAACTGTTCATAATTTCAGACGTTTCATTTCTCACGGACCACGTTCCATATTTATGAGTTTCCTACACTCGTTGTGTATCCAGAAGAAACTTTTAGCCTGTTTTACTTCCTGAAGTATTGCGACTACTCAAAGTCTGGTATTGCTACACCTTTTTACCTGGTGATGCAACGGACTTGGATAATAGAATCGACGAGGATAAGTACCTCGTAGAGGATTTTCTTTTTCTTTGAAAAAAATCGTTACGGAAGCAATAAACATAAGGATTAAAAGATCATATTTTTGTGAAATGAATTAATTAAGGACAAACCGATGCCTATATTTTATGTTATACTAGGAACCGTACTCATAGTTAAGAAGAATTGAATGACTGATGTGTTGCCTGTTCACATTCAATTCTTCCCACTGAAGTTCTTGCAAGAATCGGCTCATTATATCGTTGAGTAGAACATTAAGACTCAGTGACCTTGAAGTTTTTTTTATCGTGATTTATCATATCCATATATTAGGTCACACCCTGGATATTAGTTTAGGATTGAATCTTGTAGTTATCTCTTGTATAGTTTAGTGATTTTTGTAATGAAAGACGGCCAAATCACTCGGCGCCCATTTTGATTAGAAATCTTTTATTTTATTGGTAATAACATCTTTGATCCACGGCCCTGTTGAATCTTTCGAGTTGGTAACTAAACCGACCGTACTCAAACCGAAACAAAAAGTAACTACGTTATATCTGGAAATTAATAAACCTACGGGTAAACGTAATAGTGTTTTCGCCCCTGAGCATACCCTAAAGCAGCTAGATTCTATCCAGAAAAGAGTAATCCATATGATTGGAGACACAAACATCATTAGCAACCTTAATTGTCTGGAACATCGAAGAAAGATTAGAGATTTGTCTCTCTTCTATTGATACTTCCATGGGAAGTGTTCAAGTGACTTAGCATATCTGATTTTACCAAGAGCGGTACATATCAGAAATACTGCTCATCGTTTTGACGTTCAATTCAGTACACTTCAAACTCCACTGTCAATACCATGAGATTGCCGTAGGTGGTATTGAAGCATTCTTAAGGCCGCGGGTATAGACCTAGACCTCATATGCTGGACATGCTAACAGCAAGAGCATACTCAAGAAGTTGGATCGTCAGACGGAACATTCCATTGACCATTTTGAATTTTTTTTCCAAAGATGCCCAGTATCCAATTATTTTATGTTATGTTCTCGTAATGGAAACTTTATTAGGGATAGGAAGGAATTGAAGTACAAACAGTTATCAGAAATGTTTCCAGTTGAAAAAAAATTTGAATTGAATTTCTAAAAAGCGCAATAATTCGATTTTTCCTGTCTTAGTAACACAAGTCTATATCCGATTCCTTGTTCGATTTTCAGAATAGCATTGACTTTCTATCATAAAAATATCCATTTACCTTTCAAGCTGAAAATATAAGGTGTTTTTCAAGATTTCTCATGATGAGGTAAATAAAAACGCTGGATTTCGATAGTACCCCTACATCTCAATATCACTGGAAAAGTTTGAACTTTATTCCTACTCCAAAAATTGTGTAATTATGGTATTAGAGGTCATGCTATGCAACTAATGCAGAATTATTTAAAAGAACGGACTCTAACTGTTAAAATTGGTAGCAAGCTCAGTACAACATTACAAATCAATGTTGGTATACCCCAGGGTACAGTACTTGGCCCGATTTTTTTTCTTGTTTACATAAACGCAATTACACAAATTAATGAATTTCACGGTCATATAGTGTGTTATGCTGATAATACGGCCTTGATCTTCACTGGTGAAAGTTGGGATACAGTCTATGAAACTGCTGAAATCAATGTGAGAAAAATTCTTCTTTGGCTGAATAATAATCTATTGAGTCTTAATGTGAATAAAACAAAATTTATGGTTTTTTCACTAAATTCAGATGATCAGCCGCATATTAATGAACTGAAATTACACAAAATGACCTGCACAAAAAATTACAATTGTAAATGCCCGATAATAGAAAAAACTGTATCCATTAAATATTTGGGTCTTGTTATTGATCAACATATGAGATGGGACAAACAAATTTCATATGTAATACAAAGGATGAGGCTACTCATACGTAAATTTTCTTTCTAAAAAAAACTTATTATCAATATATCAGTTCTTGGCAGAATCCATTATAAGATATTGCATGACACATCATGGGGGGGTACTTTCGACAATCACATTGACAGCTTACAAATAACACAGAACTCAATTTTGAAAATAATTTCGAAAAAAAATAGACGATTTTCAACGGATCATTTACATCAAGAGATTAAATTACTAAACGTAAGATCATTATACAAATACCTGTGTCTAATATGGATGTTCCCAAAATTTAGTAATTACTCAACACATATAACGGTAAGAACTAGAGCAATCGAGAATTTAAATATCAAAATACCTCTATACAAGAAAAGCCATACACAAAGATTCGTGTTTTATTATGGTCCGAAATTATACAACATACTCCCAGTAGAATTGAAAATTATCAAAGGAATTAATAAATTCAAACAAAAGCTCAAACAATTCATAATCGAAAACCCTCAAAAATTTGACATATACTAAAAGGAATAAAAAAGAATTTTACACATTGAATAGCAACTCCTATACCATTTGTATATTGTTGTATATTGTATTTGTATATTGTATTTTTTTTTTGTTTTTGTTTCCTCAGAGTTTGAAAAAACAATGTTTATTTTATTTTTTTTCTCTTTCTCACTAATCGTATTACCATGGATTATTATAATATTATCATATTTTTTTATTATTTTATGAAATGTACTTACTGAGCTCTCATCTTGGTGAGTAACAGATCACAATACAGGCATTTCAATGTCTAGGTGAAAGTTACTCATTCAAGATAATTGAAATATATTAATTATGTATGTCATACAACAAATTGTATATTAACATGGAATAAATAAATTTGATTTGATTTGATTTGAAATTTGATTTATTTCATTCAATATCAGAATTAAAAATTTTTTAATGGAAAACGCCTTCTTCAGCACCGAAGAATTCCTGCACTGTGATATAAGTTCCTTAACCATATAGACATTTGTCGTTGTTTGAAAATACCCAATTTTAAATTTAACTGCTTTGATTTTAGATGTGCTCGTCGTCATAACTCAGATGTACTCATAAGATATAAATATTTTTTATAAAAAAAAACCTGTTCTATAAATTGTAAGCATCTATTGTTTATGTAAATATTAATAGATGCCTGACATATACTAATTTTAATTATATGTACATATTGACTTGTGTAAATACTGATGAATGTATGAAACACCAATAAATTATCTATCTATCTATCTATCATTCCCACGATATATGGAAGAATCAGATCTATATTTATTTTCACACAATATACCGGAAGCATTATTACAACTGTGAGATGATTTCAGATTGCAGAGAATTACATTTCTTTCCATGAGATTGTGCTGAACCTTTTATGTTGTTTTTCACGAAAAAATTATAGCCCGTCAAACTGTTTATTGGTATTTTTTCCACACAAGAACTCTGATTGACATAATTATTTCATTTATATTGAAAGTAATAAAATCACTGAAACTCTTTCCGATGTTAATGGGTTTCACTCTTTATGACGATTTCACTGCTTCACAGAAAGTGTTTTTCGAAACATAGAATGTTATGGCACCAACTTTATAAAACAAGCAAAAATTAGCTTGCATTCTATGATGAGGGTTGTTGAAAAATCCAGTGTGACCGAAATAATTTCGTACCGTCTTAGAATTGATAAATGTACCAAATTATGATCTGGCCACAAGTGGCCAAAGGCTTTACAGAAAACGGCCCAGGCGAAGCTCTCTGGCTTGCACAGACAGGCTTGTCTCAGTGGTGCCATCAGTACCACACCGTCAGTGACCATGGAGGTCTTTCTAGATTATTTGTTCTCAAAGTGGGCGATAACGTCCTCCTTTTGGGCGCTGGAGACCTATAGGGGGGCAGTAAAGAGCACAGAGAAGATTGGAGGGCGTTGAAGCGGTTTGGGGGGCGATAACTAATTTAAAAATGTTTTTTTGCTTTTAACACAAATTTCACCACTTCTTCAGGCCTAACGCGTGTTTTCTGGTGTAACGCCATCTAGGGGACTAGACAGTAACTATTTCCTGTCCGATAGTTGTCCAACTGTATAATAGATGGCGGTAAGCTTCAAGTTTCTAGTCTCCAATCTCAAAAGTACTATGCCTGCCCGCTGCCTCATATAAAAGCGTGGGCGCCATCCAGCCAGTCATTCTACTCCCCCGCTGACAAAGCGTTGGCTTTTGCTGACACGATGGAACGTCAGTTTCAACTTAACGTTGACGACAACGACAACATCGACCGCGATATTCTGCTTGAAGATCGGGTTCACCGCATCCTCAGGGAGGATGACGATGATGTCATTCGTCCGGCTTCTGTGGAAGAATTAAAGGGCTATATCAAGGCCGCAAAGGCCAAGAAAGCCCCGGGGGTTGACTCAATAACAAACAAGTTATTGAAGAAGCTCCCGGAAAACTGCGTTGAGAGCCTACTGTCCATCATTAACAGCTCTCTGGCTCTAAGATACTTCCCCAGAAGGTGGAAACATGCGGTCGTCGTTATGCTCCCAAAACAGGGGCAGAACCAGCTTTTCCCGCAGAATTATCGCCCGATTAGTCTGCTCTCGTCGGCGACTAAGCTGGCTGAAAGAGTCGTACTTCAAAGGCTCAACGAAGAAGTTGAGGACCGAAATGTTCTGCCTGACGAGCAATTCGGCTTTAGGAGAGAAAATACCACTGAGTTGCAGGCTCTGAGACTGGTGGAAAATACCATCGCGGAGCTAAACAGGAACAAAAAAGTTCACTTAGTCTTATTAGACATTTCGAAGACCTTCGACCGTGTTTGGTATGAAGGCCTTCTACACAAATTAATCGCGTTCGACCTGCCTCGGGGCCTGATCCGGTGGATTGGGTCTTTCCTGAAAGACAAAACATTTCAGGTTGGAGTAGAGGGCTCTCTGTCTGACAACAGAGATATCCTTGCTGGAGTGCCACAGGGGGCCGTGCTCTCTCCCACGCTTTACTCCCTTTACACCAGCGACCTTCCGAGGTTCGAGCATGTGAAGGTATCTCTTTACGCCAACGACACGGCTCTCCTCTCATCTTCCATGGGTCGGGAGCTCGGGATCGTCTATATGCAACGTGCATTGGGCGACCTCGAGCGCTGGTACCTCGAGTGGAAGATCCGAGTGAACCCGGAAAAAACTCAAGCAATAACCATGGGAAGAACGATAGCTTCTCCGGCTATGAAAGTAAGAATCTCTGGAAGGGAGATTGACTGGCAAACGCGGGTCAAGTACTTAGGTCTTCTTATAGACCGTAGGCTCACCTGGAACCCGCACCTGTTAAGCGTGAAGGCAAAGATCCAGGGTCGGGTGGCAAGCCTGTACCCTTTGATCAATAGAAAATGTATGTCATCATGTATGCTTCAGGCGTTTGGGGACAAGCGGCTCCGACTAACATCTCCATCTTGGAGACCTTACAAAATAAAATTCTACGAATGATTGTGAATGCTCCGTTCGTGCGGAATGAAGCCATCTGCAGAGATTTGAAGCTGCCTTCCATTCAGCAGTCCATCCAGTCGAGGAACCGGCGAGTTTTAGATTACGCTGAAACTCACGAAAATCCGTTAGTCAGAGAAGCTATAGATTACGTTGTAGACGACCCCTCTCGATATAGAAGGCCCCGAAACTCTGTCGAATGAGGCCTCTATGTCCATCATCCATCTCACCCCAGCCAGGTAGGGGAACACCACGGTATGGATGTCTGAGGACTTTCATGCCACCAACAAAAATCAGTCATGACTCATTTGTCCCTCTGAGGAAAACCAGCCCAAAGGGTAAGGGAGCAAGGCTCCAGCCTGATTAAAACGACGATGAACATCGCAGCCAGTCATTCGACTGGTTAGCGAATTTAGTTAGCGACTAGCTAGGTAAAGTGCTGTACGTGCGGTGGTGAATACTGTGAGCAAGTTATTAATACTCGATTCTCTACTTTGGCTTTTTGGAAGACAAAATTATGTCGGAACAAAAAAAGAATAAACGGCAGTATAGCGCCAAATATATAAAATATGGATTTATTGAAAATCCCATAAATCCATCTTCGCCTATGTGTCTTCTTTGTCAAAAAACATTTTCGAATGAAGCGATAAAACCCTCAAGTGTGAATTATCTTCAAGAACTGGAAAAGAAACACTTAGCTCAGCCAAATGTGTCGAAACTTTTTTCACCGACTTTTAAGCAAGATGACGACGGACTCCGAGCTTCCTACAATATCTCCTTGCTGATTGCTCAAAATGCTATTCCAAGAATTGCACTTACCGAATACCCTGCGAGTGCGGAGAATCATACATCGGTGAAACTAAGGAGTCATTTAAAGTTCGCATTGCTGACCACAAGAAACACATTCGCGAGGAGAAACCAGCAAATCCGGAATAGCAGAGCATGTTTGGACTCATCAGATTAACATCAAGTGGGCTCAATCTGAAATCATCGACAAGGAGGATGGTTTAGGAGAAAATTCGAAGAAGTTGGGTATATGTTGTCCAACAACGCATTTAGCCAAGCTAGCGTAGAGATACGTAACAACGGAAACGTCGGAAAACGACCAACTCCCGCCAAATAGTCATCTTCCACTAGGGAGATGATAGGGGATAGGTGAAAGCACTCGAATGACCTATAAATAGTCCAGTTATCACCCGAAGACGATTGTGGAAACTAACAATTGAAATGTCGCGACGTAACTTGGTTTGGAATATTTTAATTTTCAATCTTCATTTCTTGTTAATAATTTTTTTATCGACCTTTTTTGGGTAATTGTTACCTTCTACAATCTGAAAAATATAAAAATATAAATATAAGTGCGTGAGAATGAACATTGAGATTATATAAAAAATAGACAATTGACAGGATCAAAATTATCAGAACACATTTTAAAATCAGACGGTGAACATCGGGTGGAATGGAATAGGACAAGAAAGATTACCAATGAGCATCATTCTAAGAGACGTAAGCTAAAAGAATCAGCGTATATTCTCATGTCTGGAGATAATTGTATCTCGAATAGCTCCTTAGAAATAGACCGTACTTGGCTACCCATCTTGAAGATAATTTTGGATCGTGGCGAAATGGCAACAAACTGATATTGGAGAGTACCTTGTATACATCGAATGTTTCAGTTGTCAATCAACAACATTGACATAATTTCATATTTCAAAACTTCTTTGACATCTGTCGAAGAAGTAAAGAAATAAGCTATCAAAAAAGGAATAACTGCGAATATATTCGACTTTTTTATCCATTTCTGAAGACGGAGGCAGATTTTGGCCTCCGAAACGTAAAAGATAAGTATAATTTCTTAATAATTTTTCTGATAGGCAAAATTATTAAATACGACAAGTTACTGATAAATAGAAGATTTTCCTTTGTGAAAAATACTTTGATTTTTACGCACTAACTTATCGGGGTGAACTAAAAAGTTTGCCCTTCTACACTTGTATAAAGTTCTCCATTATAAATTTTGGTAAATTTTCGTTATGTGGACACCCGGCGATTTTGAAAAAATTTTTGACTGTACTTACGTATTTTGATGCGTAGATTACGAATCCGAAAGAAAAAAGCGGCGCTCTCCTTTATTTAAAACGTTACGGCCCTTCAAAGTTCAGAAAAGGGCAACTTTTCAGCCTTCTTTTTCACTCAATAAACTATTTAAAATCACAAGCATTTATTCACTAGGTCACCTTTACACCTTATTTCTCCTTCTTTAACACTTTTCACTTCAATAATCAACATGTTTCTTATAAAAAACTTAATTTAAAAACGAATGCTTCTCCTGGTGACATTATTCTATTTTTAGAGGTTGTTGCTTGTATGTTATTTCTTTGTGATTTCAGTGCATTGTTTAATAAAAATTGTTATTTTTCGGTTATTCTTTTTAATTTCTTCAATTATTTATAGATTCTTTCAGAGATTTCAAATAAATTTATATTATATTGAACAATGGAAGTCTCAACTGATAAAATACACCATGAAACATTGTCAACCACCTTCAAACATTCATCGGTTGTTATTGTGCTGGAGCGTCCAGAGCAAGCGTCTTCACCAACATTTTCTTGACGTTCTGTGGAAACCTTGTACCACTTTTTCATACCCAGAGTGAGAGTATTTTTGAGCACTTAATTCTACTTTTCACACCTTACTTTTTCAACAGTCCACGTATATGACAAGATGTCGTAGAAATAAATGTAAGACTAATAACCTTCAAATGATACTGTTCACGATCCTTCCTGAAACATGAAGTTCAAACACGCCAAACTTCCACTCGTCGGTTCTATCTGTGGCCTGTAACAAAATTAGGAAGTTGAAGATTATTGAATTAGAGAAGTTTCAGTATCATTATTACTGAACGCGACTTTTATTGAATTTGTTCGCTCTGCTGTCGGGATTACTCTCATCGTGAGATATTTACAAAGTAGACATCAATATCCAAAGAGAAGAAGCTGAGATGAATGAAGGTTAGAGACAAATAGGTATATCAGATTGATTGAACTATTCTATCATGCTCAGAAATAGATGGAACTTCAGAAATATCCGTCTATATGTATCTCTTATGGAACATCTTGAAATCATAATATCGGAGGAAACGATGCAGCACATTTTGTTGAATCCTCATCAATATCATACATATAATATGATATATAATATATATTCCATATAATATGAGTTGAATGGGGTGCTATAGTTACGGATACGTTTCCGGAGCCACCCTTCATGAATTTTTTGGAGAGACAATAAACCGAGTATCTTATTCCGAAACGTCAAATGTCCGCCTTTGAGGATGACAGTGTTCAATGCAAGTGAATTATTTATCTTTATCACATAGTTTCTTGTGTAGTAACCCTGTGAATTATTTCTGATTCAATTCCGTCTCGAATGTTTGGCGTACAATTTGTTTTGTGTATAATTTAATGTTCGAAACTTTCTATATTTGTACCACTTTCATTTGTTACTGATGTTACTGCAGTTTCGTCGTATAAGGACATTTTCAAACTAATACATCAAACTAACAATGATTGTTTTACGTATAGTCAGTGGGCATACTATACATGGAATACGAGGAATTGGGCAAATTTCGGATATGTAGTTGGTTACCTCGTTCACAGGCAGATGGGGCGACGACAAACCTGTTGTTTGTTGTAGTCTTTAGCTTAGTTCGAGGAATGTTACTCTGACAGAATTCCATTTTCAATTATCGGAAATCATCAACTTTATGTTGATGATATACACTACCTTGCACTGACGAGTGGCCAAACAGCCCGAAACCGGTCTGCAAGTGTGTTCCAATAATTGAAGATCTATTGCGGCAGTTGTATCGCCAACAGTAAATGCAGGAATAACTTCAGTGAAGAATCCTGCACTGACACCTGTCGGATATAATTCAAAATATCACAAAACAATGGAATAAGAATAGAACAAACAAAAAAAGAAATTAACGAAATAAATCAAAAACTATGTTTCAGCATTGGGAAAGAACACAACTCAAAACTCAACTATCTGGACATAACTATAGGATATAACCACAGCAAAACACAATTTCAAATGGCAATATACAGGAAACCTACACAAACAAGCTCCACCATACCCGCAAGTTCAAACCATGCACCATCACACAAAATGGCTGCCTATAACGCATTCATATATAGAATGTTAAGGATACCACTCAGCAATGATGCCCGAAACAAAGAACGGAAAGTCATATACCAAATAGCGAACAAAAATGGATACACCAAAAAGACAATAGATAAACAAGAAAACAGAATCAAACAAAAAATACAGAACATGGATCAAGCCACCCCAACAGACTAAACAACAAACACAAAGATAGTCAGCATTTCATATTTGAGAATAAATGATTTGATTTGATTTGATTTACGTACGTAGGACACCAAACCAAAACACTAACAAACATCTTCAAACCTCTGAACATCAACATCACATACAAGCCGAACACGAAGATAACACAAAAAATAAACAACTATGAAAAACAAGAAGACAAAGGCCAAAACGGGATAAACAGTATACAATGCTCGGACTGCAACAAACTCTATATCAGCCAAACCAAGAAAAAACTCATCCAAAGGTACAATGAGCACAAAAAGGCATACATAAATCCAATAGTATATAAATCAAACCTCGCAACTCACGCCATACAAAACAAACATAATTTCCCCCCACCAGAGAACATAAAACTCATAAAATAAGTCAACAAGGGAAACCGCATGGACATTTGGGAAAACTTGAACATCCATAAATTTAACAGTCATAAATCACTTATCGAGGAACAAGTACAAATCAAAACACAAGATCTAACACAAAGAAGAGTACCTGATGCAGTACAAATACAGGCAAATTTACCTAAAGTACCTGAAAAACCTGAGTTAAGACGCTCTGACCGTATAAAGAGGCAGACGTCAGGATGATAAATTCAGTTTGAGGAGTGCCTAGAAGATGACAGTACTACCAACTGTCGAAAGCGCTCGCAGATAATTAATAGAAGATATAAACCCAAAACTCCATCGTTTTGATTTACTATCTCAATATGAATGCTTTCGTATCCAGGTTAATTGAAAAGGTTTAAATTTTACGACAAAATAACACAATATTTATTAGTATGAGAACGATTATTAATTACAGATAATTAAATCTGAGACGAGATATATTGGAGTATTGTATGTTTGGTGCTCTACCCCCAAACATACTCTGAAGTTGCTGGATTCCATCCGGGAAAGAGCCTTCCGCCTGATTGGAGACGCGATCATCCCCTGCAACCTTGATAGCCTGGAACATCGAAGAAATGTTGGAGATTTGTCTCTCTTCTACAGATACTTTCACGGGAAATGTTCAAGTGACTTGGCACATTTGATTCCATTAAGAGCGGAACATATCAGAAATACGCGATGCACTGTGACTATTCATCGTTTTGAGGTTCAACTCAGTGCTCTTCGAACTTCACTGTTCAAGAACTCTCACATTTGGAGAACTGCGTTTATGTGGAATTAACTTCCTGAGAAGGTTTTTCCAAATGGGCTCAATCTCCAACGACTCAAATCCAATGTGAATCGCTACTTTCGCACAGGCACCGCTTTCAAGATTTTTCTGTAGTGCTTCTGTTTTGTCCTTGAAAAAATTCACCAAGCTGTCTGTGGAATATTCAGAATATGGCATTACTCACTCTGTAGTACCACGAAGAACGAAATTCCCATGCCTCGGTGATGTATAAACGAGTCTATTTCACTAATTGAATTATTGATCGAATGTATTTTCCCCGTTATTGTTTGACGTCTTTCATATAAGGAGCACACCCTTGTTAATTCAGATTTCAGTAACGCTCCAATATATTCTGAGCAACCAAGCAATCTCTGGTTAATGAATGTTCTTGGGATATTTACTCACCGACTTTATTGAAATAAAAGTAGAACCCAAGGAGTGAGTGAGGAAATACTAAAGATATTTTTTTTCAATCTTGAGTTCGCTTACAAAACAGAGACAAAAATTCACTTAGAGTTTTATAATAAGTATTCACTCACAACACAGAAATTCGGTACCTGTAAATAACAACCATGTTTTATGAATTCAACTTTACTACCCACTACAAACTGATATTTCAGAAACACACCGAAGTAGGAGACGTGGAATTTTTTTTCAAAGTGTGTAAAACTGGTAGGAAAATATTGAAGGAGAACATGAACATACAACACTGAAAAGTGAAGTTTCCGTCTTCTTCCAGAACAAAACCCTTATGGAAAAGTAGAGTAAACTACAATATAACCCTAGTTTACAAATTTGTTGTTTTTCAAGATTTCAAATAAGAATTTTTAAACTGAATTATCCTACATCCTGCTAATAAATATCTTGTTGGAACCATCTCACATTTCAATTGATCATTTAAAAAAATTGCTGTGACCCCATCATTTTGTGGATAGTTTCAGCTATAATTGAAAACTTGAAAAGTCTAACTGTTCCGAAATATACGGACTGAACCGCAAAATTCTAAATGATGTATCAAATTTATTAGTAGGGCCTCCTACCAATCTAATCAATCTATTTCCACATATAGTCAGTGGGCATACTTGAAGACTGGCTATAAATTAAATCATCTAATGGAACAATTTTTCAGGTCAGTTTCAATTCGTTCAGGTCAGTCTCAACTTGCTTCACTGTAGGTTAATTGATTATAACTACGCCCACGATGGGCGTTGGATTATATACGACAGGTGTGCAAGATTCTTCACTGAAGTTATTCCTGCATATGCTGCTTGCAATACAACTGCTGCAATTATACCCACTGACTCTATGTAAAAAGTTCTGTTTCCTTAAACGAGGAATTGGGAAAATTTTGAATATTTGGTTGGTTACCTCGTTTACAGGCAGATAGGGCCATGACAAACCTGTTTCAGTTGAAAAGAAATCTGGTGAATACTTTGTAGCGGATAATTCCAAGCAGAAACCTGATGAAAACGTAGACTCAGATGTTCGTGTAATCATCTGAATTAAATGTATGGAAACACCAATCTCCTAGGGCTCCTACGAAATAGCATTGCCACATCGACACACTAACTGCAAGTTTCATAACCAGTTAAACATTTTGGGACAGTTCAAAGAAGCAATAAGCTGTGTTACTTTGAGAACAGCCTATTTTTCTATTTCATTTCCATATCTGTTATGGTAAAAGGCTTTGGGGTAACTTCAGCTCATATTCTAATATTGTCAAGTACCAAAAAAAGGTATAAATTCCTTGCAGGAATTTGTTCAGTGATTAAAATCCATAAAGATATTTTCTGTACAAAGCGTGACAATTCGAAAACCAACAATGACTTTATCCGAGCAACCAAGGAATTTCTGAAAACAACTTCCATAATAGAAAGGGAAAAACAAAATGATGTGAAAGATAACATGTTTTCACTTACTCCTTACCCCCAGAAACTTGAGGAATCCAGTGGTGCCCTACAAAGCTACATTCGGTGTGGAAGTTTTTGGTTTATTGAATGAAACACTATTTATTCAAATTGAAATGTCATTTTATATTAATAATTTGAGATTTCAGGTAGCCCCAGAGAATAATATCGAAAGAAAATAGGTCCGGAGATTTAGGAGGCCATTCAGTAGAACGTCTTCTTCAAATCCATCGATAAGCATAATTATTATCTGACTGGAACTACATAATGAGGAGGTGCCCTATGCTATTGAAAAATGTAATACATTTTCTTCCGAAGATGGATTGCCATGTAAGTCCCTCTGATTCTCTGGGTCATGAATTATCCAATGTTCGATAGATCTTTCTAGCATGTGAGCATACCTTTCGCCATTTGAATTTCCTTCTACAAATGATGGACCAATAATTGCATTACTCAATATAAATTTTTTGGAGTCGTGTGTCATCATCATTCAGTCACGTTGGATCACAAGCAGTTGTGGATCGTTGAAGCCCTTCCGTGTTTTGAGAACATTGTTTAACAGTTTTGTTGAATTACTCTCGATTATTATTACACCCACAAATAAAGAACGATGTTTCATTAAATAAACAGCTGGTAACAACTTTACAACCTTGTTGCAACTGCAGTGAAATTGAACTACTCTAAAAATACACAAGTCATAGTATTTATAGTAATATAAAGATAAGATGAGAAATGAAATAGTTGTCATCAATAGATATGTTATGAAATAAAATATTAGTAAGCAATGATAATAAACGAGATAAATTATATCTAGGCTAGATTATACAGATAACGTTTGGATTAAAATCATAGTCATCAATATACAAAGGTAACGTTCGAATCAAAATTGATGTCAGCTTTTTCCGGGTTTTATCTCTGTGGATAGCCCAGGAAAAGTAGGCATCGTAGTACAGGAAAAGTGGGCAAAAATGTAATTACTCCAGTAATGGCAGTTTTGTTCATTTGCCTGTCCATTGGAATAAAAAGTGCACTCGTCACTGGAGAAAATATTTTTAAATACCGAGGTTGTTACGATAATTCTAGGTATCATAATTTCACAAAATTCAATTCTTCTGTCTTGAAGGATATGCATTTTATATGGATGTATGTAACTTGAGTACTTTTCTTACAGATTCGCGGGATAATCGGGTTGTTGTAGCTGCCTGACGAGTCGATAAAGTATAATTAACTGCAAACGGTCCAAGTACTTCAATTTGCGTTGATCTTGGTTGATTTTTTTTAATGTTTGACAATACACGTGACTCACATTCCTGTACGGGTGTCTCTAGTTGGATACTTCAGTTGTCAGTAACAAACCTTGTTCTTCTCTACCAAGAATGAAAAACATTCCCACACGTTCAGCCGTGTTGTACACCATTGTAGTAGATGGAAATGTTGTTTCTAGAGTATCAATATGAGAATCAAATGTATTAATAATAAGAGTATCGTTTTCCGTCTCGAAGTAAAAAATAATGGGACCGAGGGGTAAGTGGAAACAAGTTAGCTACCACATCATTTTGTTTTTCCCTTCCTATTATGGAAGTTGTTTTCAGCTATTTCTTGAATTTTATTTTGTTTCTCAGATATATCCATTGTATGTTTTGAAATTTTCACCCTGTTATCATCCTGAGTAAAATAACTACAACAGAAGAAATAATAATCATCGTTTATTTCTAGATTTCTACATCAGTTGGTAGTTCCTTTGATTTAAACTTGTTTAAAGCACATGAGGTGAAGAACGAGAGTCATGAAAAGTTTCAAAATACAGTCAAGCAGTTCTTTATCGAAAATTATTTTTACACTGTGAACAAATATAAACTTTGCAACGTGTATTGCTACAATCATGACTATGTAAATTTTTTCAAACTCATATTTTCTCATCATGTATTAGCTTGCAATAAAATTCAGCACTGATTTTTGTATGTGCCAACCATATTCATATTTTTTTTTCGTATTTATAAGCACGGTGTACATTCTCGTTGTGTATGTTCATGTTTTCAACGTATTGTAGTCAAAACATTTCTTTACTCGGAGAATTATGGACTGAAAATCAATCCAAATAAAACTTTGGCCTTATGCATAGGGTCTCAAAGACAGATAGTAGAAACTCAGTGTAACTTTAGGCTCAATAACGCTGACATTGACTGGGTAGACAGTGCTAAAAATCTTGGCGTAACCATAGATAGTCTTTGTCTTTCCATGAACATGTGACGAACACTTTCAAAGTATCATTCTTGAAACTAATATCGCTATACAAATTCATGTATCAGTTATCAGAAAAAATGAAACTCGGGCTAGTTAAAACTTTTATTTACCCCCATATCCAGTATTGTTGTTCGATGTATTACAATTTTTTCCGCAATATAACAAGCAGAAGTTATAACGTATACAAAATGTTTGCATGCGATTCGTATGCTGTATACCATATGGTGAACATGTCACACCATTTTTGTTGAAGATGAAGCAGGTGAATGTGAGGTACAGAGTCCAATATTTGATAAAAAAATGTTTGTATAAGTTGCTTCAAACTACAACACCTAGTTATTTATATAGTTTATCAAGCAGGCATCCTGACATACATATGGTCATTTTGAGAATTAACTCATTCAACATACCTAGGCACCGTACTTCCAAATTTCAAGGATGCTTTTCTAATATAGCCCCTTCTTAACTGAATGAAATTTTACCACTTTTAAATCATAATTATCATAAATTCAAGAGAGAAATTAGATCACAGTTGCTCACTGCTCAGTGCTAATTTAAAAAATTTAAAATTCAATGTATGGTAGTGCCATGAAATTGTTAAATTGACCAAAATGATGTTAAGAATATCAAGAGTTATTAGCAACTATATGATTTTTTTTTCTCTTCTCTATCATTGTTATGATAGTTAATAAGTATTCTTATACTCAATTTCTTACACTCACTGTATAATTTTTGGGAGGGGTGAAAGATAGCCTTCGGCTTGCCCTTTTTCTTTTATGTATAAATGTATTTTGTATGCGTAATAAACGATATTATTATGAAAAAAATTAAAGTATCTATCTATTTACCAAAGATAGATAGATATATATTTATTTTCCATGCCCTCCTTTCTGTCAAACCTGAAAATGATTTCTAATAACATGCTATCATGATCAACCGTCAACGTTGAAATGAGAAGAAAAACAGTTGACGATTCGAATTTTCAATAATTTCATATGATGAAAAGTGAGTCACAGTCTATGGGCTATTTCCTTTTAGAAAACTTAATCAATAATGTCATGTTAGGATTCAACCCATCATCAATCTTAGTTACGTCAATGTTGGCTGAAGTGGAAGAGAATCTACTTTTTTCGTTCTCCAATAAGATTAAATCGAAAAAAGCCGTTTCATGATTCAGCATCATACATTAACGTTCCAATTACTTTCTTTTCCTCGTACTAGCCAAAGAAAATAGAATCGAAACTATGTCTAATAAACTTTAGCCTGAAGAAGAGACACGGAGGCAATTATTTCTTTTTATGTGAGGCTGTTACTGTCAGCATTTCTCAAACAATTTCATTGTTTGGAACGAATAATATTCGCAATGAGTTGTTGGGTTAGAAATTATTAATTCTATAAGTTTACTGCATTTGATCGCGGTAATATAGTATGAAATTTGGATAGGAACCTTTGAAATTGTCACGATATGTTCTTAGAAAATTAATTTCATCTGTGAAACCGGAACATCTGGCATAAAAGAACTGGAAAAATTGAAACACATTGGATTGAAACTTCAATCAGGAGGAAATTAGTTTTGATGCATTTAGACTGAATACATCTAGAAGGATCAACATGAAATTACATGTTGATTGACAAAAATTGCCTTTTTTTGTTCAAGGAAAAGACACAAGCACTACAAGAGAATCTTTGAGGCACTTTGAGAGCGGAGCCTGTGCGACTCAAATCCAACAGATATCATGATCGATTTGAATCGCTGTGCATCCGCAGATGAGACAAGTGTGCTGTTATTAGAAAAGCTATACAGTGTCATCCCCAAAGAATGCACCATATGGAAAACTTATTTATTAGGGGTTTTTCAACAAAAAGTTATTCTTGATAAAAGGTTGTGCATGTCCTAAAACTAAAAATGCACCAACAAAATACTGTTGATCACACGTAATATACGAGGAGCCCTCAAATATTTCATTTTGAGGCAAGAATAAAGTACTCTTATTTTGAAAAATTTCAAGAAATGTTATCGAGCAAAGTTGTTCAGCATTGAAATATACATCATGGCCATCTAAGTGAAGTTTTACTTCTCACCCACTTTTTTGAGATGGGGATTACGAAAAAAAAATTGCTAGAACAATAAGTAGGTAACATCCTGTATACGACGGTTTATTTTAAAAGCCTGCAATATTACAAATTACACAACTATGGTGTTGACCACGATCAATTCTTTTGAAAAGTAAAATAATCAACTGCAAAGTCATTTTTATTATTTGTTAACACCGAAAATTACTAAAAATTATTCAGTATTATAACAAGAACTTGATTATCAATAATATCAAATTACAAAACTTCAAAATGAAATAGTTATTTCGGAACAAACTCATTAATTTTCTGGAGACTTTCTTGTCCAAAATGATTCTCCAAAATAATCTCCAATTTGTTTCAAAGTTCCCATTTTATTTCGATGTTTTGTGATTTGATATTATTGAATATTGAGTTCTTGTCACAATACTATATAATTTTGAGTAATTTTCGGTGTTAACAAAAAATAAAAATAAATTTGCACCAAAAACTTTGGTGCAAACTCTTCAAAAAAATTGACCGTGATTAACACCATAGTTGTGTAATTTGTAATATTCCAGGCTTTCAAAATAAACTGTCGTATACAGGATACTGTCTACTTATCTTTCGTAGTCCCCATTTAGAGAAATGGGTAAAAAAAACAAAACCCCAATTAGATGGCCATGACTTCAAAGCTAGATTCGGGCGTTCGATTGCATCAGTCATACAATCTTATTGAATAAACTATCTCGATACGGTATCCGAGGTGTCACTTATGAATGGATAAAAAGTTTTTTGAATAAACGTAACAATCGTGTCACTATTGGTAACCATATGTCAACGTGCAATGATTATTCTGAAGTAGGTGTCCCTCAGGGTTCGGTCCTAGGACCTACCCTTATACTTTATATCAACGATATTGTGAAGATATGTGATAGCTCAATCATTGTTCACGCTGATGATACATCAGTTATTGTATCATATAGGGATGAATATTGTATACGTCAAAAATGTAAAAAAATTTCCTTTGATATGGCTCAGTGGTTTAGAGCCAACTCACTTCATCTAAATACAAATAAAACAAAATGTATACGCTTTCTCAATAGACAAAAAGAAGCTAGTTGATTTCGGAGACTTACAGTCAGTTGATAAGAGCGTCCGATTTTTTGTATTATATATAGACGAACATATTTCCTGGGGAGAACACTGTAAAATCTTGATCAATAAATTGAATTCTATTTCCTGTCAATTACGTAATTTGAGATCAGTTCTGTCTAATGATCAGTTGCTGATGCTCTACTATGCCCAAGTGGACTCCAGACTTCGATATGCCATCTCCCTCTGGGGAAGGTCTTCAAAAGCTAATGATGTATTTGTTGCACAAAAGAGAATACTCCAAGTAATATTTAGTCTATCCTCTCGACAAAGCTGTGTTGATGTATTCAAAACATGTAAAATCATGACGCTACCATCACTCTTTATCTTTGAAGTTTGTGTGGTTTTTCAACCAGATCTAGCATTCATAAACATGACACAAGAATAAAAAATCAGCTGAATATACCCTTTTATAGGGTCCAATTATCTAAAATTTCTCCAAACTCACTAGGTCCTTTATTATTTAATAAATCACCAGACTATGTAAGAGAGAGTCGAACCTTAACATGTTTTAAAAAAGTCCTAAACTTTTTTAATTGAAAGATGCTATCATAAAGTCGATCAGGCACTATAATAAGTATTTGTAAATCCTTTATGATTTGTCTGTTATTTGTGTATTTGGGTGAATATATGTATATATGTCTGTATATGTATATATGTGTTACACAATTATTCTATACTATAGATGAACGACTATAATATATGCAAATTTACTGTTTTGTTATATACAATTTAACTGAATGTTATCATGTTCTGTTAATTTTAGATGAACGACTACTCCTATACAATACTTGTTTTGTCCTTCTGGAGAATGAAGAATTATTATTATTATTATAGATGTATTTTCCAATACTGAACAACTCTTTTTGATAACATTTCCCAAAATTTTCCAAAATAAGAGTACTTTACTCCTGTCTCAAAGTCAAATATTTGAAGGCTCCTCGTATATTACCTGTGATTTACTGTATTTTGTTGGTGCATGTTCAGTTTCAGGGGATGCACAAACTTTGATCAAGAATAACTTTTCCTCGAAAAACCCTCAATAAATAAGTTTTCCATATGGTGCATACTGTGGGGATGACACTGTATATTGGTTTCTTGGTTTTCCACCAGCGTCGATGGGAAGAGTATTCTAGAGACATTCATCGATGGCCACGTGCAAGAAACGTTCTTTCAGGAAGCGGGAAAGTCATACACAGAAATGATCCGACGAGTCATAGCATCGAAGTTTGACGAGCAAACCCTCATGCCGCAAACACACAGCTCTTGACTCTTCATGTTTTTCGATTGCGTTATTCCAAATATGGGAGATATAAGATAGAAGGTCGTCTGAAGGCAACAGCTTGCTCGCAACCTTTGTTCGCAATCTTTGTTGAACCAAGGTTTGCCGTTAGAAATATGTTTCATTAAAATAAAATAATTGCATCCATGAATGATAGAATAACGTCCGTGACTTCGGCAGCACAAGTTTATTGATCATTGGAGCTGAAACAAACATCTAGTCAGGGGAAGTTTCGGAAACGTTCTTGGAGATCTGTAATGCCAACATTTATTAGTAATTCAGTCAACACTAAAATGAGTGTGGTCAGAAGATCCCACTGGAGACCTCACGGTGACTGTGAATTTCTGGATTTGAGGTATAGATCCAGAAGTCTAGCATATTCTCCATCACGGTATTTCCCAGGGATCTATCCATATAGCAATAGATATTCCAGGTATATTTCATGAATATACATTTAAGGATATTGTATTATGCTATGAATATGCCATGGATATATAAGAATATTCCTTGGGAATACCAGTCGAGTAGACGCCATATAAGACTCTGTTATTTTCTTCCGTTTTGAGGTTTGTTTTTTGCCATTGTGGAACTTTTTTTTGTTTTTTGAACTGAAAATATTCACATTTTTGTAAGTAATAGCAATGATTGTCTAACCATTGAATAACCTTGTAATTTTTAGTTAAAATGCCTGGCCGTATTAGTGCAGTGTCAACTTGCAAAAGCAATCAGTTGACTTTAAAGAAATAACAGAGGACTCTTTAGAATATATTGCTGGACACTTTGCTAAAAAGCATAAAAATGATCCACCTAGTTTGGGTGATTATACTTATGAAATGAAAGCAGAAGATCATAATTATAATATACCTTCTTGGGTCCAGCAACTTACATTGGGAGGTAGTATTAAACCCACAGATCTGTTTAAAATCTGATGTATTCAGAAAAGGGCCAGGAGTTGTGAAAACTCTTCCAGAAAAATTGCAAAAAGGAAAGATTTTTGTCTTTAAATATTATTTTTGAATTTTACAAACTAAGAACAATTATCAGGATGAAATATAATAACTTGAAGGTCGACGAAAATAGGTTGAATTCAAACATTTCTGATAATAGAAAAAAAAATCGAAAATTAAATAAAGTAATACATCAGTCCTTCAAATATTTTTCTACATTCATGCAAAAAAAATAATTCAAATATATTTAGTGGATAAAGAAGTTACTTTTCGCTCTAATGTAGTATAATAACATATTAAATTGTAGATTCATCAATTTCATCATTTATGGAACGAAGTTACATTGTTCTATCTGAATTTATCATTTTCTTAATAAAAAATAAAAACCGTTTCATGTATTTTCTATCAGATAAATGAAAAAAGTTGTTACACCTATAAACAATTTATTACTCATATATATTTTTGATTATTGAGCGTTTATTATAAAAGATGGAACAAAAAGTTATGAAATTTTTTTTAGATAATACCATTATCTAAAACAAAGTTCATCACAAACTTTTGGTAGGAGTTACAGTTTTCAAGAAAATAATAAAAAACTGATGAAACCTCTTACTTTTAAAAATGGCAAAATAGCTCGCCCTATCATACATAGAAGAAAAATCTTCACTTGTTATTAATCCATTTATATTAAGTATTCAATCCTATATAAAAATAATATTTCAGTGAGGGATTTACATGAAATTTGTTTATTTTAATTTAAAAGTGCAGTTCCGAATCAATCTAATCAGTCACCACTGTTACGTCACGGGATCACGTGACGTGTCTAACAAAATCGCAGAAGTTAGCAATCCTGTAGGGGAAGGGGGCATAACGGGGACGCGAGGCACGATGGGGCCACCCACACATACAAGTAACCGCTGACACTAGCCGCGTTTTGTTTTCACTAACAGGTGACCATTTTGCATCAGCTTTCAGTCCGCGAGTGACGCACGAGCAGACTGCACGCTTTTGTTTCTCACGACAAAAAACATTTTTCGACGTGTTTTCATCTAATTTGGTGTTCTTACAAAAATAAACGTAACCAGGTTCCTAAGTGTTTATAATCTGACACCAAACAGAATATACAATTGCGCTGAGACTGGAATATCATGTGTGCCTAAAACAAAGAGCAAAATTATTGCAGAAAAGGAAAGAAAACAGGTAGGATCGCTTTCATCAGCAGAACGACGACAAACGATTACGGTTGAGATATCTTTCAATGCGGCTGGTACTTATATGCCTCCCATGTTAATATTCCCTCGACAAAGAATGAAGCTGGAGTTATTGGATCGAGCTCCTCCAGGAACGACAGCAGAATGCAATGTTCGAGTCTGCATGACAACTAAAACCTTTATGACATGGTTCCAACGATTCGTCAACTTTTCAGGAGCATCATTAGCTACACCAGTCTTATTTCTTTTAGATGGTCATGTTACACATACGCAAAACTTAGAAGTAATTGAACATGCACGCAAGAATGGTGTCATAATGCTTTGCTTTCCCCCGCACTGCACCCATAGGCTGCAACCCTTAGATGTTGGCTTCATGAAACTATTGAGTGTATATTATGACCATGCTTGATCTAACTGGTTAAAGTCGCACCCGGGGCGTGTAATAACAACTTTTCAGATCAGCGAAATATTTGCTGATGCTTATATTCAAGCTGAAACAATGTCTACAGCTATCAATGCGTTCAAAAAATGTGGCATATGGCCATTCAATCAAAGCAACTTCTCAGATTCTGATTTGTAGCTGCATCAACAACAGATGTCCCATTGGCAAATGACGAGCCCGAAACAGCTCCTGCCACTGATGAAGATCAGCAGCAACAACCGCCTTCCCTTGAAATCCCCCCCTATATCACTTTTTTTTGCTATGACACCACCTCTCGAAAGATCTCCTATTTCTCAGTTTTCACAAGGAACTCCTATCTCAGAGCCTCAGCCTGGACCATCACGACAAGATGATAGCCTAATCCGATCTCCGATCCGTAAAGTTTGTCGTGATTTAACAACGACTTTTTAAAAAGCCTCTTCAACACCCAACAAAAACGAACTTGAAGAGAGAGAACGATTTCAACGGACGAAGAAATGTTCAAATCCAAAAGAAGGGTTGAAAAAAGGCTTAAAGAAACAAAAGATCAAAAAAGTTCACTCCGACGTTGAAAATATAGATAAGGACGGTTTATGCATTTATTGCATGGACCTTAATCATAATTATTTAAAGTCCTCGGAAGGTTGGGTAGCCTGTCAACTTTGTGGATGTTGGCCACATACAGCTTGTGCAGGTGTAGATGACGACAATGAAGAAGAAATCCACATCTGCATATTCTGTGAGACAAAATAACCGTGTACCCCGTACTGCCCCAAATTGGTACCCCATACTACCCCTACCCTGGGGCATGATGGGGTTTTCACTACGGTTTTGTAAAATTAAAATTTAAAAAAATGTTGATTGTTTTCATCACCAAATTCTATGCCAAATAATTCTCTAATGTGTTACCAAAGGGTTGTGATTAGTTTCAATTAATAAATATATTCAATAATTTTTTAATTGTTTATTTCCCTTAACGTCCTATTTATGCCCCCCCCCCTTCCCCTATGTCCATAATCGTTGGGAATGAGGTACCAATTTTTTCCATTCACCATCGAAAACGAACTACATCACATCTCTCAGACTGATCTTTCATCGTAGATTTACGTTTCAATGGGATAGGTACATAAAACTGAATGTTCTCACGGTGAGGTCGATACCGTTTTATCTTATTATCTTATTTTCGGAAAGTTTCGAAATGACGCCAGAAAGTTTCTTTCCAACATACTTTCATGTTTCGAAGAGCGTCGCTTGTGTATGAAACAGCTTTTATGACGCTTTCTATTGGTGACTGAACCTCAGTTAAATAGATTGTACACTTCGCTTTGAACGCTTATTGTGTTCCTCCTGCAGGCTTATAATTTTCAACTAAGTACAGAACATATATCTGTTTCTGTTATGTTGTTTCTTCTGGAACAAACTGATGTTATAATACAGGATATTATTTGGCCGAGTTAAATTTGATCTGTAATAAAGAAAATTACCTCAGGTGCACATTTTTTAAATTATTTGGGTAGATGAAATTAATTGAATTGAAGAGGTTATATTTTTTTGGAGTGATTAATTTTTGGAAAAGAAAGTTTTTGGTTTTCTACTACCCAATCTTGATACAAAAAGAAAGTTGAAGAAGTCTTCCAAAGAAAGGAACAAAGAGACTCTATACATGGATGTGTAGATCATGCAAAGAAGTAACTTTCAGACACAAACTGAAAGAAAGTCCTCCTGAAATAGCTACTTTCATATAAACATTGACATTAAAAAATCGTAATTCATGAATGAAGTGTGTGTATTTTCTATAATGTTATACAATTTGGTACTGAAGAGCCTTAGGGCAAGTGTCTTGAGGCGAAACATCGGTGTATACCAGTGAGGATGACAGTGTTCCATGTAAGTGCAATTTGTTACCATTCATTTAAAGTGAAACTCATGTGAATGATATCTGATTTTTATTCCACAACGAATGTTTGAAATACAAACTGAGTAGAGAAAAGTATCTTCTGTATAATTCAGTGTTCATATAGAAGTATTTGTTTCGAAAGAATTTTTTCTTTCGTATAATTCAATTTTTATATGAAAGAAGATGTTTCAGTAGCACTTTATTTCAGTTTGTGTCTGAAAGTCACTTCTTTGCATGATCTACACATCCATGTATAGAGTTACTTTCTTTCTTTCTTTGGAAGACTTCTTCAACTTTCTTTTTGTATCAAGATGGAGTAGTAGAAAGCCAAAAACTTTCTCTCCCAAAGAGTGAAATTAATGTACTTTAAATTGTAAAAATTCATATAAAACATTTAATAATATGATAAATTGTACCTTACAAGTTAATGATATTAATAATTATCACAAAATCTCAATGCCATTCGATTGGCGATGATGCAAGACAAATATATATACTCCTCTTTCAATTTGAGATAGTATTCCGAGTAAATATATTTTCATCACATTTAATAAGCCCCACAATGAAACTGCGACATCGTGAAATTTGTCACGTTCGACGTAGATCGAATAATGATTGCTTGATAAGGGTTGACAGTGTCTGCAAAATAAGTTCGAAGAGTCCGTAGGATGCGAACAAATTTTATTTTATGAGCTGTTTTAACGAAAATGGTCCCAAAACACTTTGAGAAAATAACATCCACTACGTGTATTCGAATTTTTCATTTAAGTTTCTTTTATCCCTCATCCCGAATGCGAAGAGAATTCATATAGGGAAGAATCGCAAATATCCACTATCATAGAAACCATTTAAAAAATATCGGTGGGTTTCAATTATCGGAAGGATTTCTCCTTCACCTAAATGTTCTGTAGAGGAGTATTGAAAAACGAACCAGTTTTAAATACACACCAGTGGCGGCTCGTCAGAGGAGGCAAGGGAGGCTCAGCTTCTCCATAAAATTTGAGGCTATTCATCGCAATAAATTAAAAAACATTGACAAATAATTATGATTATTTTTTTTTTAAAATGCTTGGGTATCATTTATCATTACTTCACCATTAATTTTGAATAAAAATACATAATATGTCCGAAAAAACACTATCACTCACTACATAGTACGTACCACACTGTATCCTGCATCAACAAAACTCAAAAGCACCGCCCATGAACGAATAAGGAATAAAACACCCGAAATAATAAATGTCATAAGTTGCAAGGGAGCCAAGCCTCCGACCGCTCCACGTGACCGATCCAACCAGCGACAGTCCCGATTTGTAATTTTACTTGCAGAAATTATACCGTTAGAGGCGGCAAGCCTCCAGTTGGTCTCCGTTAGTCGTTAGTGTTTGACTGCGTTTGTTTTTTATTTAATTATTCGGACGGGATGCCGTGACGGACCGAGACTGAAAAATATTCCGGTAAATCGTTTTAGTCTTTCTTGATAATATTTGTTATTTGTGTATAAAACAGGCAGTATTGTATTATAGCAGTGATTTTTGGTAATATTTTTAATGTGTTTCTTTAGGGGAAATTCATCATCCGTCGGTTATCTCAACCTTTTAAATAATGAGGTTGATGAAGTTTTAGATAATATGCCTTTAAATATTAAATACAACCTATGGTATCAGCTTGATGGCGCACCAATACACACCAATCACACGGTTGCTGTAAAACAGTCCCTCCTACAAATGTTCAGATGCAAAGTTACTGGACAAAACTGGAAACATTATTGGCCACCTAGATCACCCGACTTGACGCATCTAGACTTTTTCTTGTGGAGTTACCTGAAACAAAAAGTGTACCGAAATAGACCATTTACTGACATACAACATCTGGAAAATACCATTCGCGAGTACTGTGCAAAAATAAATCCCCGATTTATTAAAAATGCAGTTACAGATGTCGGTAGAAAGACCATAATATCAGTTTTTTATCGAACTTTTTTTGGGTAATTGTTACCTTCAACAATCTGAAAAAATATAAAAATTATAATGGAGAACTTCATACAAGTGTAGAAGGGCAAACTTTTTACTTTACCCCGATAAGTTACTGCGTAAAAATCAAAGTATTTTTCACAAAGAAAAATCTTCTATTCATCAGTAACTTGTCGTATTTTACAACTTTGCCTATCAAGAAAATTATTAAGAAATTATACTTATCTTTTACGTTTCGGAGGCCAAAATCTGCCTCGGTCTTCAGAAATGGATAAAAATTCGAATATATACGCAGTTATTCCTTTTTTGAGAGCTTATTTCTTTACTTCTTCGACAGATGTCAAAGAAGTTTTGAAATATGAAATTATGTCAATGTTGTTGATTGACAACTGAAATATTCGATGTAATACAAGGTACTCTCCGATATCAGTTTGTTGCCATTTCGCCACTATCCAAAGTTTTCTTCAAGATGGGTAGCCAAGTACGTCTATTTCTAAGGAGCTATTCGAGATACAATTCTCTCCAGACATGAGAATATACGCTGATTCTTTTAGCTTACGTCTCTTAGAATGAGGCTCATTGGTAATCTTTCTTGTCCTATTCCATTCCACCCGATGTTCACCGTCTGATTTTAAAATGTGTTCTGATAATTTTGATCCTGTCAATTGTCTATTTTTTATATAATCTCGATGTTCATTCTCACGCACTTTCAATGGTTTTGAGGTATCACCAATGTAACTTTTACCACAAGAACAAGGTATTTTATAAATACAATTTTTTGTTTTTTCTTCAGTGTTGTTGGGTTTTGTATGTGTGAGTATAGATCTCAGTGTATTTTTTGTTCTGAAAGTAGTTCTAACATCATATCTATTTCCAATTCGTCTTATTTTTTCAGATAGTCTTGGAATGTAAGGTATAACGTTAGTTGTAAAAGGTGTCGTTGGATGTTAACCTAACCTAACCTAACCATAATATGTATTGAACGTGAAGGACGACATACTGAAATGTAGGCTATAAGTGTTTGACAACCTCATTTAGATCATTAAGTATTTTTTTGTACCCATTTGTATTTTCTACAATATTATTGTTGTTTGAAATATATATTAACAATCAAAATTATTAGCATTTTTTTAGTTGCCTCTGCTTTTTCGAAATTTGGAATTTCGACCTATTCTGTTGGGGGAGAGAAATGTTTCGGGATTTGATTCAAAAATATTAATTTTCTTGATAAAACTCAGTTTCAATTGATACGTCAAGAAGAGTACTCTGAACACTGATGACTGTCACAGTTGTAGTTGAAACGTTTGGAGATTGTAACCAGAGAAGACCACGGCAAAACCCAGAAATCAACCAAAACATACGCTTTGAACTATCATGAAGATTATGAGATGAAATGCAAATTCATTTCAGTTCACTATTTTTTATTGAGTTCTCAATTTATCTGTTCGCATTGATATAAAAATTTGCCTTTAATGTAGTTTCTCTCGCTTTCAAAGGAGTCAATTATACTGTTGACAACTCGTACATTCCCCACAAAACGAAAAAATTGCTATTTCCTCAGTTCACTCACTCAAATATCATCATGAATATTCCCAAACCAGACCTTCATAGTCCCCAAAGTCGAATTCACATCGAAATACCCATCTAACTTTGGAATTAACGAGCAATTCATTCTGTGCGTCAATCACTTCCAGAAATATTAAACTCTGAAATCTAATCATTCGATCCTTGCCAATAAAATTCTGTCCTGATATGATCTGGTCGGAAACATCCTCTCAAGGATAAGCGATGGTTGTCGTTTATATGTAACTCACATTAACAAACAAAACTTTCAGATGGAGTCAACATTAATTACTATTTCGTGTTTGGGAGTTAGAGGACTTTATATTCAACTAAAAGCTCGTTGTTTGGCATAACGGATCGAAGGATTTATCAGTATCTTAGGCGGATCTATGTTACCCTTGGGGGGATTTTCCTACGAGGGTTGACACGGCAGTGTATACATTCCTGCACTACCACTGGAGCAGTAATTAATCTTTTGTGCGATAATGAATCGGCGTTTTATTTCCAAGGAAATATAGAACAAAGAGCAGTTCTACTATAAGGGTTGAACGTCTTTCGATAACGAATCAGAACGGAAAATCAAATTCAAAGTTATCGAATATGTGGTTGGAATGCCGAAGAAAATGAAAATGAAAGTAGAAACCTATGCATGCGAAGACATCATGCCGTGTCTACATGTTTCAAATGTGTTATTCATTTTCAAGAGTCTATTTTTTACTGTAATATCTCAGTGAATACTTATTCAATTCAATCAGTATCAGTGGAGTTTTTTCCCAACACCAAACTGTCATTTTCAACACCTCGACACGTGTTTCGATCACCAAGTGATCATCTTCGAGAAGAAGATCAGTTTGATCTCCCTCCGCACTTTTGTTGTGCAGAAAATATGAAATATTTGTAGTGGTTTGGCCTGAGTAGGTGGAGATTCTATAACTTTCATCTTCTACTCTCCAAATTGGGTGAACTTTCTTCAAAGCTTGGCTCCATAACTTTTTTGATAAAAAAATATATTAGACTGCTATCGTAATCATTGTTGACGGCTATTTCGCCCTCTATTTCGAAAACGATCCAACGTATGAAGAACTTTCTGAAACGATAATTGTAGAAAATTCAATCGTCTACAACAGGGGTCTCCAAACTTTGAAGCCTTCGGGCCATAATGATTTTTTCAGTATATTCCAAGGGCCAATTTCTGCCCTCAACTATATTTCTAGACTAGGATAGTCGCAAAGTGCGTGACCCAAGCAAACCTACGCTTTTTTGCATTTCAATTATTATTGTGTATTGTGACCCTTAACGACATCTAGTGACAAGTAGTGGTACTATGTACTATCTTTTTCAGCTACCCGCTAGGTGGCATTAGGGGTAATTAAATATTTAGAATTACCGCGTTGATTCGAAAAAGTTCTGGTTCTAGCTAGTGTATTCCGATCACCTCGAGATGGCAGTAATAATTGCATATAAAAAGGCTATCGGCGCAACTGCGAGTTAGTCTGCGTAGGAAAGGCGAAGGAAGCGAAACTGTCTATTGTGAAATAAAGTAACACCCGTCAATGAAAGTATTTTGATTTGACTTATTGTTTTTATATGTGATTTGTTAGTATGGAAAAGAAGCGAAAAATCGACAGTGAATGCAGAACGTTCCAAGAAAAATGGAACTTTCAGTATTTTGTGATTGAGTCCAGTAATAAGGCGCTATGTTTAATTTGTAATAAAACCATAACTGTTCTCAAAGACTATAACATTAAACGACACTATGAATCGAAACATCTTCAAAGTTACTCCAAGTATACAGGAAGTTTGCGGAAGGAAAAATTTGAAGCTTTGAAACGCGGACTCAAATCGCAGCAATCTTTGTTTACCAAAGCGAATACTGAACAAGAGTCTGCAACTCGCGCCAGCTTTCGTGTAGCTCTTGAAATCGGAAAACGTGGCAAACCATTCACCGATGGAGAAATGATAAAAGAATGCTTGACTGCAGTTGCCGAAGAAATATGCCCCGAAAAGGTAAATTTATTTAAAAGTGGCAGTTTGTCGGCAAACACCGTGGCTCGGAGGGTGCAAGACATCGCAGAAAGTATATCATCTCAACTGTCTGACAAAAATGGACATCATGATTGGTTTTCTCTAACATTGGATGAGTCAACAGATGTGTCAGATACTGCTCAGGTGTTGATTTTTATTCGCGGAGTAGATAAAAGCAATGAAGTGTATGAAGAACTTCTTGATATTGATAGTAATCACGGCACGACAACTGGGACAGATATTTTTAAGGGAGTTGAAAATGCCATTAATAAAAACAGCCTTCGATGGAGAAATTTGAAATCTATAACAACTGATAGAGGCAAAAATATGTATGGTAAATATAAAGGAGTGGTTGCACTTGAGTCAAAGGCTGTAGAAAATGATGGTGGTTCAAAACCATTAGTCTTACATTGTATCATTCATCAACAGTCCTTGTGCGGAAAATGTTTGGATATGTCTGAAATTCTAAAACCAGTCATATCAGTTGTTAAATTCATCAGATCCACTGGGCTGAATCACCGACAATTCCGCGCGTTCATTCAACAGATTGGAGAAAATGATTTACCATACTGCCGTACGCTGGCTTAGTTGCGAAAAAGTCCTTAATCGCTTTTTTGAACTTCGAGCAGAGATCGAAATTTTTTCAAATGAGAAGCAGCGCCCTTTTGCCGATTTAGAAAATAGTGAATGGATGTGGAAGTTAGCCTTCTATGTCGATTCGACAAATCATATGAACGAACTGAATTTTAGATTGCTAGGAGAAAATCAGCTTCTTTCTGATTTGCTTGAGAACAAATATCAAAATTCATTTTTATTGGAATTTTATAAGAGTCTTCAACTGGAACAATTTTCATAAATTTGTTCGTGGGTTGTTTTCTGTTTTTGGTACTACTTACTTGTGTGAGGAAACGTTTTCCAAGATGAAGTACACAAAGAATGTTTACAGATCTCAATTAACCGATGAGCATCCTAAATCTCTTTCGATAATTGGTACAAGTAAAATTGATCCACAACTACGAAGTATTGTCGATGGAAAATCGCAATTACATAAATATCTCCAGTGTTTTTGTTTTACTGTGATCCATTTCAATTATTTATTAGTTATTAATATGCTTAAACTTAGATACTTCAGTTAAGTTTTCTTCTGTCGTTAAGTTTTACCTTGCAAGTAAATAAAACCAAGTAATTATCATTCTGTGTTTTCTTCTCCAACTTATAGCAGCAATAGTAACAACAATTAGGTAATCATTGGCTGTCGCGGGCCAGATTGATGACAGTAAATCATTGGCTGTCGCGGGCCGGATTGATGACACTGGCGGGCCGGATTTGGCCCGCGGGCCGTAGTTTGGAGACCCCTGGTCTACAATAATGTTAATGAATACAAATAGTGGAAAACCCATAGGAAATGAATTATCGGCAAAAAATATGCAAAAAATCGATTTTTGAGAACTATGACCGTATATTTGATTAGTTGCGTTCATTCTACCATATGTAGGTTCCGAGACAACTTTTAAGTTATACGAATTTATATAATCCAGTCATTCAAGGTTTTTCAAACCTCAATCTGCGGAATGATTTCTACAGAGCTGAATTCAGGTATACACCTTCATTTTGACGTTTCAATGAAGATTTGAAAAATCGACATTGGTTTCGTGCCGGCTAAAGTTATAAAGGTCGATAGGTCACGAAAATCAATTTTCCGCGATTATCTCGCGACCTATGACTGCTAGGTCAATAAAGGTCATTATAAAAATTATTCCTCATACGATTTTCAACAAAAAAATTATTTTGCATTTTTCTGTAAAGTCAACCATTTTCGGACTAGAGCGCTGAGAAAGCGAGTAGAAACCAATCGCATAGGGTATTGTATACCGTATACATGTAAGCCGTCAACTCCATTGCTTTTTATCACAGTTTTTGTTTTCTTAAAACTTCTCACTTCTACTCAGGCGTGCATCGTGTTGTATGGCAAAAAAAATATACATTCAATATTATAATTGAAAACTATATTGATTATTTCATTTCATTAATTTTGGTGAAAATACTGTTGTTGGTTACTCCGATACCAGTAAAAATGTCAAAGCGATGGAACAACTGAGACGAACCGCAGTCGTTTCTACATGTGAAGTACACTTCAATGAATCGATGGAAGTTCCTATCAGTCAAGAAAAATTTTTATCTAATCGATTTAACAGAAGAAAATCAATTGAAATGCTCATTGAGAATCTCGAAGAAGTTGGTATTTCTACGAGACAATCACGTGATGATGCTGACGTCTTGATAGTTGAAACAGCAATTGAAGAATCAATAAATACTACAATTTTTGTTGGCGGAAACATAGATCTATTGGTACTTCTCATGACACGCACACAAATACTTGACCAACCTACATTAATTTTCTCAAGAGACCAAGGAAAAACAATGTTGAAACAAAAATATACTCGACTGAGAGCCTTAACAAGTATCCACAATGCAAATAAAATATTCTGTCACATCTGACCGGATGTGACACAACTTCAACTTTTTTTGGGAAAGGAAAAATCAAAGTCATGAAGATGTTTGAAAAAAGACCCGATCTGCAATTCTGCAGAAATATTCCAACAAGAAAATTGCGCTCGAGATGCCCTTGTCAATGCTGGAATACATTTTCTACCAGCGATGTACGGTGCTCCAATAACAGGAAATTCAATTGGCAATTACAGATACTGCAGCTTTGCTAAACTAACAAGACAAAGCACAGCTGTGAAATTCAAATTATTACCATCCACTTCTTCAGCAGCTCAACAGCATATTTATCGAGTCTATTATCAAATACAAACCTGGCTAGGAAAAGAAATTGATCCAGAACAGTGAGGTTGGGAGTTGAAAAAAAATATATCACAACCAATAACGACTTTATTGCCACCAGCACCCGATGATCTACTGAACACAATATTTTGTAATTGTACAAAAGGTTGTGGCGGCAAATGAGGATGTAAAAAAACTGGATTGAGATGTTCTAAAGCTTGTGGACATTGTCGTGGTCAGTCATGCTTAAACGCACAGTTCACTAGTGAGGAAAATTATGAAGATGTTGATTTAAATACAGCAATAAGTCCACTCGATGTTTTGTCAGCAACTTTTGATGAAGTTGAAATTGAGGGTATCGACGACGAATGAATATAAAAGAAAATTATATGCAAACATTTTTTTCTCAATATTTCAATGTGCAAATGAAGAATTAATGAACATTGATTATGCCTACGGGGGAAAGCATGTTAAAAAAAAAGCGCCTTGCATTCTACCTCAAAGGTGGTGCGGAAAGAAGTGCATCATCATAATGTAGTCGCTTTCTCAGCGCTCTAGTCCAAAAATGGTTAACTTTACAGAAAAATGAGAAAGACATTTTTTGTAGACAATCGTATGAAGAATAATTTTTATAATGATTTTTATTGACCTCCGAGCCACAGGTCGCGAGATATTCCCGAAAACTTGATTTTCGTGACATTTTGACCCGTATAACTTTTTTAGCCGACACAATATCTATGTCGATTTTTCATATCTTCATTAAAACGCCATAATGAAGGAGTATACCGAAATTCAGCTCAGTAGGACTTCTTCCGCAGATAAAACCTTAAATGACTGGATTAATAGCTGAGTGTCTCAAATTCCGAGATAATTACCTATTTTTTACTAAAATGACTGGACCAAAAGTGTTCCTCGAAATTCATTATGAAGATGAAGCAGAGAAAGGTTTTTTTCTGAGAATTTGTGAACTAGACTTCAACTTAATTCTTTATCAACTGGTTGTTGAAAATATTAACGTCTTTTGGATACAGAGAAAATATTCTGATTGATTTTCAATTTGTTTTGGAAATGTATATCTTTGACGTCAAAATAACAAACTCATGATAGATAGACAGTACTAATTTGTAAATTCCTTAATCAGAAGCAGACATTTGTTTGTTTCGAATTACTTTCATTACTTTCAATAATTAACGAGTACCTGAATAAGTTTTGCCTCACTTTTCATACAAGCAAAAAAAATCATTTCTATCAGGATGTACATAACATTTTTCATGAATATTCATACCAGAATTATGCCGGATTTTTGTTGGTTTCGCGATACATATTGATGTTTATCAAATATAATTTCCAATTTGTGTTCATTGAAATTTAATGTATTTCCGAATCCACTCGTCGAACATATTGATTCAATTATTTAGGAGTTAATTGAAGCAGAAAAACGAATTCATTTAGGACAGTGATATTGAATGAAATATATGACAGCTATACCAGAATATATCTATTATGCAAATCATGTCCATGATAGAATTGAACGCCTCGACTATCCAAATTTACAAAAATATTGAAAGTGGACAGTACGAACTACCTGAGTTAACATATAGTTAGTTTGTAGATTTATATAGCTTTTAGAACTTGAAGGATCACACCAAGAGTTCCAGCGGTTTGCTGCAGTTGGAATTCAATCCAGTTGCTTCGTTTAAAAAAGTTAGTAATAATCATTCACTGAACAAAAACTGGAAAACATAAACAAATAACTCCTCAGTGCTGTGTAGTAACGTTACTATTCATTTGATTTCCTTTGATCACAGCATTTTAGGAGAAAAGCTTCCACCCCATAAAGGTTACTTTCACATGAACCTTCAATTGGTGTACCAATCTACTAGACACACTGGACTGAATCCAGAAAAACCTCCCTTTTCGATCCCTTTCCAACGAACTTCATAACACAATGAAAATTACACCCACAAATTCGAGATTTCAGGAAAGTCAACGCCAATACGTCGCCAGAACCCTCAGCAGCATCAACACCATGGTTATAGATATGCTAGCCACCCCTGGAAGCTCTGATTCATCCAGCCTGGATCCTAGGAGCAATGGAAGATATCCTGGAGCAATTTCAGGATATCTTCGATGAATTCCCGCTGGTGGTCAGGCAAGACAGCTCACAGTCTAGATCACACTGAAGTACGACTCATTCACCCATTCCCACCCCAAGCCTTCCCGTATTTGGACCAAAATCCGTCAATTCTGTCACCTCACAAACTACAAGAGGAGACTAAATCATCTGTCGGTAACAAATAAGACAGATGGGTATCCTCGGCTAAGCTAAACAGTGGAGACGGGGGTGGGTTAACCAAATTAGTAAATTTCAAATAGATCTCAATAGGCGGCAGGTGAATTTAATCCTCCACATACCCTAAGTGACTTACAATATCAATAACTTACCAATTAATATTGGAAATAAAAGATGAAGATCCCCAATATGATTTATTCAGTAAACCTAACTTACATGGATTAACCGACCACGCTTCTGAGACAATGCCATATTCACACTACTACGCGATGTTGAAATGTCAATAAAAGAGGTCATTGAGCGCGGTGTATATAACCACAAATTCAATCACTTATAAATTATGGTTGTAACGACGCTTGAAAGAGAAGTACAATACGTTAAATAAAGCTACAATACGTTAAGGTGTGGGTGAAATCGTAAATACTAGTATTGGTAGGTAAAACAATCTCGTTTGCGTCGCGTGAGCTCAGGCGTAGGCGCATCGTCAACAAGCAATTGTAAAAGGAAGAAAACACCTCAATTTGCGTTTTACAAATGAAACCAAACGCGTTTCCAACTAGCGGTGAATTCAGCCAGGAAGGCAATCACTATATCAAACAGGTAACAATAAACAAAAGGGCAAACAATTATTTAAACAGGTAACAATGAACAAAAGGCCAAACAATTATTTGAATGACTCAGTATCACACAAATATTCAAATGAACCAATTATAACTTGCGTGCTCCTTTTGGGCCATCCGGTATATGGTGTTAGGCTACCCCGTAGTTCGACGGAGGTGGATCACCCTGTGGTACAGCGGAGATGGATCACCCTGTAGCGCCACCAAGATAGATCACTATGTAGGGCACAACAAGATGGACCATTAATGAATCACCAAATAGGACCCCAAAGGTAGCTGAACACCTCTAAGACCGGGAGTTTGTCAACAAGGTGTTCTACACCCCAGAAAAAAACCCTACGAAAGGAAATTCTCAATCAGAATCGGATAAAACCAAAGTGAGATTCAACCCCATTCAATAGGGACTAGTTGACTAATCGATACCCCTAGTATATTTTCATCAAGAAAAGTAGCAAGATAACAAGAGTATATTTTTGGTTGCCCTGTATAACCATATAATCCGTAAAAAAATCAAGAAAATTGAATGATGTTGAAACCTCTCTTCAAAACTAATATTCAGTTGAATTACAACGATGGAATCAAAAATTACTAAAATGATTAAAAACACATTCTTACCCTGGCCAAGGGGTTTTCTATACGTTTCTTCGTGTGCGGTGCTCTGCACGGAAGTCCTACTGAGACTTGATGAGTGACTAAGGGTCTTCTGTTTCTTATGAATCTAGGGACGAGAAAAGAAGGTTATAGAATTGAAGAGATGATACCATAGCTAAGACCACATGAGAGATGCGATAGTGATTCAGACATGCCTGATTTCGGAAATACTTCCACCTGGCACAATGAGTTCGGTAACCACCACAAATCCTCAAAAGAGTTTGAGTTTCAGACTGCAAATATCTATACCAAAATGACCAATCAGTCTTCCACTATACAATCCTGACTTGTAGAAATAATCCCCGTGAAGGATGGCAAAAATACAACAATATATATCCTACAAGCCAGTCAGATGGTACACTTGAACTCTCAACCAAGCTCAACGAAGGTCAACACCGAAATCCGGGAGACTGCCACATCTGACAGCTATCCAGTTGTTGCCACAGTGGGTCCAATCTACGCTACAAGCACCAAGGGGGCGCTGTGCACAACATCATACATCTATCAATTCCTCCACAGCCACTCGAGACATCATCAACAAGTCCATGACCCATCAAAACTCCTTCTCAAAGCAATGCAACCCTAAAACAACCCTTGACAATTTGAGTAACCGATCAATCCCTCACCCGTGAACGACTATAGAACTAGTTCGGTGTAAGTCGTTGGAACGACGCTACGAAAGTTCGGCAGATGTCAACCAACAGTTGTCTCTTAACCTTGTTATTAAATGTTTACAAAAATATTGACTTCAACCTATTTTCAACTATTCACCGATCCTTATTAATGCCATGGAATAGAAACATATAAGATAAGTCGCCACATCTTTTCCATTCAGTACGAATATTTGAACATTCATATCATGCAGAATATTTACCGAACAGTATTCAGAAACCCAGAGCTAAATAATATTGTTTTTCAGGCGATATAGCTCTAATATGTAAGTAAACCTTTTGAAAGTTATGAATAACAATCTATCCAATAAATATTCTTGTAAAGGTATAGAGATTAAGGCAGACGACGGCTGAAAAATGATAGGTGAAGAAAACTGGTAAACATACAATAACAACGAAATCAACTTGTAACTGAATTACATTGTTAACATCTTCTGAATAAAGATCTTGAAAGGTAAGGTAGTGTTTTGAAAGGTCACATAAGTTTTGATCAAGTGCTAAATTGAAACGTAACAATTTCACCGCCAGCTTCTGTACCCAAACCCAGACCATTCGCCAAACTCTACAATAGGACAACACCACATATGGAACAAAAGTCGCGAAGCCTAAGGAACACGGGTAACCCCACTAACTATACCAACCTACGCGATACGTCGTTAGAACCCTCAGCAGCATAACAGCAAAACAGCAAAAACAGTGAATTTCATTTCATCGCTTCATTCGAAAAAAAACCGTGCCAGTAATAAATTTAAATTAAATATCCTCCTAAATCATTTCACGAATCTGAACCTGCAAAACAACACCAACAAACTTAACATACTCAACAGTCAAAACTGTGAATATATGCTCGAGAGGATTGTACCAACACAAAAAAATCGCTAATCGAATGTAAGAAGCCCGCGAAATTTCTACATCCACCATAGTTTTTCAACGGTCTACGTATAACAAAGTGAATTTTCGTCTACACCAATCAAGTTTACACAAATTCCAATATATCTTGTACTTCTTAGCACAGCATTGAGTGAAAAAACATATCGTAATTGTTCCAACAGAACTTGACACATTTCCGAGATAAAATAAAGAAAATTGTCACTTTCACTATGTTCAATATAATGCCCGTCCATAAAAACTTTCATAACGTTCGTTCCACCACATTCTCTCAAGTCCAGTCAAATCAATGAGCCATTGAAAATGAAATCATTTCAACCCTACTCAGGATTCTGGAATGTGAATATTACACATCGTTGTCCTCTTTTATATCGAGCAATACGACAATTTTCAACTTGACGCTTGTCATAAAAACAAACCACACTTCCAATGACCTCTTCTAAACGTTCTACAACATGCACATCTGCTAGGTCGAACAATATTTACATAACAATAACAGTCGTTCGGGAAAATATATGGTTTTAATAAAAAATAAATTGGTCCAACATGAAAATAGAACATAACAGTGTACGATGGATCTGAGCTCTTGGAGATATGAAATGGAAATGAAGAAGAAGTGAATTTTTATAAGGAAACCGTTTCAACATGAAAATTATACTCCTAGATATTTAAGTTGTTGACACAGGTCAGGTGGATACTTCAGGAGTAGTGGATACGATACATGAAAAATGAATTTTCTAAAGCTCTACAGTACCATTATAATACAGGGTCTTTCACGACGAGCGTTCGTTAGGAAAATATGGGGAACGATTCAAAATAAAAACTTAAAATTTTGTGGTAGTGGGTTTTACAAAATGGCCTTCCCAACTAAAATATTTTCAAGTTCCGGTCTCTTTCTGTGTACCGGAAGTTGAGGGCAACTTCCTTATTTCAAATAGAACACCCTGTATTTTATTATATTTTTGAATTTCTCAGCACATTTCAGGCCCACTTTGTATGACAATGCCTATACCCAAATATGTTAATTTTCGAGATATTAATTTTTTCTAAAAAATTTTACAGTTACTCCGAAAAAATCATAACGCATAGACAGTAACAGTTGAAAATATGAAATTTCACAGAATCACACCTCAAGCATCAAGTCATGAACAGGTCCACCGAATTTTCGAAAATAATCTACAGGTTGGTCGAAATTTCCACCTAAAATATAACATCGGGAAAACTGATCAAATACGATTTTTTCAAATGAAAACCATATAGTATTCTATCATTTTTGGAGATAATAAATTTAGGATTGTAGTTTGATCTGGATCTTCGCTTTACTAAACATGTCAGCTATGTGAACCAATCTTCTTATAACGTTCTCAGACAGCTTTTTCCTAATCGTAATTTGCTCAACACAAACTTAAAACTTAGACTATGCGAGTCTCTGATTATATCAAAAATTTCCTATTGCGACAGTATTTATGGACCTGTTTTAAAACAATCGGATGATCTCCGACTACAGCGTATTCAGAATAGCTGTCTACGTTTCTCGTTTGGTATTCGGAAAGATGACCATATATCCCCAGCAATGCAAGTCAGGATGGTTAAATGTTGAGAAACTTAGAACTCTACACCTTCTTACCAAGGCACATAAAGTTTTGATAACTCGACAACCTGATTACTTACTGAGAAAGCTTAAAACATTATCTATGATTGATAGCTTTACTACAAGAAACAGTTCAGTTCTAGTCATCCCCAAACACAAATCTTCCATCTTCACCCGCTGCTTCTCGTATAATGCACCCAAATATGACAATCAACTACCCTGCGAATTTCGATCATACACCATCGTAAACTTTGAAAAAAGACTGAAGACTTGTTTGAAGGTGATTGACAATATTTCATGATGAATTTCACTATTTCGTACTTCCATTGTCTACTATATAAAATGATTTGAAATCCCTGAAACAACTAAAAAAGAAGAATTAAAAATGAGATAGCTGAAAATAATAATTATATTAACCAAAATAAACCTGAAATGAAATAATAGTGAAATAAAAATGGAAGTCCGAACTAGTGAAACTGAAGACTTATTTATCCCATTAGCCTCTTGTCCATTCCCGACCTTGGCATTTCAAAAATGAATTTTCTGAAGTGAAGCAATAACTAAATTTTTTTCATATTGTTAACTTGACTTGTGTTCATATTATTTATTCATAGTTTTTCCCAGGTTGAGTTGAAAAACAGCCTTGGCTGATACTCTGCCTATTCACCATATACTGGAAGTTTTTTTCTTAGTTTTTGTTACTGTTCCTGTACACTGTTTTATTTTATTTCTGTCTATTCCATTTGTATTTTTATGGTGAATTAAGATGTATTATTATTATTATTATATAATACGTGTATTTCATAGTTTTCTATTTGTGTGCAAAATGTCTCGTTTGGGGTATCCTAATGAAGATTTCCTGAATTTAATAATCATTTATAGTGAATGCAATAAAAAAAGGACAGAATTTGTCGTGTTTTTGCAGAAAGATACAAATGAATTTAGAACTCTAGCCACTCCAGAAGGCAACAGCTTGGGCTATCTTCGTGGATATCTTTTGAGAAAATATTTAAGAAAATGAATTGATGGATGTAGGCGTTACTACGTGGTAGGAAATCATAATGAAAAGAGTTTCTTGTATAAGTTTGAAAATGTCCGTATAGGACGAAACTGCGGTAAGGTAAGTTACAAATAAAAGTGGTAAAAAACATAAAAATTTTCATTTCTCTTTTCATTATTTAAAAAAACATTCATGTGAAGTATGTACAATTTTTGCCAAGGCGGCTAGTATCACACTGAATGAAACAAATGTATACAGGGTGTAACTGAATAAATGTAAAACATTCAAGGAGGTGATTCCTCATAGAAAAAAAATTGGATCTTTTATATAAAGAAACTTCATTGGAGCATCCTTTGTTAAGATACAGCCCCTCAAAGGGGGTATATAAAATTTGTATAACAATTTTTTTCACAAGCACTGGAAAAGTTACAATATTGAAATCAACCTGACGTTTTGTACTACCAAAAAGACACTTAGCCAGTAATTTATTTGATTTACTCCATGGTTGTAAGGGGTGGAAATCGCAAACTCTAAAATTTATTTCCAATGTAACTGTTTGTCTTATTATTTGTTTACCATTTAAAAATGTATTTCCGATAGCGTGTTTCATTCTAAACAAGAAATGTCTCGCAGCAAAAAATTATTTTACGAACAACTACAGAGATACATCGTCATATATGCGAACGGGATTTATTGTTATTTTGTAGTTAGTACCTGCATTAAACGATTAAAGGGTAATAAACGAAACTAATTTATTAAAACAAAACACACAACATATAGAAATCATAGTAAATGTTCAATATGTCTGCCTTCAGACATTACGCATGCGTCCAGGCGTCGAAGCATTGAGCCACGTATTCCCTCAGATATGCCTGGAGTCTCTCTGATTACCCTGCACGCATCGATGATGCGGTTTCTTAATCGAGAGGATTGAGATCCAAGGATCGAACGGGTCAGTTCTGTGGTCCTCCTCGACCTATCCACTGATTTGCATTAAATGCTGACGTGCTGCTTAACTAAAATGGTCGGGAGCCCCATCATGCATAAAAAACATATCCCTTCTGACGCCCAAAGGAACTTCCTCCAGCAGTACTGGATGCACTTCTCTTAAAAATTGAACGTATGCCTCACCATTTAATCAAGGAGGTAGAAAATGAGGCCCAAATAAATCATCCCCAATAACTCCGAGCCACACCTTAAGAGAGAACTGTTCTTGATGGTTAGTTTCGACAAAAGCTTGAGGGTTTTCATCAACCCATATGTGTTCATTATAAAAATTAATAATCCTGTCACGAGAAAAACTACATTAGTCTGTGAATTCTATCGTCTTCAGAAAGTCACAATTTCTTCTAATCATTTCCAGCATCCGATTGCAAAATTCAAGATGGTTCGGAAAGTCTCGCGGTAACAGTGCCTGTACTCGTTTCAGATGGGAGTTGTTCCTTTAAAATTCGAAATACCGTCATATGATCAACATTTAGCTGAAAAGCAATCTTTCTAGTACTGGTAATAGGTTGTTCTTCAATCAAATTAAGTACTGCTTCCTCAAGCTGTGGTGTTCGTAATTCTCAATGGCGACCACAATCCTGCGTTCCTTTGTCGAATGAACCATATTCTCGTAATCGTTGATGAAGTCGAGTAAATATTCTAACCCATTCCCCTAAGAACAGAACAACAACACACAATTAGTATTAATTCAATTTCGAAAACTCACAAACTGACAGCGTCATACCAATTTAATTTTCACTATCGCTAAAAGTGATCTACTAGATAGATTAGTTTCGTATTTCCGCATTTATGACGATGTATCTCTGTAGTTGTTCGTAAAATAATTTTTTGCTGCGAACTGGGTTTATTTTGGGCAAAAAACCCAAGAGACATGTTTTGTTAAGAATGAAACAGGCTATCAAAAATGAATTTTTAAATGGTAAACAAATGATAAGACAAAAAGTTACATTGGAAATAAATTTTAGGGGTTGCGTTTTCCATCTCTTAGAACCATGGGGTAAACCAAACGAATTTCTGGCTAAGTATCTTTTTTGGTAGTACAAAACGTCAGTTTAATTTCAATATTGTAACATTTTTAGTGCTTGTGAAAAAAATTTTCATACAAATTTTATGTACCCCCTCTAAGGGGCTGTATCTTAACAAGGGATGCTCCAATGAAATTTCTTCATATGAAAGATCCTATCTTTTTTTCGATGAGAAAACACCTCCTTAAATCTTTTACACTTATTCAGCTACACCCTGTATAGCCTTTTCAATACATATAGTAATACAGTAACCAAACAGTTTGAAAGTTTACATGTGCCTCCAGTTTCATTTTCACAATGTATCATTCAACTAGTGACAGAATTTCTTAACCATTTCAACAATTTATGTGTGCCACTGATTGTGATAATTTTCCTTTGGATTATTTATTTTCTCTTTTCACAAGGGTAAGAATTGATTATACTTTGAATTTTGCCAATAGAAATTTGAAAAAATCTAAAACTCATCATTCTGAAAAACCTTTAGAATAGATTAGCATCAGTTTTTTACGTAAATTGTATAATCTTACTTTATAAAATATACGTTTATTTCACCACCTTGTTGTATTTTTTATCAACTCCTAAATAGTTCACAATCATATGAGACATTTATTGGGAGCTCCTCGTAGCAATGATGATCTCGACCCGAAACATCAAAGAGACCGACCAGGAGTAAATTTACTTGAGGAGTGAGTGATTAGGCATTGACATTCATTAGAGATTCAATAGATACAAGTTGCGACTGAGACGTTGATACGAGAGCATTGACGAGGAAGTAGTGACAGTTCACAGTTTATAAACCGCTATCTCCTAACGTATTTAGGTTTATACGTGACACAATCTGAAAGATGCAGGTAAATTTGAGAGATGCAATACTTGCATCAATAGCTGCGACATCAGACCGGTAGGATATTGGCAGTATAGAACTGGTAAGATCATACAAATACTTTGAAAAAGTAATGGAATTGAACCTCAAATATCGCGATCCAAAGTATTACCAACTCTTTGTGGCATTATCAAAAAACGAAAATGAAACTCATGACTCAGACTTCGACGACATTCTCTCGGACGAAGAAGGAACTCAAGAGGAAAAAACCTGTCAAAAACGAGTGGCCACGCCGGAGCTTCCCGGCAAGAAGCCAAAAAGCACGGCAAGCGAGCATATACCAGCTCAGCGGTCAAGAAAGAAACCGAAAAGTTCCGAGACCGACCGGACTAACAAATAAAAGACCTCTGACGTCACACCCGGTACGTCACAGCAACCGGGTAAGTAGCTGCTCAAGTAGCCCAGAAGGATAACACCCGAACAAAAGAAGACCCTATACCCAAACAAATGGATTTAGGCGACGCCGTAAGGTCGAGGATGTTCCGGCAGCTTATCAAGGCAAAATATAGAAATAAAGCTGGCAGACCCACAAATAACTATTCGTGCTGAAAAAAAGTGGAAACAGTTCAATACGATCGCCACCGCTCAAAACATAACCATTTCGCGGGCGGTAAACACGACCGACGGGATCAAGGTTCATCTGAAAACCTCAGATGAATACAGGAAAATAACGAGAATCCTGGAACGCGAAGAAATCCCGTTTCACGCCTATACGGTACAAGCATACAAACCAAATCCCTGGAAATGGAAGACATCGAGACAGAATTGGAAGGGAAAGGCTTTGAAATCCTTTCCATCGCTCGCATGGGCAAAACAAATGAAAAACCGATCCCGTTCGTGTTAGTCCTGATTCTCAGAAGCCCAGCCAACATCTACGAAGTGAAGGAAATTCAAAACGTGCGCGTAAGCGCCGAAACTCAGCGTCCCAGAAACAGAACAAGACAATGCTATAGGTATCAGAAGTTCAGGTACACAAAGCGGAACTGCAAAGCAGTTTCAGCCTGTGTAAAGTGTGCCGGATGACACCTAACAAGCGAGTGCAAGAAACCGAAAAACTCGCCCGTGCGATGCTTCAATTGCGAGGGCGAGCATCCAGCGAGCTTCTACGGGTGCCTAGAACGCCCCGAGAACAAAAGAAAGGCCTCAGATGGGCCAAATGACGGACGACAGCCCCCAAATCCGAGGACTGCCAGACAAAACATAGTCAGGAGCGGAGTCTCTTATGCGTGAGTCGCATCTTCAGCAGAGAACTCCTGCAACTCTCCCGAGGGTCTTCCAATGGCCCTAGGGCAGTTGCAGGAGATTCTTACGAAATTCCTGGTCCTGCAAACTATGTTTGCCGGTAATAAATAAAGGAACACTGCCTAAACGGCAAAAAGAAAGCAGAAGAACGCTGCGACTTCTGCAACAGGGCTACAAGCCGTAAGGAGACGACAGAGGCTTGCCTCTGTCGCCCTATCACACAATAAAAAACAGACATAAATTCCAATTTGCTGAAAGGATCAGCGGCCCGTGGCCCAACATCTGAATGACACAAGACAACGAACCAAATCGACTGTTCACTTATATACGGTGACGAAAGCGTCTTATGATAGTTCTCCCACCAAGTTGTCTCTGACTATCCCAGTGACACTCTAGTTTGCCGATTACTGCCGTTTGTTTGCAGTTGCCTTAGAAACGAGGTGGTCATGAGGTATAGTGAGGAAGAAGTAGTAGAACTGTCGAAGAAATCCATGTTCACTTCATCTTAATTGATCTTGTTTACAATGGTTTTCTGGGTTGTTGATTAACTGCGTAATGCTATTGTTGGAATATCGAATGTATCGTTTTGATGTTGATTAATAAAACTTGTTCCAATAGAGTTCACAGTTTGATTATAGTTCTACAAATTACGACAAGAATAACCTTATTTGTTTCGGTTCGACCGTTACAGCCCGTTACTTGTAGCCCACCAAAACTACGTCAATTCTACTGTTGATAAATTGATGTATGTAGCCATAACTACGTGGTTGGAAATCATGATGAAGGAAAGAGAATTGAAACTTTCTATGTTTTTTACCACTCTTATTTGTAACTAATTTTATTGGAGATTCGTCCTATAAAGACATTTTCAAACTTGAACAATGAACAAAAAATGATTGTTTACATTCGTCCTTATATAACACCAGTGTAGGTGATAATAGAGGTACTGAGCTTAATTGAGTACCTACATTTTGTTTACTTGTGATAATATGGATATGCTAATTTGAAAACCGGTTAGTGAACTAGATCGATTTGCTCATTCAACAGATTGCACCCGCAATGTTTATGCTTATGAATTTACAAGGATTCCAAATAATTGAGTTAGCAACCCACTTCTCTTGAAAGTATGCCTTCTGCCTTCTCTGGTTGTCACTGGTAAATGATTGTATAATTTGATGGCCATATAGCGTGGACATCTTTATGAATTTCTTAATTTATGTTTATGAAGAATGAGGTTCGAGTTTTTCCTAGTAAAATACTCATGAATGTCTTTATGAATGATGAATGTTTTTAATTGTCATAAATCAAAATAATACAAACATAAATGCAGGAATAACTTCGATGAAGAATCTTGCACTGACACCTGTTGGATATAATCCAATGCCCTTCGTGGTATTAGCCAGGGGAGTTGTTTTCTGAAAGAAAAATCGGATTGAAAAGAAAAACATGGCCACGGGCATTAAAGAAGAAAACATGGCTGCCAATGTAATAGAAAAAAACATAGCTGTCATACAGGGTGCCTCATCGTTTGAGAAAAAAAACATATACGGGGTGTCTCAAATACGTCAGCGTGGAAGATAATGATATAATAATAATGAACGAAAAATCGGATTGGAGAAAAAAACATGGCCACGAGTGTTAAAGAAAAAAACATGGTTGCCAACGTAATAGAAAAAAATATGGCTTCGAAGTGTACAGGGTGTAGGAGTGGCGTCTCCACTGCGCCCCCCCACTCCTCCACTTTTCGTCGAGCAATCAGAAGCTACCGCACGCACAGCGTGAAAAGCATCGATTAGATTCATTTGATAGATAACGGCGCGGTGGAATTACAAAAAATTACGGAATAATATTAATAATGAACGAAAAATCGGATTGAAGAAAAAAACATGGCCACGGGCGTTAAAGAAAAAATATAGCTGCCAATGTAATAGAAAAAAACATGGCTGACATACAGGGTGCCTCATCGTTTAAGAAAAAAAACATTTACGTGTCTCAAATACGTCAGCGTGGAAAATAATGATATAATAATGATAATGAACGAAAAATCGGATTGGAGAAAAAAAAACATGGCCACGTGTGTTGAAGAAAAAAACATGGTTGTCAACGTAATGGAAAAAACATGGCGTTGAAGTGTTCAGTGTAGGAGTGGCGCCTCTACTGCGCCCCCACTCCTCCACTATTCGTCGAGCAATCAGAAGCTACCGCGCGCACAGCGTAAAGAGCGTCGAATAGATTCGTTTGATTGATAACGGCGCGGTGGAATTACAAAAAATTACGATATAATATTGATAATGAACGAAAAATCAGATTGAAGGAAAAAACATGGCCACGGGCGTTGAAGAAAAAAACATGGCTGCCAACGTAATAGAAAAAAAATTGCTGCCATACAGGGTGTCTTATCGTTTAGGAAAAAAACATGTACAGGATGTAAGTCGGCGTGAAAAATAATGATATAATAATAATAATGAATGAAAAATCGGGATTCAAGGAAAAACATGACGTCAATGTGTACAAGGTGTCTCAAATTACGTCATTTAAAAAGCATGACAGTTTAACGAGGCTCCATCGTTTTGGCGTGTGATTCTTCAATGTGTACAGGGTGTCTCATTCAAAAAAGAAACATGCCAGGGGGCGATCCCAATGGGAAACGTTTGAAAATGGGGCAATGGGGGGGTATTCAGCAATGACATTTCAACATCAACATCATGCCAGGTTTCACCTTTAAATATTGAGGCTGTGTCATCAGAATAGCAAACTATGTGCCCCTGAAAATCTCTGATCTGTGTAATACTGTTTATGTAAGCAACGAATAGAATTGGTCCCAAATACCACGCTGGTATTTTTTTCCATTCCCCACTTAATCCTTAGGCTTAGTGATCTGGAGTACACTCCACAACCTGAGCTTTCTTCGGTTTTTGAGCCATCTGTGTTCTATTTCATTTGTATTTTGTAGGGTTTATGTGTCACAAACCTAGGCTCAATTGCATCATCGGTTGCCTGCAGCAGAGGTTGCGCAGTAAGCGCTTCCCGCCACAGGCCCAGCCTCAATTGACCGATTCCTACTTCGATGTTTACACCAGCTGTGCGCAATCCTACCATGGCCATTAACGTCCAGGTCCTTAACGTCCTTAACATCCAGGTCCAGAAGGGCCCGATTCGTAATTAATTCCATTGCCACGGTTGGTGTTGTTCTCATTGCTCCTGTGATGTTTAAACAAGCTAGTCGCTGTATCTGATATAACTTTTATATGGCCGTTGCTTGTAGAACTTTCGGTCCCCATGCATTGGCTCCATACGTTAACATAGGTCTTATTATTGCAGTGTAGATCCAGGTGACCACACGGGGTGAAAGACCCCATGTGCTTCCCACTGTCTTCCGATATTACTCATAAGCCACATATGCTTTTTTGCTCTACTCTGTAGGTTAGTTTGCTCTTGAAGATTTCGGGAGGTTTAAAGCTCGATAAACTTCTTTTCCTGGTGAAAAGGACCATCTCAGTCTTCTTGGGATTGATCGACAGTGAGTAATCCTTACACCTTGTTTTCATTAATTTGAGTCCATTCTCTCCAATACACGTTTTTCTATCAATTGGGAAAAGAATGTTGAAGAGTATTGCACATTTGATACCGTACAAAATGAACTTTTCGAATGAAGATGTTTGGATTTTTATCATGTGAAAAACGATTAATGGATAGAACTGGACTGGACTATTGGGATACATTTTTCGAAAGTCTTAGCAATATCCAGAAATATGAGAAGGTATAGAGTATTTCAAATGCCTATTCTGAAAAAGAAGTGAGAGGAAATATCTGTAATGTTCATTTCAACAATAATTTCAGCTTGATTTTCTGAACAATAACGTCGAGTGTTGCTAATTCAATTGACAAAATAACGAAATAAAATAGTTTTCTATTTTCGTCACGATACGTTTCGTTCACGAATGAGATGAATTATTGATGTGACACTCAACCTTCCACTAGGCAAGTCTCTAGATTATTTCTGAAGTGGTTGTTCAGGAAGTCACTGGGGAATATTACTGATGAAGCGCTAAAGGCACAACATGAAGATTCATATTCCCCGAACAGCACTCAGTTGTTTGTCCGACGAAAGGTCTTTTTTTATAGTTTACGTGAAGAACCAGACGGAATTTTGTGAAAACTCTCTTGGAATACTTATATCACAAGGAATACTCGTTTTTCGAGAGCAATGCTTGAGTTAATTGACATGAATACTAGTCATACAATTAGTATGATTGTATTATAATGAATACTGACAATATGGAGTTAAATTAACATATGAAAACTTTTCAAACAGTGGTTCATACATATACAGGGCTTTTCATGATGAGCGTTAATTAGCCGTTTCTGACAAACTATTTAACGGATTAACCTGAAAATTTCACAGTATGCATAAATCAATATGATCTACATGCCTAAAATATTTCAGACGAAGCGGCGTTGTCACTTCTACTATAAAGTAGCGGCTTCTTTGATTTTTCAAATGGAACATATTCATTCAATACAACACAATATTTATTTATTTTAATAAATTCAAACACAATTGCGAGCAAACTGCATGGGAAGAGGTTTCATCTTCAAGCGAATTTATAGGCTCCTTTCACGTATTATTACCCGGAATTTTTGAAGACGGTTTTCCTAAACGAAAAATAAAGATTAAAAAAATAAATAAATCGTGGATGACACAGGGCATCAAAAGTCTGCGACCAACTTGAGATCGCTACATTCAATACGAAAATATTTTTCCGATAAATTTCGCCATATCGTCAAATTTACAGACGAGTATTTAATCATGCAAAAAAATTCATTAGAAGACTAGAGTAAACAAAGCAGATAATGAAGTCAAAGAAAACTGGGCCATAGTGAATTGTCTAAGAAATAAATCAAATTCAATTCCAGCACACGTCAATATAGATCCGGAAACACTCAATAATTTTTACTGCACAATTGCTCAAAAACTTCATCCCATGTTCCTACTTCAACTCCTATTGATTATTTGAATGATGTAAATATGCCCAACAACTTTTACTTTGAAGACACAAATTTATTAGAGCTGAAAGAAATCTGGCAAGAAAATAAAAACAAAAATGAAACAAGAATTGATCAAATTTTAGTAGAAATTTTGAATAATCTTCCCGATTTCGCTTTGAATAACACTAGTGATGGCTACAAATAAATCCTTTTTCCTTGGAAATTTCCCTCTGTGTCTAAAAACAGCTTTTGTGGTTCCTATTTTCAAAGATGGTAATTCAGAAGATCTAGATAACTTCAGACCTACCTCCATGTTCTCAACACTCTCAAAAATCATAGAAAAATTGGTGAGAAAAGGGTATTTTTTATAAATACAATATATTAACCAACTGGCAATATGACTTTCATTAGGGTTCAGTAGGGTTTCCTGTCTTGAACATATCTGCACACATCTCAACAATGATGAGGTCGTAGCTGCTGTATTCTGCGATTTCTCCAAAGCTTTTGATTGTATAAATCATGAAATTCTGTAGCAAAAGTTGAACAACTATGGCTTTAGAGGAGTGTGTAATGAATGGTTCAGTTCTTACTTAAGTGATAGAAAAGGTTTATATTTTTGGAATCAGCCCAGATAAATGTACCAAAATTAGTTGATTTTTTTCGGCAGCAAGACAAAATTGTTTTTTGGTGGGCTGTGTTATACAGTGTCACCGATAAAGTCCGCATCAAATGGGAAACTTTTTTATTTATAGTTTTATGTGAAATTTGATTTTGACAGTAGATTTTGCTTAAGAAATGATGTCGAATGGCGTCTACAAAATAGGTCACGTGATTTTCTTAACCTGTCAAAATTGACATTTAAAAAAAGAAACATCGAAAAATGACATTATTCTTCCAAATATCCAAAAATATCAAAGGATAAAAACATTTTCTTTTGTAATTTTATATCCACACACCAAGTTTCAAACCCATAATAAGTATTTTATATTTTCACTATTTTTCCGCACTCCTGCTTTTTCTACTTATCAAAATTTAAGCACACCTGTACTAAATCATTTATTTTAACTAAACTCGTCACCGAATTTCTTTTTTTGTAATATAATAATATTTTAAGAGCCTCTTTGATGTTAAAAACAAATTTTGAAAAATAAAAGTTGTCAAACTTGATGCAAAGTTCATCTAGTTTCAACGGGGCTTTCCAAACTATACAGTACTTGAGTTTTTTAATGAGCAAATGGCCTCACAATATGAATTAGAACAAAACGGAACATTAGGAAACAATATCTTAGAGTGTTTATTGTTTTTTTAACAAAAAATACAGTGGAATTTAATCTTAATTAAAAGGAA
>NW_019290166.1:105498-121159 GCF_000500325.1 Leptinotarsa decemlineata
GATAAGTAGAAAAAGCAGGAATGCGGAAAAATAGTGAAAATATAAAATACTTATTATGGGTTTGAAACTTGGTGTGTGGGTATAAAATAACAAAAGAAAATGTTTTTATCCTTTGATATTTTTGGATATTTTGAAGAATAATGTCATTTTTCGATGTTTCTTTTTTGAAATGTAAATTTTGACAGGTTAAGGAAATCACGTGACCTATTTTGTAGACGCCATTTGACATCATTTCTTAAGCAAAATCTACTGCCAAAATCAAATTTCACATAAAACGATAAATAAAAAAGTTTCCCATTTGATGCGGACTTTATCGGTGACACTGTATAGATAATTGAGCAGGTTAATATCCCTGTCCTAGAAAAGCGACAGTGTACACCAGTACCCGATCCTGGAGGTGTTCAAAATTGATCGCCATTCCATGTAAAGGGTAAAATAATTCTCCTCCAGTTGTGAACTTAAGTGCAAGCTGACAAATTATTCGTATCACCTTCGTTACAAAGATAAATAAAATGAACGAGATACTTGAATCAAAGAACAGAACAGTCCAATTGCCTTTTGATTTCTAATCTATCTCTCTCAGGGATACAAGAGCTGTACTTCAATTTCCTTATTCCACTCGTCGAATATAACACCACGGAAATTCAAGAATCTGACAGAAACCTTCATAATTCAGAACTGCAAACCCATAAATGAAACTTATCTCATGTCACAAGTCAGAGAACAACCCTCCCACTAACCAAACATTCGTGAATTATAACAGGAAAACCTATCCAGAGTAAGCCAATAAGTGGTGATAGGGTCAGGTACAAGTAGATGTTATTAGATTTGTGGCGCCATTTGTACCCCTAAATGCTGTTGATTGCCTGTCGCTGTCAGCCACACTCGCTACGAGGATCATAAATTGACTTAACTGGACACGGTAATATGATTGAAAATGTCGAGGGTCAAGGTGAAGGGTGGGAAACGAAGGCACACTGGATGGCGTCGAACTACATTTCAATATCAGGGTAGCAGTGATATAAACCCATCTGCCATGATACAAATTGAGGACAGAAAAACAAATAGTTTCAAACCGTGAAAATCAACGTAGGTTAGAGAGACATAGAAAACAGCAGTACATGAAACGAATACACACAATGAGTCAAAAATATTACTTTTTGTCTATGTATTACAAAAAAACCCGCTGAATAGTTCGTGAGCTAACACACAGATGGCGTTACTAGTATTGAATCCATATGATTTTCAGTTAACGCCACGTGCCAAAACACACGTGTACAGATTTCACAGCTGTCGGACTATTAGTTTGTAGGATAAAACATTTCGAGTGAAGCAACTTCTGTTGCTCTACCTCCTCAGGTGCTCATGTTCATTTATCAATTTTTTTTTTTTCATTTCAGAGCATACTCAAATTTCAGTTAGGATATATTTGGAAAACAATGTCCCCATACATCTTCTGTTGAATATTACTGGAGTTTTTTCCCAACACCAAATCGTTATTTTCACACCACGACACGTGTTTCGATCACCAAGTGATCATCTTCAAGAGGAAGACAAAACTAATAACTACTCAAAACTAAAGCTACTTATACTAATCAGGTACATCATACAGGTAGGTAATCAGTAATACCACCCATACAAGTGTACCACCCTAAATTAATTTTACAATTGGCCTTTCTATTATTTACAATATGTCCTTATGTATGTTTAAATGTTACAGCTATATATAGAACAATTTTCGGCTATGTAAAATTAGTTTCACAATATTGCCCATCTAAATATATTTACAATTTGTCTTTTTGTAGTAATCAGTAAACTCAACAAATAAAACAGAAAGAATAAACTACTGACTTTGCAACATTTATGAAGATAATTTTTCTTTCAATAAGCCGCACAAAGTTTGGCATTACATATCATTTAAATGGAAGGGTATTCAAGACCATTTCTGAAATTTTTCCTGATAGATGTTTGTTTCAGCTCTAAAGATCCATCAACTTGTGCTTCTGAAGTCAAGGAAGTTATTTTATCATCCATGGATGCATATATTTCTTTTTCAATGAAACAACATTGTTGTAGCATCAGTCTTATTATTAGAACGAAGAAGTTTTGTTTTATTATTTGGCAACATTGCTTCGCAGAAGTTTCACCTGCGAATGAAAATTCGAGAAGCCAGAGAGAGTAGCAAGGAAGAAAATTGTCGGAAGTTGGTCGGTCCGATTCATATTGTTTAAACAATTTACGGTAATTCGGTATAGTTTTACGGTAAAAGGTGAAAGTCAGTATATCGTGCTTTTGATCCGTTATTCATTTGGTTAAGGGTGGTGTTTTTCCTAATTCCTCCTTTCCTTCCCAAAGCCATTTACAGCACCATCAGAAATCGAGAAAACAAATTACGGACCAGTGAAGTAAGAACTTCCTTCATATTTCTTACAGAACATCATCGGGATGTTCTAGAGAATAAAAAGAACAAACCTACCAATGGCAAATCTGGGTTCAACAAAAATTGCGAGCGAGATGTCGCCTCCTAAAACCTTGCTTACCGACAGTGGCGCAAAAATCCCAGTGGCGAAAACCGTAATAGGTTTGTTAATGCTCGCAACAGCTGCAAACTTAGGATAAATGCAAGCGACGAACTTCAAAATCAGAGAATTAGGAATGAACTGCTTGCCAATCCCGACGGGTCTAGATCCTTCTGGTAGGTAGATGTAGCTGTTGATCGGTCGGTAGCCAAGCGGATCAGCGTGTGTGCTTTGTTCACTCACTCGAATTGACTGCCGTGTTGGTCGGTGGTTCAAGCCCTAGTCTGAACGATCGATCTTCACTTGTTACCGTCCAACCCGTGTTAGGAATCACACGTTAAAAGGTAAGACCTCGTTAATCCTTAGCTCGCACAAGTTTCGACTTCTGAGGGTTGTCGTTCGTAAGGGTGCAACAGCTGGTTAACGGAAAAACAGATTTCAAACAGATTTTAAACAGATCAGAACTTTACAAAATCCACAGTTTCACCTCTAACACAAGCGAATGGTTCAATTGCAATAACATACATATAAAAAGCGAAACAACTAGCTGAATAATTTGCTTCCCACTCCACAGTCGACTTTCTGGGAAAGGCGTCTAGTCAGGCGAATTTTGAAACATCTCAATATCAACAAGGCGTCAGGCCCTGATGAAGTACCCGTCTTGTACTTCGAAAGTGCGCAAATGAACTCGCACCAGTATTTTGCAGACTTTCCAACCTGTCTTAACAAGAAAGGGGTTTTTCCTTCTTGTTGGGAAATTGCTCGTGTACACTCTATTTCCAAAAAGGAAAAGAAAAATCTTCCAAATAACTATAGACCAGTTGCTTCACTATCAGTTATATCAAAAACCATGGAGAAAGTCGTGAACAACCTGATCCTCAAATATTTGGAAAGCTTCAAAATCTTGATCATTATCAATATGGATTTAGGAAACAAAGATCAACAGGCGACCTTCTATCATTTGTTACACATATTTGCAATAACGCAACCTAGAAACATAGAGAGTCAAGAGCTATTGCGCTTGATATTTCTAAGGCCTTTGCGCGTGTTTGGCATGAGGGTTTGCTGGCCAAACTTCGATGCTATGGCTTCTCGGATCACTTTTGTGTATGGCTCTGCAGCTTCCTGAAACAACGTTTCCTGCAAGTGGCCGTCGATGAATACTTCCCGAATATTTTAATCATCAAGCTGGTATATCTCAAGGATCCATATGGTCTCCAACCCTGTTTTTATTGTATATCGACGACTTATTGGCAAAATCCAAGAATCCAATATATTGCTTTGCTGACGACATCACACTTGTCTCGACATTGCATTTGGATTTCAGGACACAGAGGCACATCTTCACCGGCAGCAGAAGGTTGCATATCCTAATAAGGATCTGAAGGTGATTTCTATTTGGGGTGGAAGTAAGTAGGTTCAATTCAATGCCACAAAATCCTATGCATCGGTTTTCTCCAAGAAGATAAATGTCTCCTAACCGGATAAAATAATATCAGGTCAGACAATTCCGCTTTTTGCTCCGGTAAGTTTGTTGGGGGTTGAAATGGACACCAATATGTCTTGGCACAACCATGTCGCTAAAATTGCAAAGGCTGTTTCTCAAAAGTTTGGAACACGGTTCTGAACCAGTAAACTGTACACACCTCAGCAACTTTTGATGCCTCATAAAGCTCAGATCAGACCTTCCTTGAAGTATTGTTCTCATGTTAGGAGCTTTTTCCCGAACATTTCCTGAAGTTTCTGGATTCCATCCAAGAAAGAGCTATCCACCTGATTGGAGACGCGAACATCACATGCAAACTTGATAGCCTGGAACATCAAAGAAAGGTTGGAGATATGTCTCTCTTCTATAGATATTTTCACAGGAGGTGTTCAAGTGACTATGTCTGGACTTTGTTTTAAGAAATTGAAATTCCAAAGCAACTTGGAATACCTTAAGAACGCTTGATATCCTGAGAAACAACAAAAAATCAGATATCCCTGATGAAATAAAAGACGTTAATCTCATTAACCGACACTTCGATTTCATATCAGATCTGCTCACCAATTGTCCTTATTAGATCGATATGTTAATTCGGAAGAAACTGAAAACTCCTTTCACTTCACCTCAGTCACCTGTGAGATTGTGCGAAGACGCATCAAGAGCAACACTTTGGGTTATGATGGGATATCTCCCAAAATGATCAAAATCAATGATTCTTTTTTGATGAATCACTTCACCTTTCTCATAAACTTTATCATTACCAGTTGTCAATTTCCAAAATGTTGAAAGGATGGATTGGTTATCCCTCTGGCTAAGTGTAACTCACCTACTGTCTTTTCTGACCTAAAACCAATTACAATCCTACCGTAACTCTCTGAAGTAGTGGAATCGATTCTGAAAAATCAGATTAATGAGTACGTCAATGAAAATCATATTATAGCATCTGTACAGTCAGGATTCAGACCTCAGCATAGTACCGCCACGGCTCTTCTGTCAATTACTGAAGATATTTTTCCAGCTGCAGATGAAAAAAATTTGACCTGTTTAATACTTCTAGATTACAGCAAGGCATTTGACACTCTAAATCATGAGATATTGTGTGACAAACTTGTCCACTTCGGTTTTTCTCGGAAAGCAGTGTCTCTCTTAGAAAACTATCTAAAGAATGATACTCAAAGAGTTGTTGTGGATGAAGTTATTTCAGATGCTCTGCCGGTATTAAAGGGAGTGCCACATGGATCTATCCTTGGGCCCTTGCTTTTTAGCTTGTATATTTGTGACTTTTATCTGTCCGTGAAAAAGTGCAATGTACATCACTATGCAGACGACACGCAGTTATATTTCTCTTTTTCGCCAGGAGAGTCTACATCTGCTCTGTCGCATATTAATAACGATCTCCAAGCCATCTTTGACATTTCTACTGCCCATAAGCTCACGCTCAATTCAGACAAATCCGCAATAATGATGTTCGGAGCTAAGAAGAACAGAGAGTTCACAAACTCTACTTTTCAAGTTCGCATCGAAAACGAAATACTGACCTCCGTGGCCAAGATAAATAATTTAGAATTGTGGTTTGATCTGGATCTTCGCTTTACTAAACATGTCAACTAGCTGAACCAATCTTCTTAAAACGTTCTCAGACAGTTTTTTATAATCGTGATTTGCTCAACAGAAAATTAAAACTATGATACTATGCTATGAGACTATGCGAGTCTCTGATTATGTAAAAAATTTCCTATTGCGACAGTATTCATGGACCTGCTTTAAAACAATCGGATGCTCTCCGACTACAGCGTATTCAGAATAGCTGTTTACGTGTCTCGTTTGGTATTCGGAAATATGACCACATATCCCCAGCAATGCAAGAATCAGGATGGTTAAATGTTGGGAAACTTAGAACTCTACACCTTCTTACCAACACACATAAAGTTTTGATAACTCGACAACCTGATTACTTACTGAAGAAGCTTAAAACATTACCTACGATTAACAGCTTTACTACAAGGAACAGTTCAGTTCTATTCATCCCCAAACACAAATCTTCCATCTTCATCCGCTGCTTCTCGTATAATGCACCCAAATATTATAATCAACTATCCTGCGAATTTCTATCATACACCATCGTTAACTTTAAAAAAAGACTGAAGACTTATTTAACTCATTAGCCTCTTGTCCGTTCCCGAACTTGGCGTTTCTAAAATGAATTTTCTAAAGTAAAGCAATATCTAAAATTTGTTGATATTGTTAACTCGACTTGTGTTCATATTATTTATTAATAGTTTCTCCCAGGTTGAGTTGAAAAACAGCCTTGGCTGATACTCCGCCTATTCACCATATACTGGAAGTTTATTTCTTTGTTTTTGTTATTGTTCCTGTATACTGTTTTATTTTATTTTTGTCTATTCCATTTGTATTTTTATGGTAAATAGAGACGTATTATTATTATTGAAGGTGTATTAGTAGCGGATACAAATTACATATTTCCAACCAGGGCTTGATGAATTATTAAATTAATTATTCAATCGCATTGTTTTTTTCTTATTCTGGTTTACATTAACCAAACAAGAAATGTGCCAACACAACAATAGTCAGTTTATCAGAAGATTTTATCAGTTACTTTTTTTTATATGGAGTTTTTAAATTATATTTTGAAGACAATCACAGATCTAGTAAAAAACCATATATTGAATAGTCTTGCATCAAATACTATACAAAATTAAATAATTTCACCTCGTGTTATACTCAGGTATATACAGATAGATACAGGCTTCTTAACGCAGCCGATCAGTTGGTATGGTGAGTTGTCTCACGTCAGATGGTAAGAGTACGGCTCTACCGAACTCTGAAGACCTGATTCATTCCCCAGCGGGGCAGGCACAAAGTATATGCTCTGTTAATGAAGTAGTCGTATAGTCAAGTTGCAAGATTCCCACCTTGATATCCACGACAACCTTCTCATACGAGGGTTTTTGCACGTCAGCTACATCAGACGATGCCTTAGATTCAACCGTGTAGGGATTTTTCGACTCTGGTTTCGGTGAATCATCACTTGAACGCGAACATTTTCTAACCTGTTCATGGGGGGTTTGTTCTCCCATCTAAGACAGATTCTGTGTATGTCGCTCGAGAATTTGGTGTAAGGCGGTTTTATAAAGTACCCCGCTCTTCAGGAGATGACTCAGTCGTTTCCTGGCTGCACCACCAAACCTTTTTTTTAAGGTTCAGTTGTTGGATTCACAAGGTCAGTTGGAGTCGCAAACTCGACATCCATCCCCTCTGTAGACTGACTCCTGAACTAAATTTACAGGGAGGTCAGTTGGAGTCATAAACTCTACATCCATCTCCTCTATAGACTCGCTCCTGAACTAAATTTATAGGGAGATCCGTTGGAGTCGTCAACTCGTCATCTATCTCCTTTATAGACTTGCTCCTGATCTAAGTTTACAGGGAGGTCAGTTGGAACCGTAAGCTCAATATCCATCTCCTCTATAGACTCAGGATCAGAAAAAAATTTCAAGTTCACTCTGTCCATAAAGGAGTAGCTAGGGAATGAAGGTCAATCACGGCAGAGCCCCGCATTACCGTGACAAGGCGATGCTACGACGAGAGGGCGCCCGGTATTTTGAAGGTTCCGTAGAGACAGCTGATAGGCTCAGTGTCATTCATCCTCTCGGCACGGATACACACACCTTAGGATTAAGCCATCGTTCTGTTATTTCAGTTAGGAAATAACAGAACCACAAAAGATTATGTCATTCCCGTATCCAGCGGAGCTACTTGGAAGCAGGCATCCGATGGCCGGTTTGCTCGACCCCCACATCTCAAGCTAATGCACTCGCCGAAAACAGTATGCACAGTGGTTCAGGCAGCGAAAGATGAACAAGGACTGGCAACCCGCCTCTCGTAAAAGTAACCTCCAATTATGTTCGAAGATGGTTGACAATGATTCATGGTGAATTTCATCAGTTCGGACTTTTGAAGGTTAGTACTAAGTGAGAAAATGGTGAAAGTAATGAGACTAGCGCTATCTATGTATTAGTCCCAAGACTTTTCAGCCAATGTAGTAGTATATGAAGCCATCATTCTCTCTCTCTCGAAACGATTTTATTTCATGAAATTACAATAGAGCAAACTCGTTTTATATCAGAGTTCAAATAACTGGAAATTCAATACTTTCCATTCCGGAAACCATATATCCTTAGATATTTCCAGGAAATGAAACGATCAGAAAACAGTTGTGAGACTCAATAGAGTCTGCAAAATATCTAAAGAAACTTAGTAGATGGATGGAACTCAACCGAGGGATTATATTTTCCGAAAGGAACTTACAACGGGTTTGGAATATTTCGCTCAATCCGTTCACTCAGAAATATCGAAGTCAGGCTACAATCACAATAAGTTCAGACCAGCCATTGAAAACGTTTTTCCTGAATGCATGTTGAAAACTTCGGTTCACGAAACCTAACAATTCTGAATGTAGTGAAAGTGACATTTTACGGGAACAAAAAGCTGTTTTGAGAAGGGTGCCTATTCGGACCGTATTGTAGAGGAACAATCAACCCCAATTATTGACATATATTCCGGATACCCTCATCAATTACGAAACCTGTACGCAAATAATTTCAACCCTTCTCAGAGGTTTTTCATCATTTATGACTGTTCAGTTAACAATTTGGGAACAATTTTAATTCCTTTTAGGCTATACGATGAAATTGGTCAATACTTGATGGAAATCCATAACGTGTTCAAAAACCAATTGTGAGATTTTCACTGAACAATTTCACAAATACGCAACACGTGTTTTGTCATACTTTGGATCCTTTGGGCGTGTCTTCACTAACCAAATTCTACATATTCAATGTTAAATACATCTAAAGTTACAATTTTATGTACCTTTATTTTCCTCCAACTGACCTCCCTGTAAATTTATTTCAGGAGCGAGAGCTTCTCAACTCTCCAACTCCTGATCCAATGACTGAACCTTATAAAAAAGGTTTGGTGGTGCAGCCAGGAAACGACCGAGTCGTCTCTTAGAGAGCGAGGTACCTTATAAAACCGCCTTGCACCAAATTCTTGAGCAGCGTACGCAGAATCTGTCTCAAGTGAAGGAACAACCCCCCATGAGCAGGTTAGCAAACGTAATGACTCACCAAAACCAGAGGCGAAAAAGCCCTGCAAAAACCCTCATATGGGACGGTTGTCGCTGGTATCAAGGTGGGAATCTTGCAACTCAACTATTCGACTACCTCATTAACTGTGAAACAGCAGAGCATATACTTTGTGCCGGTCCCGCTAGGGACTGAATCAGGTTTTTAGATTTCGGCAGAGCCGTACTCTTTAATCTGTCTATCTGTATCTGTAGAGTAGGGAGGGTGAGTGTAAGCCCACGCACTTAGGCCACATGTGACCCATTGTACATCCTCCCGAGGAGTTGTCCTCCTAGGTCGTCGTCCATCATGTCCTTTCCAGGAAGATGGACAGGTCGCTGGGAGACATCTCCTTTATATCGGCAGGTGTAGGCCAAGACTCGCCGAACACACACTCTCTTATTGACGATAACTCCGGGCACTCGCACAGGACATGCCTGACAGTCTCATCTTTCTGTTCACACATCCTGCATAGAGGTGTGTCCACTAGCCCTACTCTCTGTGTTTCAATATTCAAATGCATTTTAATCTCATTCACTGGTTTCCTATTGTTCACAATCGCTATTGGAATCACCACACTAGAAAATGTCTGCGTTGTTTTCATACTCGTTATTACTATTAGTACTTGTCCAAGGACGCCATATTTTGAACAGATAACAAAAATTTCAAGTAATTATAACTGCACCAATATCGAATTTCGAAATTCAGATCGGGATCAGTTCCTGAACTGAACACGATGGCGATAACCATCCCCGCATTCGCCGTACAGTCCACGTGGACTTGTTCGCAGCCGGTTCATTCCTATGTATCGGTTTTTTGACATTTGAGAGTGCCGCCAACTTCAAGGATGCATAATATCGGTAAAGTTTAACCACCACCAAGCAAAACAAAAGAGAGGGGTAAATAAAACGTTGATTTAGAGAGCACGATTTATCTGTGAACCTGAGAATCTTCCTGAAGAACTCAATGAAATAAAAAATGCCTTCCAAGGAAACGGTACAGCAAAAGAAAATTCGAGCAGGGCATACGACTCAGGAGAGAGAACGGCAAAGTAACCCCAAGTAGGCTGGTCGAAGAAAAAGCTTTTCTTCCCTATGTAGAAAATGTTACAGACCGGATCTTAGAGAAACATGATGTGAAACCAATATTTCCGAAAAAAAAACTGTCAGAGAAAGTCTAAGGTACACTTAGGAAAGTGTATACCCTTTGATTATGATGTTTCGTTTCATCACATTAAGTTCCTTAGAGAAAACTGAAGCTTTTCCTAGTAGGTATAATGCACTGTTTGTAATCTTTTGTGTAGTAATGAATATTACTGGAGTTTTTTCCCAACACCAAATCGTTATTTTTAATACCTCGACACGTGTTTTGATCATCAAGTGATCATCTTCAAAGAGGAAGATTAAAACTAGAAACAGTTTCTAGTTTTAGTTCTAGAAACAGTTCCTAGTTTCAATCTTCCTCTTTGAATCAAAACACGTGTCGAGGTGTTGAAAATAACGATTTGGTGTTGGGAAAACACTCCAGTAATATTCTTTTTTAGTAGGTACTGAATTCTACTCGGTATTTCTCACCCCAAGTTTGAATTTTGACCAGATCTTCACTGAAATATAAAACATATTCTTATCACTCTTATAGTGTACATTGGCATTAGATGTTGGACATCCAAATGGAAAGAATAGACAAGCGTGCTGTCGTCAGCATTGCTAGATATTGAATTTGCGATATTCGTCAATGGATCGTTGACGTATGATGAGGATGGAAAGTGAAATATTTTTGAGAAAGCTGGAAAGCCACAAAGGCTATTTTGTAAGCCAAAGTATAATGAGTGAACCCTCATGTCAGACATGGTCATAGGCGTTGAAAATATCAAGTGCAAAGACTGAGACTATCCGTGTTTCTCGATGTGTACTATCATAAGACTCCAAGCCTTCGCCAACAATTCATTATGGATAATTGTTACATTGACTAAACATTCATTTGCGCATTCTTTCCCATACACTGGAGGCCAACACTTGAGTGGTCGACCTGTATAACTAAGAATAATAAGAAATCTACGCCAACCGATTGCTGACAAATGCGAAACAACTGGAGTTCCAAGAAAGTTATTTTCCTGTGCTAACCTATAAATTTCGTTTTCTTTTTCAGATTCGACTTCTCCAGTGCCCTATAGAACGATAAGTCATTAATCATATCCTCAACGAAAAATATTTCCCAATGCCGGCGCTAATGGCTCAACCTTCCCTTTACTTTCTATGCGGTGAGAGTCATATTTCATTCAGACAAAAGATGTGCCACTCGACTTGCCATCAACAAATCTCGCTGTTTGTTTCGCCTTGAAGGAATTCGTCTTCCGGATATAGTGTTTCCGGATTGCGGACTCCGGATTTAACTTTGTGACAAAGTTCACTTGTCTTCCTGTCAGATCAGAGAGGTCGTCTGATAAACGAATCTCATTTGTTTGACAATGGCTACGCGTTGTAGATTTTCAGAATTTACATTTTTTTCTGACTGACCTGAAATTAAAATTTGGTGCGCGGTTTACATTCTTAATCGTTTCACTATCGTTCCTGGGTGATATTGGATATTAAATGTTCCGTGGTAGAGAGTAGACGTGTTTCAGGTCGCTCCCCAATATTCGTTGTTGATTTCAAACTTCTTTGTTGAATCAAAATGTCGTGGCCAAGAAAAGAAAACCGACTCGAAATCGAAACACAAGTACAGCAATTCTGTTAAAAAATTATATCATCTGAGTTGTTCTTGCAAAAATTAGTTGAAGTGATTACCACGCAAATTCTCGCCATGATCGAGGCACACATCAAGGTCTATAAAGAAAAGGTTATCTCATTAGAAGATAGAGTGGATCAGTTCGAACAGGAAGCTAAACAAAATAACCTGAGTATACAGGGTGTGACTAAATAAGGGTAAAACATTTAAGGAGGTGATTTCTCATCAAAAAAAATATAGGATCTTTTATATAAAGAAATTTCATTGGAGCATCCCTTGTTAAGAAACAGTACAGAAATTTCTATAACAATTTTTTTCACAAGCACTAAAAAAGTTACAATATTGAAATTGACCTGACGTTTTGTACTACCAAAAAGACACTTAGCCAGTAATATGTTTGGTTTATCCCATGGTTGTAAGGGGTGGAAAACGCAACCCCTAAAATTTATTTCCAATGTAACTTTTTGTCTTATCATTTGTTTCACATTCAAAAATTAATTTTCGATAGCCTGTTTCATTATAAATAAAAAATACCTCTTGGGATTTTTGCCTAAAATAAACCAGTTCGCAGCAAAAATTATTCTACGAACAACTACAGAGATACATCGTCATAAATGGGAAAATACGAAACTAATCTATCTAGTAGGTCGCTATTAGCGATAGTGACAATTAAATTGGTATCACGCTGTCAGTTTGTGAATTTTCGAAATTGAATTAATACTAATTATGTGTTGTTGTTTCGTTCTTAATTTGTTATTTGAATAATTTACTTGTTATTAAAATGGCATACACAAATGAGGAAGTGATTGATATGAATTACGTTTACGGTCTATCGTAGGGGAATGGGTTAGAATATTTACTCGACTTCATCAACGATTACGAGAATATGGTTCATTCGACAAAAGAACGCAGGATTGTGGTCGCCATAGAGAAGTACAAACACCACAGCTTAAGGAAGCAGTACTTAATTTGATTGAAGAACAACCTACTACCAGTACTAGAAAGATTGCTTTTCAGCTAAATATTGATCATATGATGGTATTTCGAATTTTGAAGGAACAACTCCCATCTGCAACAAGTACAGGCACTGTTATCGCGAGACTTTCGAACTGTCTTGAATTTTGCAATTGGATGATGGAATTTCTGAAGACGATAGAATTCACTGACGAATGTAGTTTTTTTCCGAACAAGATGAAAACCCTCACGCTATTGTCGAAACTAACCATCAAGAACAGTTTTCTCTTAACGTGTGGCTCGGAATTACTGGGGATGATTTAAATGGGCCTCATTTTCTACCTCATCGATTGAATGGTGAGGCATACGTTCAATTTTTAAGAGAAGTGCATCCAGTACTGCTGGAGGAAGTTCCTTTGGGCGTCAGAGGGGATATGTTTTTTTATTCATGATGGGGCTTCCGCCCATTTTAATCAAGTAGCCTGTCAGCATTTAACTGAAACATATGCAAATCAGTGGATAGGTCGAGGAGGACCACAGAACTTTGCTCGATTCCCGGATCTCAATCCTCTCGATTTCTCTATTTGGAGCCATTTACTGCATTTGGTTTATCGTACTCCTGTTCACGATGTAGAGAACTTAAGAAACCGCATCATCGAATCGTGCAGAGTAATCAGAGAGACTCCAGGAAAATTTGAGCGAATACGTGGCTCAATGTACCGACGTCTATACGCATGCGTAAAGTCTGAAGGTAGACATATAGAACATTTACTTTGATTTCTACATGTTGTGTGTTTTGTTAATAATAAATTAGTTTTGTTTATTACCCTTTAATCGTTTAATGCAGGTACTAACTACAAAATAACAATAAATCCAGTTCGCATTTATGACGATGTATCTCTGTAGTTGTTCGTAAAATGATTTTTTGCTACGAACTGGTTCATTTTGGGAAAAAAAACCCACGAGACATTTTTTGTTTAGAATGAAACAAGCTATCGGAAATAAATTTTCAAATGGTAAACAAATAATAAGACAAAAAGTTGCATTGGAAATAAATTTTAGGGGTTGCGTTTTCCACCCCTTACAACCATGGGGTAAACGAAATGAATTACTGGCCAACTGTCTTTTTGATAGTAAAAAACGCCAGGTCAATTTCAATGTTGTAACTTTTTCAGTGCTTGTGAAAAAAATTGTTATACAAATTTTATGTACCCCCTTTATATGAAAGATTCTATCTTTTTTTCGATGAGGAATCACCTCCTCAAATGTTTTACACTTATTCAGTTACACCCTGTATATGGTATACGGGAAGACCGAAGTAAGGATAGAAGCCATGTCAAGCAAATTGTTGCCATATTTAAAAGTGAAACTCAATGTCAATGAGAAAGACATAGAATTGTTACCGACTGCCTGTCAGCAAGAAAGGTGGGTCACAATCTTTATTGGTTAAATTTCGTTCAAAGGAAAGAAGAAATTCTGTATTCTCCAACAAATCCAAGCTGAAAAGAACGAATGTCGTCGTTGAAGAAGATCTTACGCCCACTCGTTATGGACTTTTGACTTGGGCAGATGTTGCATTTGGTAATAAGAATACCTGGAGTATGGGCAGGCAAGTTCGAGAAAAAATTAATGGCAAGGTAAATAAAACTGTTTTCCATGGTGATATCGCAAAATTCACCCAAAACCTACCACAGAAATAATCTTATTTGGAATGAGCAAACCTGTATTTGCACAGTACCCTTGGATAAAGAAGAGAGTAGCGACTTTTTTTATACCTATTTGTTTAACTTCTCAGCTATTCAGAAAAAGTATTTGATATTTATATTGTTTCTTTAGTTATTATTGAAATATGATACAGAATAATCCAAGAATAATGCACTTGAAATGTTCGTTCTATTTTGGGTAAATTCACTGATTTCGAAATTTTTTTCCTAACAAATGAATGTGATATTATTGCTTTTAGCGAGACATGGTTGGATGAGAAAGTAAGAGCGTTGGCACTTACGATTAGCGGGTATGAGTTCTTAAGAAAAGATAGGTGTTCGCGTGGTGGCGGGGTAGGCATTTATAGTTCTAATAAACTTAAATTAAAACTCATTGAAACATCAAAAAAAATTGAGCAGTTATGGTTAACAGTTCAATTACCAACGTCCGTGAACTTTATCTGTAGTGTAACCTATCGCAGATATTGCTTCCTTCTTCGATGAATTAGACAATACATTTTCGCATTCCGTAAATATGTCTGATAATGTTATTCGCATGGGCGATCTGAATGTGGATGTTTACAATCCCAGTAATTATTCAAGCAAGTATTTAGAAAATTTTATGAGCGATCACGAGCTATCGCAAATCATAAACTCACCAACAAGAGTGTGTGAGAAAAGTTTGACACTGATAGATTCAATAATGGCTACACAAACAGAACTTATATGCAATTCTGGCGTCGTAGTTTGTGATATATCGGACCACAATGCGGTTTTTGCAGATCTTGGTATTTCAAAGCCGGAACCTGTCATGAAATACTGTAGAATATTTGAAAATGTTGATAATAATAAGGTTTGCTCCGAACTAGAGGAAATGAATTAACATAGATAATACTATATTAAAAATATAGATGAAAAATTGAAAATACTCAATGATCTATCCTAACAGTAATTGATCGTCATACCCCAATGCGGTTAGTAAAATTAACAAAAGCACCTTTTCCATGGTTAAACGATAATCTCAAAGACCTTTTTTTTTGGGTAATTATTACCTTCCACAATCTGACAAAATATAAAAATTATAATGGAGAACTTTATACAAGTGTAGAAGGGCCAACTTTTTAG
>NW_019290166.1:121693-147755 GCF_000500325.1 Leptinotarsa decemlineata
CCGAAACGTAAAAGATAAGTATAATTTCTTAATATTTTTTTGATAGGCAAAATTGTGAAATACGACAAGTTACTGATAAATAGAAGATTTTTCTTTGTGAAAAATACTTTGATTTTTACGCAGTAACTTATCGGGGTAAACTAAAAAGTTTGCCCTTCTACACTTGTATGAAGTTCTCCATTATAATTTTTATATTTTTTCAGATTGTGGAAGGTAACAATTACCCAAAAAAAAAGGTCGATGAAAAACTGATTTTCTCCTCCACAAAAAATTACTTTCGTTAAATCTCAAAAAATTATTGAACCTCAGAGACAAAGCCAAACTGAAATACAAGCAAAGTAAATCAGAAGATAATTTTCGTTATTATAAAAATCTCCGAAAAATTACCAACACTTCTATAAATCATGGAAATAGAGTTTACTTCACCATGTTTGTGCCAATAAAGACTAGAAGCAACTATGGAAAGAGCTACGAAACCTGAATGTTACAAGCAGAAAACGTTACGTTGCAATCCCAGAAAATTTGAATGACGCCAATCAGATCAACTCCCATTTTGTAAACAGTGTCCCAAATTTCAATAATGACAACAAAGAACTCATTGAATTGTATAATAAAAACTTATCCCCGAATCTGGACGGAAATGATTTCGAATTTCACCTTGTATCTGAAGAAGACGTCGTAGATGCAGTAAATTGCTTGAAAACTAATGTAACTGGAGTAGATGGTATTAATATGACAATGACGAATATAAGCTTTCCCATAATGAAAAATGCTTTATTATATATAGTCAATAGCTGTATTCTAGAAAAAAAAATTCCCAATTCAATGGAAAACTACGTATGTTATACCTTTCCCCAAAACAGCTGATATTTTAGACTACAAAGATCTCAGACCCATGAGTATCCTACCCACCATGTCTAAGTTATTGGAACGCATTTTGAACAAACAAATCAGGGAATATATAAGTAACTTCAATCTAATGCCTCTCTTGCAGTCTGGTTTTAGGCCTCTACATAGCTGTACAACAGCTTTGCTTAAAATAACGGATGACATATTTGCAGCAACAGATACAAGAGACATCTCGTTATTCATCTTACTGGACTACATTAATCCAAAACTCCAGAATCCAGAAATACTTATATCCAAGCTCAATTATATTGGTGATGATGATGCAAGAATACTTCACAAATAGACATCAACTGGTGAAACTCGAAGGTGAACTATCTGAATCGGTGAGATTAATGCGCGGTGTTTCGCAAGGATCTGTACTTGAGCCTTTGTTTTCAAGTTCATGTACCTCAAATATACTGACTGAGATCAATCTCTGTAAGTATCATGCTTACGCTGATGATACCCAACTTTATGTATCGTTTGAACCAGAATTGATGAATGAATTGCTGACATCAATACTGAACTTCAAAACATTTATGATTCTTTTGTGAAACACGAACTGCAACTCAATCCTAATAAAACGCAGGTTCTTATGTTTGGTTTCAAGTTATTATGCCAAAGGTATTTATCTCAAGTAAATATTTCTCTGAATGATATTACCCTAAATATAGTACCGAAGGCAACAAATCTTGGCTTGATGTTGGACAATAATTTCAGGTTCGACAAGCGAATTTCATTATATATCCAGAGAGCTTACGCGAACTTAAGATTAATTTACTCTCACCGAGCATACCTAAATACTCAGACAAAAACCAATTTATGCCAGACTCTCATCCGTTCACAGTTCACCTACTGTTCACCTGAATATTTTCCCTGTTTGATTTTCACAAACTTTATTTTCAAAAATAGCTCATGTTTCGCTATCACAGTAGCCATGGAAAAATTACCGTGATAGCGAAACATGTCGTCATATTCTTTCGGGTGACAATCTGATTGCGAACAAATCCTATTTGTCAATTTCAACTTGTAGATTTTCACATACCAGTTATTTCTGATATGTAACAAATGTATGAGCAGTTTGCAGCAGTACTCCGTTAATCATAGTAAAAATTCTGACACCTATTTGAACTTCATATCAATTGTATATTTTATTAATTTCACGGTTAGGAAGACAAACTGATGTTATACATTCTTCTTTGATTCGGTCACTGTGTTTAACGTGAAGTGAGGTACAGACAAGGATAATCATCTCCGAGGATGTCATGTCGGTGGGAGCTCTTTGTGTACATGTTTGAAGGGACTCATGGAACAGGTGGTAACATTGCCTAGGTTCGAAACTATAACCGACTCTATGTGTGAAGAATGAAATTTTGAAAGAGTTTTTTTGGAGTCTGTCTTGACATGTGGAGCACGTAGTGGTGATTTAATTAGATTCAAATAATCACCAAGCAGGAAATATTCAACTTGTGACGAGTTCTGCTAGACAAATTGGGACAGATTCAGGCGAATTGAAAAAAAAATGAGGCAATCAAACATAATAGCAACTTTCACGTCTCCCTATGTACAGAAACGAATTTGAATAGCCCTGTATAATCGGCTACCCATTGAATTTAAATCCCTACTACCACTCATATTCAAGAAAAATCTGAAGAGATTTATGCTACAATCCGGTTCTCTTCTGTTATAACATTGATCAATTGACACTAATACATATGTTTTTACCATAGATATGTAGAAATCATAAAATTTATCATTATGTTTGTGACATGATTTTTCACATGTAAAACATCAAATTCTGATTTATTCGTTTTTTGTCTCTTTTTCTGCTTTTCATTATTTTTCTTTTGCTTCTCTCCCTTCTTTTCTTTTTTTTTATTTTTCATTAAGTTCGATTGCAAATAATATGTATTATTATAAGTTATCGCGATTTCTGCCTTGATTTATCATGCGCAGACGTTGAATTCTGTCATTTGTTAGGTTAGATTAGTATCTCCTGTACTGAGTTCCGCAGTTCATTGAGCTCAGGCTGTCGAAGCTCTCTGTTGAAAGCTTCGAACTGCTCTAGAGCTAGAGTGTCTACATTGAGTTGCTGCGGGTTTTCATAGATATCCTTCCAGAAGGATTCCACCTGATCAGCGGTCGGCAAATTATTCACAACACGTGAAGGCTCTTGGAATAAGCGAGAAGAATAAGCGATACTTCTCGCTCGCCTCACTAGTGACTTCTTAGCAGCCACTAGCATTCGTATACTATCAAAGCATTACTGTTTAGTGGTCTGCAGCATTCCTTGACTTGAAGTGTGATAGATACGTCATAGTTTGGCGCCTATTCACCGCACTGCGGGCGTGAAAGGTCTGTTGGCCGCCCTGTAATCCATCACACATTGGATACGAGACCCGTGTTGTCTCGCCGACGTGATCTGAGCCTCCATCTTGTGTACTCGCCGTTGAATCTACCGAAATGCAAAGCCGGAATTTCGTCCTTCCGATTCCGAAAGCGATTGGACGACGCTATACATGGCGGTGTTGATATGCCAGATGTCAGCGTCTTCTGTTAGAGCTCTATGAACCTCCGCATCGATACAAACCAGTTCTTGTGGCTTCAGGGGCCTAATTCTGTGGAGCGCCCTACGTGTTCTGATTGTCGTCTCCATTGGTGGTATGTTACGAGTCTCCTCTCCAGCCGTGCCAACGGGTGGTGGAACTGTCACTTCTACCACTTCGGTAGCATTACTATTATTATCATTATTCAAATCCAACGTGAATAACCACTTTCGCACATGCATCGCTCTAAGGATTTTCCTGTAGTGCTTGTGTTTTGTCCTTGAAAACATTGCTGAATTTTGACCAAAAAAACAGTAGCATTAGCATCACTCAAGAATTGTTAAATGACGTCAGCGGCGATCCAGATTTGCTTGAAAAGATCATAATTGGTGACGAATCATGGATATATGGTTGTGACATCGAAACCGAAGTCCATTTGTTCCAGTGGAAGAGCCTAGGAGAGACAAGACCTATAAAAAGCATCCTTAGTTCGATCAATGTCAAGGTTTTGCTCACTTTTTTTTTCGATTACCGTGGCGTAGTGCATCAGAAGTTCTTGCCACAAGGTTGTACGTTCAATAAGGAGTATTATTTTAAAGTCATGCGCCGCTTGCGAGAAGCAATACGAAAAATACGTCCGGTATTATGGAAAAAAATTCATGACCTTTGGCATCACGATAATGCTCACTTGTCATTACTTGATCGTAATTTTTGGCTAGAAAAAACACCGTAATGCCTTAGCCACCGTATGCACCAGATTTGCCCCCTTTTGACATTTTTCTGTTCCCGAGATTGAGCAGACCGTTTCGACGATTGAGTATTGAGAAAACGCTGGCTCTAGTGTATGATATCTGAGGGAATCTACGTTGACAGGACAAAATGAAAATTAATGAATATATTTTGAGATAAATGAAAATTCACCTATTTCTTGAACGTCCCAGATACATAGGAAATCAACAATACATTATGTTCCAATTTTATTTTTCTGAACTCGATTCAACTGTAAGAACTATGTTAGTATATTGTATCCATTCTATAGATGAAAAGAAAAATTCCCCACAAAGCTTATAAATTAATTCCGTGGATGTTAGCGTGCAGCTTATTTAGCGCTGAACTCGTTATTCGATAAAATTGAGTAGATTGATTATCAACAGGGTTTCAATAAAGACGATAGTGAAAATATATAACCCAATCAATTGACAAGAATCGAGTTTATTGATTGGTTTGTATATTTTGCTTTAATATATATAAAGATTTCAGTATCATATGTTAATTTGAAGAAACATTTAAATAGATAATGAAAAATAGGTATTCGAAAACCAACATACAGAAAATAACAAGGTCATACGTTAAGAACTTGTACATTTATACATTAAATTATTATTAAAACAGTGATATTTGGTTTCATTACAGACACAAATAACCTAGTGAACCATTAAAAACAATAAATGATTGCCAATAATGTCCCGAATAATTCCACATAACTAAACAATTGGTGTTCTATTACTTTTTTAAAAATTCTTCGAGTGCTGTTTCGAAATCTTCCAAATGGATATTTTTTTCATCTCTTCCGGTAATTCATTGAACTTGTGGGAGCCCTTAAAAATAATGAGTTCATGGCACTTCCGAATGCAGTTCTGTTTATATTTATATAAAGTAGAATTTACTAGAATTTCTAAAATTATAAATGTTTTTATTGAATTTGAAGTACTCATGAAAATATTATGGTGCCATTCCATTCACAATTTTGTATGCTAGAGTCGCTGTGAAATAGTAGAATCTACTTTCAACTGATAACCAATTTAAACAATCTACCATACTTTTTATGGGAGTACTATGATTTGTTTTCAAGAATACTTGATTTTGTAGTTTTTGTAGCATATTTGATTTATTGAGGTTAAATAAAAATAATACCGACGCACAGTAATCAAAGTGTGGTTGTTGAATAATGGTATTTATTGTAAACTGTTACTTTGGACTGCATTGACGAATTTTGTGCTATTTTACTGGAAAAATATAGTTTTTTTTTATATTTTCTTATGCATATATTCAAAGTGATTATCAAATTTCAAAAAATTATCCAGTTGAAAACCTTGGTTTTCTGATTGATTCGGCCGTTACTTGATGAAGATCCATATTAATTTCACAAACTACACCTAAACGATTTGATCTCCACAAACTTTATTGAAAAATATATCACAACATGTTTCGCTAAACATTAGATATTTCAAGTGATTGATACATCAAATTATCCTTACATTCATATTTATATACTACAGGTGACCATAATTGAGACTACCTGTGAGAAATTACTTAAACCTCTACATCTCGTACATGCTCAATTATGATTACCTAAAGCATATTGCCTCACATCTACATCAATAATAATTCTTTCTCGGTTTTTAAGAAAACCAGTTCAATAATGGTGATCTATTCAAATCTAGTTGGTCATTCATTAGAATGTTCAAATTTTCAAGTTTATTAATTTCCATTGCTTCCAAATGATTCAGTTTCAAAACTTTATTTTGCAATGTTCAAAATTTCGAACTATTCATTAAAGATGTGATTTTTTTCTATAAGATTTGAATATGTTGAATTTGTTTTCTCATTTACATAGCTCTTATGATGTTCCTCGATTTGATTCCTAAATGTCCTGCCAGTTTGACCAATATATACCTCAGGGCACGTTCCACACTTTGATTTATATACTCCTATATAGAACATATATAGAACAAGTAATACATTGGGAAAGCTAGTTGAAAATAATAAGGATAAAACATCCAAATTCGAGAAATCAGGAGTACATAAATTAAAGTGTGGAACGTGCCCTAAGGTATATATTGGTCAAACTGGCAGGACATTTAGAAATCGAATCCAGAAACATCATAAGAGCTATGTAAATAAGAAAACAAATTCAACATATTCAAATCATTTTCTAGAAGAAAATCACATCTTTAATGAAGAGTTCGAAATTTTGCACATTGAAAATAAAGGTTTGAAACTGAATTATTTGGAAGCAATGGAAATAAATAAACTTAAAAATTCAAACATTCTAATGAATGACCAACTATATTTGAATATATCACCATTATTGAACTTGTTTTCTTAAAAGCCGAGAAAAAATTATTATTGATGTAGAAGTGAGGCAATATGCTTTAGGTAATCATAATTGAGCAGGTACGAGATGTAGAGGTTTGGGTAATTTCTTCAGGTAGTCTCAATTATGGTTACCTGTAGTATATAAATATGAATGTAAGGATAATTTGATGTATTAATCACTTGAAAAAGCTAATGTTTAGCGAAACATGTTGTGATATATTTTTTCAGTGAAGTTTGTGGAGATCAAACCGTTTGGGTGTAGTTTGTGAGAAAACCTTGGTATTTAACTGTTGACACAACTTCAATTTTTTCGTTATTGATATTGAGGTTCAAACCGTTGATATCTAGAGAACTGTATTTATATTTCGTGTTGAATAAATATCATTGTTTTTGTTACATTAATTTGTTAGTTCATAAATACTCATTTATCTTTCCTTAAATCCAGTATATTTCATGAATATCTTTCGAATCACTCTGAGACAAAGTTACTGAAAAAATAGATTGGATTTGATTGATTTATTAGCCATAAAGCCATGTTACTCTTGGATAATATATTTGCTCGTATCATACAACTTTGTATGAACAGTTTGTTCCAATAGTTTTGCTAAGGAACATACTACTCATATATTTATTCATTTATTCATTGAGAAAATACATCCAACAGGTCAAGAGTCGTTAATTTAGCGGCGTTTTTTAAGTGATGTATAGTTGACCGGTAGTCACCGGTATACAGCTGTTTCAGCCTATTGGGCATCGTCAGTACCGGGCAGGCGGTCCTCAATTGAAGACAAAATGAGAAAAAACCAAAGTACTTGATAAAAATAGCTGCGTAAACACAAGTGAAACATAAGTGGAACCACCTATTGGTGTGACACCCAAGTCAACTTGCTAAGTTTTTATGTCAGTGTTGGTGGTTTGACCAATCAACCGACAACTGCGGTAGCAGAAATTTGGGAAGCTAACCTGAAATGCCATCGGAAAACGAATCCACATGTTTCTGGAAATGATATAAAATCTAGAAAGGTTCCATGAAAATCAAAAAATAAATAGATAAGTACTCCTTGATCATTCCCATATCGATTTCAATTCAAGAGCCACCGGTATACAGTGTTTCAGCCTATATATATTCCGCGACAAGGATTTCATATGGAGCTACAATATTCCAGATTGCTCCTGAACAATTAATACTATATAGAGCTAATTGCCTCTAATGATGAGCATTTTTTGCTATTACGCCCAACAAATCTTAGCATTTTCATTGCACGGGATGTTATTCATTCGATATGTGACGAGAACGTTAGTATTTTATCGAAGGTACTACCTAGATCTCTCGATTCGGTAATTATATTATCCAATTTGTATTTACATATTATTCGTACTGGGGATTTCCTTGCAAAAATCATAATTTTACATTTGCCTATGTTCATTGATAGTTCATTTTTCTGACACTAATCATGTAACTCAGTAATATCGTTTTGTGATGATATACAACCAGAGTAGTCTTCAATCTACCTGATAATCTTCATATCATCAGCAAAAAGTAGTTTTTAGAGTTGATACTCTGAAATGTCATTAACAAACAGAAGAAATGATAGTGGACCCAAGTTTGAACCTTGAGGAACCCAGGAAGTTGAATTATATATAAATGATTGAATTCCTTCGTATTCCACAAATAATTTTCTATCACTGTATGATTTCAGCAGATATTGAAGGCTCTTCGAAATGCCAAAGCTTGATAATTCATGAGCAACTGATGATGTGAAACCCTATCAAAGGCTTTGCTGAAGTCCGTATACTTGTTTACGTTGGTCCAGTTTGTCGGAAACATATTGTGTGAAAACACCAATATTTGATGCAGTGCTACGACACTTCACAAAACCGTGTTGGAATTCGGAGATTGTATTTCTTATGTGCTTATAAATGAGGTCCGATAAAATTATTTCAACAAACTTCAAGTACAGTGATATTGTGGTAATCGATCTATAATTTACTATTTCCGAATTTTTGCCGGTTTTAAAAATAGGGCCTACCCTCGATAGCTTCCATATGTCTATATATTATGTTGTGTAATTTCCTGAGAATGTAATCTGTTGAAATTCCATTACGGACATTAGCGAGAAAAAAATTATTTCCGTTTAATTAAATGTTCATATCCTCAAAAGAAGCTTCTATTGAAATTTGTATTTCTGTTTGTTCCTTGAACTTCTGCGTGTGATATAAATATCTTCGTAAACAGTTTTATATTACGTAATTCCTTTTTTTTGTGAACTGTTTCCTGAAAATCAATGAATATCATATTATTTCCATTGAAGTATACGTTGATAAAAAATTAACTCTGCTTTCATCTTGAAATTGAGGTAATGCTGAAATTTGGAGCTTCTCAAAACGTCAACGATAATGTGTAGGGATATTTTGAGCAGAAATTCATATTCAGTTAAAACTTACAACGGGTCAAAATGCAAATCTTTTTGGACATATATTCAGCATGGAATCATTTTACATTTTCAATGAATCAATTTTTGAAATAACACGACACATTTTTATGAAAAACCAAATTGTTGAACAATTGTAAAGTTTACAGAATCGAAAATTGTACCTCATATTATCTCGAGAAATACTTCATAGATTAATTTATTGAAGAAACTGAACATCTAGAATGTATTGTCATGTACTAAATTGAAACGATGATAAAATCTCCAAGCCAGAGTAGTCGTTCGACAAAGAATGCAGTTCATAACACAATAGCACATAAAATCTTGATCAGTTTCATCTCGGTACCTACCTGAAATCCCAACCCTTGTTCGACGAACCACCCCCTAAAACGAAGGTAGCTCTCAGAAAGGTCACAGTCACAAATTAGTTCTTAAAAGATTCGTGTCCGCCTTCATTTCTGTGATTTCGATAAATTGATGCTGCATTTTCCGAAACAGTCATGAATTCCGACACCAACGAGCCGCTTTCCCGTATCAAGAATGTGGAAGACACCGTTAACAAAATCGGAAGTTCCCTCAAGTCTCTCTCCACTGAAGTGGATGGAATCAAGAACAATTTGCAGATGATAAGTGAAATAATCAACAAATTCGTGGTAGAAACCAGAGATTTGGGAGGAGGAAAATATAAAGTTTTCGGAAAGTTCGTCGAAGAGAGTTTGGAGAGGATGTCACAAAGCGACGCAGAAAGTGCTGTTCTGGAAATTGTTGAGGTTTTGCATAAACATAAAATTGATTGTGAAATTTGAGTTGGGCAACTGTGCTTTCAATAAAACGTGTTCGCTCTGCTTCGCTTTTTATTATTTGGTTTAGAATAATGTGTGATATTTGTATAGTTTGTGTGGTACTACAATAAATGTTGAAGAAATTTTTTGAGCAAGGTAATATGATCTAAATTATATGCTGAATGTTGGCGAAACTACCTTAGTAAATTTCATTACACCAATTTTGAGGGATTATAGAAGATGGTTAGTCTCAAGACCTATAATATTTTTTTAAACTTCAGATATATAACAAAATTATTAACTGTTTCGTTCAGGAGTTGCTTTTCGTGCTTATTGCACAACCAAACATAAGTATAGAAATATAAAATGTGAATGTAGAAACACATACAAAAAAGTAAAGTTAGAATATACACTATAGTTTAACGTCGAAATTTTGTATCAACATGGTTGTGTACAGATTTGTTTAAAAATGTTATCAACACTTATATAATACACATATAAACATATATACTCATATATGTACACCTTATACAGCATGACTCTCGGTCGATGGTAGGTTAGACGTTTTTGGAAAACGCAAAACATGATTTTTCTGAAAATTACACCTCTCACATTTCCTTTCCTGTTCTATCGATCTAAAATATTTTCAGCATTGCAGCGTTGCCACTTCCATCACAAAGTCCTAGCAACTTCATTTTTTTGAATGAAACACCCCGTATATTAATATATTTTTGGAATTGTTCTGGTATTTTAATACCTTTTTGTTGATAATGTCCTTTACCTATCCCTATCTGTTTTCGAGATAAAAAATAAATTCGTGGTTTCAACTGGACGGAGCACCAGCTCATTCCACCCAGGAAGTTTCCAGAAAACTTGACGAACTCTTCGACGATCGTTTGTTAGGCGTTTAGGGCCGTGGGATTGGCCACCGAGATCACCCGATCTCACGCCACTTGAATTTTTTTCATGGGGTGTTTCAAAAGAAAGGGTATACAGTACTCCAGTGCCTACCAAAGAAGAATTGAAGAGTATTGAAGATCTGGATCCCCCGGAAATTGAAGAAGCAACCACAAGTCGCGTACAAAAAACATTTTAAAGTGAAAATGGACAACATTTTCAGCATTTATCGTAAAAATGTGATATTTTGTTCACAAATTTGTTATTTTGAATCATCCTATTCTTTTATTGTCTGTACTTTCACATGTTTTAGCCCACAAAATCTTACTTTTCACCTAGAAATTACTGATTTTTGGTACAGTTGTTCCCTGGAAATTTTGAGCCATAGTTAAGGAAATTATTTTGTAACCATACAAACTTCCTCTCGTTCATTGGTGTTAATTCAGGATACATTTGGTTGAATTTTTTACACGTTCTGACAATGATTTGATCACTTTGGTCATGTGTATAATGAATAATTTCATAAGAATTTCGTTTGAATAATCGATATTTGCATTCATTTTGGAAGATGATTCGAAACATCGTCGATAACTCTTTGTAAATTACTTATAAAAGTAACCGATACTGCTATAAGCTTGATAATTCCACTGCTACCTTAATCCAAATTCTAAAAAAAAAAAAATGTTTCTAGAAAAAGCGACTTTATTGAGGAAACTTGACGATTTAGGTATAGGAACATGAAGCATTTTTCACCATCTTTCAATTTATCGAGTAATATACAGGGGGTTTCATTTGAAAAAATGAACTTTTGACTACTTTTATGCACAATGGAAATAATAGTAATTTTAGCACGCCCTGTATGATATGAAGTCGATTTCCTGGTGTTATTTGAATATTTCGAGTTTGTCCAAACTATCATCAAAATATCAACTTTTCATGAATTAAGAGTACTGATGTACTTAATTTCAATTAAGGCTATGTTTTGGACCATATTCAGCACAATTTATTTTTTTTCTCGAAAACAGATAGAGATAGGTATAGCACATTATCACCAAAAAATTAATAAAATACCAGAGCAATTCCAAAAATGTATTAATACACGGGGTGTTCCCTTGAAAAAAATATAATTGCTAGGACTTTTTGATGGAAGTGGCAACGCCGCAATGCTGAAAATATTTTAGATCGATAGAACAGGTATGGAAATGTGAGAGGTGAAATTTTCAGAAAAATCATGCTAACCTACCATCGACCGTGAGTCACGCTGTATACTCATACATATACACCAGAAAATCGAACATTCATATCCAAACAAGAATATAAACAAAAATCTCATATAACCTCAATTCAAATATGCACGTTTTGACTGTCTTATATCTGAGAATAAGTCATTAAACATCTTGACTCCATCATTGTAATAAATAGAATCTCTGGCCAAATTTGGTAAAGGAATTGGCAATTTCAACGCAGTGGAACGGGTGCTATGAAAATGGCATCCCTCAAATAGGGATATATTGCTCAACGAATTTGTGTCTGCATGAGACACGAGGTTTAATCTTACACATATACCTGATACCCCGTTTCTGCAGTACTAATACAGACAGAAGGGCTGATGAATTGCATACTCCCCAAATCGGGTTAACACCTCTTAGCTGTCTAAATCCGGATGAAAAAAGAAACATTGATCATCATAACTTTTTATTTTATTTTGAACTTATATTTTACATTTGAACGAACAGATTTTAAAATATCTGGTCTAGAATAGACAAATTTAAAAAAGTCTTTGCAGTCCATTTTTAAATTGAAAAACGTTTGTTTGAATTCAAACGATTTCTTTCCTTTGTCCATTTATCGAATACCATGCTGAAACACGCTCGCATGCAGCGTTAGATACAGGTACATGTAAAACAAATTGAAAATTTTTTTTCCATAACACCAACTCCATTTTCGATGGTTGAGAAACATTTTGCCCAACTCAAACCCACTCTTTCATTTGATTCAACAATGCTGCCTTGAACTTCCCTTGAAATGCAGAAATCTTTATAAAGTTCATTTCCATCAAAACTGATCTTCAAATCCACGGCCAAATCTCTCAAATCATCCCACGTTATCGGTTAGCAATTTCGACACCGCGTGTTGTTACTTTTGCACAGCTTGTTATTCCGGGAGAATTTTGTATATTTTAAATTCCTTCCGTGAGCCGGGAGATTTTGATTTTCAGAGCTTAAATTCGGGAGACTCCCGGAATTCCGGGAGAGGTGGGAACCCTATCCCCAAAACGGTATTCCAAAACGTAGGTGGTATTCAACGAGGGCGTAATTCACCGTTCTGGCAGTTTGAAGTTACTCTCACTGCATAGCATCCAGAACAAAATTTACTTTTGTTGTTGTCAATGTGAATGCCTAGAAATTTAGATTGAGTCTCGTTCTTGATCACTCAGTTATCACCAAATGACAGGTGATAAAATGTTTGTTTTGGTGATATTGAAGGATAGCAAATTAGCATTACACCACTCTTCGAGTTTTTTCATATCAGTGGATATTGCATTGTTCCACAATATCCTCGTGTCATCAGCGAAAAGAGTGAAATTTCCAGAAATGCTCAAATTTGCAATATCATTGACAAGCCCCAGGCTAAACGCTAGATTTTCACTTGGTATCGTTCAATCTGTGTTAGGAATCACACATTAAAAGGTAAGACCTCATTAGTCCTCAGATTTTCGTTTTTTAAACATATATAATAAGCGAAACGTCGTGAAATAACTTGCTTTGAAAAATGCATTCTAATTGTTTGAATTTTTTCCAGTTTTCGACTCTTTTTTGTTTTTATTGCTTCTTTTTCTTAATCTATGATCATTTTCATCTTTCATCTTGAACATTTCATTCGTTTCATGATACTTCAATTTCACGTTTGACTGCTCAATAAAAATGATATTTCAGCTACTCTATGTTTCTTTTCGAATCATATCAAAGTCATAGTAGACAATGAAAAGTCCGAACTAGTAGAATCCAGCATGAAACATAGTCAACCAATTTCTAAGATCTTTACGTGTTATGCAAAACAACCTTGTATTATCTACTCAACTAATCTACATGTAAATTTTCATGGAAATTCACGAAGTTAAATGAGTTAAAAACTGACTAAAATCAATTCATGTTTCACTTAAATCCTCTGAAAACCATTTTGTCTTTGATTTCTTACCAAAACAATTTTTTTCAAAATGCCGATGAATTTTTGTAACTTGTGTATGATAAAACTATTTACATCTATAGTTCTCCACAATCAATCACTTTTTGGAGAAATATTTAGGGAAACAGCATGATCCAGGTGCAGGGCCGTAGCGAAAAGAAAAACCAGGGGGGGAGGGAATCCAAATTTTCCCAACCCCACCAGCAAAATTTCCCAACTTTCGAAGAAATGAAAGCCGAGGGATTAGTTACTACTATGATATATTAATTTTCTTACTTAGCTATCCAAAGATTGGCTGAATGCTTATGCCCGTTAAGGTATACAGAAACAAAAATAAATTTTGGTGATTATAAAAATAATAATGGGACTTATTCTACTTTGGACCAGGGTTCTTGGTTTTCCACCATATCCACCATGTATAGGAAAATTCAATACAAATGAAAAGAAACAACAATTAAATAATATACTGTGCTTATTGTTTTCTACTTTTATTTTTGCTATCTTCACGGCCCGAAATTTCCCAACTTTTCCAAGTCGAAAAAACAGCGAAAAGTTGGGAATTTACTAAAATTGTCACTTCAAAATTTGTGAACTGTTCAGGACTGTTTTCTTACTTGGGAGTAATTAAACTTTTTTGAAGATTTCAAACAAATCAGAATTCTCTTCTGGTTATGCATGTTGGGAAATCTCAACCTTCTCCTGGTTCTTTTCCTCTTCTTATTACCTCTCCTTTTGTTTTCTCTCATTTAAATTTTTTTAATTTTTATAATCTTTTTTTAATATTAATTCTTTTCTATCTTCATGGCCCAAAATTTCCCAACTTTTTCCAAAGTCAAAAAGCAGTGGGGGAGGCTCCCCCCATCCCCCCATGGCGACGGCCCTGTCCAGGTGATATGATAGTTTAAGTTTTTGATCACTGAAGTTATGATTTATCCCTGAATGATCTATCACTACCATTGTTACTTCTACAAGATTAAACTTAATAGCCCAGCGCCGATGATTTTCAAATAAATAATAGGAAGATGAAACCCATTGAGAAAGAAAGAAAATATTTCGAAAATGAAAGGATAAATAATTTTATGGGCGAGAAGGGGAAGAGGTTGAGTATATAAGAGTAAAAAACGGTTTATCACGATTTCCGGCGTAACTACAAGTCCTATGGGAAAACTTTGGAAAGCAAAGTTGTAGGTAATGAAAATAGACACAACTTTGATACGTCGAAGTTTCAATTTTTTCTCCTTATTTTGATTTCATACCGAAAAAGCACCCCAATTTTCAATCGAACATTCTCACGTCAAAATATCTGTAAATAAAATCGGTATGCTTTTGGTTTTCTGGAATCTCTTTTTTTTGATGGTGTGAAAAAAAATATATATAAATATACATACATTACTATTGCAAATTCTCGAAAAATGAAAAAAAAAACAAAAAACACGAATTCGAAAAATGTACAATTATTTATGAAAATGTTCACTTAGATTACTTGAAAAATATAACCTTCAGTGTTACATTGATGAACAAAACAATTTTGAATCCATGAAACATAGACGTTGCCAATTATATGCAGGAGAGTTCATTTTCTGAGGATTTAAAGGGAATTTTGCATTTTTTTTTCAGTAAAGAAGCTGAATTATCAAATTTTAATTGAATTTATGTCATATAAAATATCATTCATTATATTTAAATATGAATGTAGATGTTGGGCATTTCAATAACAAAAAAATATGCTACGATTCTAGTATAGAGCTTCGAAATCTTCAAGACCATCATTCGTCAACAATATTTTCTCCAGTCTCCATCAGTTCTTCATCCACAATTTCATGTGAAGTATGAACTGCTTCGTAGGCTTTCTCTTTACCATTGGAGCCTTTTTCAGGACTAGAACATTATTTTGAAGCTCCTGACGAATACTTCACAATCCTTGGATATGAAATCAATATCTTCACCAACTACAAAATGGCGGAACATTTAATAATTTCCAGAAGACAAACACATTGATGTCGATATTTCTAGAAATATTTCTTTTAATCTGCCACATGGCAATTCCAACAATCCGATAAGGTTTGTTGGGTTTTTTTTTAATTATAAAAACTTCAAAAAATGTCAGTACGACAATGAACATCATTGTTCAGTTAGGATATTCTCATTTAGTTTTCGGTTGTACTAGTAGAAAGGTACCACGTCAACAATCTCTAAAATGGTCAATTCTCGTCCATTGAAAGAAAAAATTGAAGCTATTTTTATTTACGGTTCGACGCGTATCTTTCACGAGAACGGGAAACACATACCCACGTTTGGGCAAAAATATTGGGAAACCATATTGTAGGACCTCTATTCAAATTCAACAGGGGAACTGTATTTGAATATGCTGGAAACTACTGTTGACCCTCTCATCATCGAAGCGAATCCTAATGAATTCGATATGGATATTGTATTCGAACAAGATGGTGCACCACCACATTACTCCAAACAAGTAAGAAACTATTTGGATACTACTTTTCCCTACTTTCAACTTTTCGTTGAATTGGGCATCGAGGTCCTACAGAATGGTCAGTCCGCTCGCCAGATTTGACACCTTTGGACTTTTTTATAGGGCTATTTAAACAAAAACGTGTACAGAACTGAATCTGTTTCAATATTGGATATTCGGCAGAGAATAATAAATTTTTGTAGAGATATTGACGTTATTGTGTTCGGAAAGTTTCGGCGTGGAATATAGGATAGGCTGTTCTAATGTCAAGAAGTTCAATGCAACCCTTTCGAACATCTTCTGAACTGACCTCAAGCTTATTACCTCATATTATGTAGTTAAATGTCAATGTATTCAGGCAATTATTAAAAGTTCCGCTAATTTGTAGTTGGTGAAGATCTTGATATCAATATTCTAGGGTTGTGAAGCATTTGTCAGGAGCTTCAAAAAGATTTGCCACAAGACAACCCTTTCCATTCAATTTCATTCCCAGATGGCGCCCAGTCGCCATCTTGAATGTTTCATCTGTCAATTTCATTACAAATTAAAGTATTATTGCATCAATTTCATTATTCCAAATTCCAATTTTTTTGAGTTAATCCGTTCAAAAAATAAAGGGGAGGGGGCATTATAGAAATGCCCTGTATATTTTTAAACAACTTGACAATTTCTTTGATGATTCATATTTCACTTTCATATCTTTCAGGTCAAATACATTCCTTGCAGTATTTTCAAAGAAATTGAGGTGGTGAATGTCATAAATTTTTCTGTAAGTTTGTTTTGAAACTTCATCATCCGTACTGGTATCGTCATAAAATCTTTCCACTTCGGCCCACATTTTACATAATTTTTGGTTGAGTCCTTGAATCAGGCGGGTACATGAACTATTGTCAAATAGAGAAAATAATCATGAAATAATTCAAATTCATTTAAGTAAATACATGAATTGAAAGATGTTCCAATCTCAACTTCGATATTTTAACACAAAAACACCCAGTGTTGAGAATTCCATCTTTTAATATTCCAAGTTCATAGACATCGAAATTGATCCGATCACAGGATATGGAATATAAAACAATCTCCAAATATGCAAACTTGGCACAGATTGCATGCTGTGCATTTTACTTCAGTACAGTGACCGGATCAAAGTCGCAATGTCAGCGTATAATTCTTTATAAATATTGAGGGAGGTCAAGATCATTGACAGACAGTATTCAGATTTTTATTTGAGTGAGAGAGTCGACAGCTCAATTGGAAATGGTCCATATCAGAAATTACCATGAAATCCATTATCCAAGATGACCGCTAACGTAAAAGCCACATGGAAAAAATGCAAGACACTGATCACACCGATTTTAAACAGGAGGCTACAACTTTCAAATACCACAGTACCAAAGATATATTGTTTACCAAAAATACACAAACCTGGAAAATCGATGCGACCAATAGTCTCAGCAGTGGACACACCTCTATGCAGGATGTGTGAACAGGAAGATGAGACTGTCAGGCATGTCCTGTGCGAGTGCCCGGAGTTATCGTCAATAAGAGAGTGTGTGTTCGGCGAGTCTTGGCCTACACCTGCCGATATAAAGGAGATGTCTCCCAGCGACCTGTCCACCTTCCTGGAAAGGACAGGATGGACGACGACCTAGGAGGACAACTCCTCGGGAGGATGTACAATGGGTCACATGTGGCCTAAGTGCGTGGGCTTACACTCACCCTCCCTACTCTACAGATACAGAGATACAGATAGTCTCAGCAATTCGCCTTCGTACAATATCGCTAAATGGTTGACAAAAGAATTAGAAAATCTCCCGATCGGCCCAACCGATGCGAGTGTTAAAAACTCACAAGAATTCATAGAGAAAATAAAAGATATTAAATTAGGAGAAGGCAAATTATTGGTATCGTTCGATGTGAGTTCCTTATTTCCAAGCGTTTGAGGGATACTCTGAAATCGAACAACTTAGCAAATGAAGCTGTTGAAGAATACATTCAACTCACCAAGCTTTGCATGGATCAACATTCTTTTCAATATAATGGCTTATATTATGAACAGCGTGAAGGAACGGCTATGGGTAACCCATTGTCTCCATTTATAGCGAACCTATTCATGGGAAAGAACTCAGTTACTTCCCTAGGGTCTGGATCAGGTATTTTGATGACATATTCGCTGTAGTGGATACAAGGATAACCAGAATGGAGAATTTCCTTTCAGCACTAAACAACAGGTGTAAGAGTATAAAATTCACATATGAAGTAGAAAAAGAACGAAAGTTGCCGTTTTTAGATGTATTGGTCATAAGAAACGAACAGAACGAAATAGAATTTGACATTTAAAGGAAAGACACGGGCACTTTCAGATACATTCCCAATGACTCGAATCATTGTCCACAATACAAAATGGCGGCACTGCAATTTCTGGTACACAGGTTAATAACTTTTCCTTTAAAGAAAGATAAGCACGACAATGAAAAAAGACTGATTCGGTATGTAGCTGAAGCAAACGGTTTTAACCCAGATATAGTTGACAAGATAATTAGAAAATGCAGTTTAGGGAAGCACTTCGTAAATCTTTGACTTTTCGAAAAGAGGAGAGTAATAACAAGTTTATAGTGATCCCATATGAACCCCAATACACGAGAGGGCTTCAACAGATATTCGATAAAGTAAATATGAAAGTTGCATATAAGACTTCTTATAAATTGCAACATCTTCTAGGTAATCCAAAAGATAGACTAGAAAACACAGAAATGTCGGGGATTTACGAAATCAGTTGTCAAGATTGCATTAGCAAATACATCGGCCAGAGCCGACGAGCGATTAAAACCCGCTTCAACGAGCATTGTGCAAACATGAAATACGCAAGGATAGAAAAATCCAGTGTCGTCCAACATGCTCTAGACAAGGACCACAGAATTGGTGAAAACAATCTGAAATTGATTAAGCATGTGCATGACACCAAGCTACTCGATGCATGTGAGAGTCTAGAAATAGCAGAATGTAAGAACAACATGAATGGCGATAAGGGACCCATCCCAATTTTAACAATCTTATATAACGATCTTATATAATTCGTGATTTCCTAGCATTCCTGGGTTTCAAGCAATGTAACAATACAGGGTGTTCCTAAACATCGTGCACATACGAAAGGGGGTAATTCTTTGGCTTATTTTATAACGACAAGTTCATATAAACATAGGTCCGCAAACGCTTCGTTACCGATTTACAGGGTGTTGAAATTACAAGATTTTTCTTGTTATTTCTTTGGAGCTCCTGCAGTTTTCGAGATATTGAGCTCAAATTTGGAATCTAGATTGCGTAATAGGGCATACATTAGTGGGTTTTGTCAGATGATTGTTGATTCTACAAGCTAATATTTTTTCAGGAATCATGTTCCATTTTCTCCCCCTGAACATTTTTACTGTGCGCCGCTGGTAGATTCTGAAATACAAAATGAATTTTCCGTTTTATTTCGAAACTTTTTTTGTTTAGAAACTCTTTTCGTTTCTGCGACCGTTATCAAGAAAAAAATTAAAGATTTTTTGTAGAAATGATTTATTTTACAATACAAAAACCTCTATTCAGTTGTTCTCATACACTTCATGTAAACACTTTCGAGACAAAATAGAAAAATATGCTGGAGTGCTGTCGGGCATAAATCAAATTTCTCAACAAAAGAGGCAAGTGTTCGAGTTATGAAGGCGATTCCTGCAGTTCCTATTGAACTTCTTTGCAGTGCGCCGCTGGTAGATTCTACGATACAAAATAAATGTTTTGTTTTCTTTAGGAGTTTTTTTCGGATTTGCGTTTTAACTATTTAAGGTTTTAGTTTGACACTGTACGGTACAAAATTAATTGTTTTAATAACTCGTTACAATCTCAAACAATGTCAATTTTTACCAATTCTGAAATGGCTGAGATGCATTTTATCTATGGTCTTGCGAATGGAATTGCACGAGGAGCCAGATGTTTGTACATGGAGCGCTATCCCAATAGAGTAATACCTGATCAAAGAACATTCTCGAATATCCATAGGAGTCTTGTAGAAACTGGATGTGTTAATAAAAAGGTATGTGACAGAGGTAAACCACGTACTCTTAGAACACCACAGATCAAAGAAGCTGTTCTAAATGAAATAAAAGAACATCCCAGTACTAGCACCAGAATAATTGGTAAACATTTAAATATTAGTCATCAGGTTATTTGAAGAATATTGTGCGAGTCTCTACTATACCCTTACCATATTCAAAGAGTGCAGGCGCTTCTTCCTCGAGATTTTCCTTTAAGGATCAATTTCTGCCAGTGATACCTTAATAGACTAGCAGATGACCCCGATTTTGACTGTAAAATCCTTTTTACTGACGAAGCCAATTTTTCAAGGAATTCCATTATTAATTTTCATAACAACCACATATGGGCACAAGAAAATCCACATGGGATTGTAGAAGCACATTTTCAAGAGCAGTTTTCATTAAATGTATGGGCTGGTATACTACGGGATCATTTGATTGGTCCTTTTTTTGCCTGGTCGACTTAATGGTCGCTTCTACAGACATTTTTTGCAACACGAATTGCCTTTGTTACTCGAAACGGTGCCTCTTTTGATGAGAAATCAAATTTGGTTTATGCACGATGGCGCTCTAGTACATTTTTTTATTTTGGCTAGGATGTATTTAAACGGAGTGTATGAGAATAAGTGGATAGGACGGGGTGGACCTCAATCATGGCCCCGTAGGTCGCCTGATTTAAATAGTCTGGATTTTTTCGTATGGGGATATCTCAAATCTCTAGTGTATACAACACCAGTGAATAACGTGGATGACTTACGAAATCGGATAATAAATGCATTTGAAACTGTGAGAAATACTCCGGGAGTCTTCGCAAGAGTACGGGCATCAATGAGAAGAAGAGCAGACGCATGTATAAGGCTAGGAGGGGGTCACTTTCAACATTTGTTATAATGCAGTTAAATTGTTATTATTTAGGTTTTTGTATTGTAAAATAAATCATTTCTACAAAAAATCTTTAATTTTTTTTTCGATAACGGTCGCAGAAACGAAAAGAGTTTCTAAACAAAAAAAGTTTCCAAATAAAATGAAAAATTCATTTTGTATTTTAGAATCTACCAGCGGCGCACAGTAAAAAAGTTCAGGGGGAGAAAATGGAACATGACTCCTGAAAAAATATCACCTTGTAGAATCAACAACCATCTGACAAAACCGACTAATGTATGCCCTATAACGCAATCTAGATTCCAAATTTGAGCTCAATATCTCAAACACTGCAGGAGCTCCAAAGAAATAACAAGAAAAATCTTGTAATTTCAACACCCTGTAAATCGGTAACGAAGCGTTTGCGGACCTATGTTTATATGAACTTTTAGTTATGAAATAAGCCAAAGAACTACCCCATTTCGTATGTGCACGATGTTTAAGAATACCCTGTATATCGAATGGTCAGTATAAATTATTAGATTTAGTGATAGGAAACGTTGATTCTATTGTGAGGTATCCTCCTTAACTAATGGAATATATTCCATTACTTAAGGAGGATACCTATCACCCAGCTCTCATATTTGATATCAATAATGTGCATAAACAAAAAGACAAAATGGACATAAATCACAACCAAAAAACTTATAACTTCAAAAAGGTAGATTTTCCATCACTGTACAACGCCATCTTGTTAACTGATTGGAGTTTCCTAGATGAAATTCCTGAAATCAATTTTGCTGTCGAAAGTTTCTATGATAAATTTCATACACTGCTTGATGATCATGTTCCTACACTTAAACACTTCAGACACACATACCCTGTATGGTATACGAGTGATATCATACGAATTGTCAAAGAAAAGGCCAAAGTACACAATAAGTACAAAAGAACTACACAAATATATTTTTTGAGAAATTTAAACGTTTGAGACTCAATTTTAAACAAAAAAGTAAAGAGGTATATCAAAATTATTTAGAAAATGCTCAAAATCAGTTGAGAGTTGACCCAAACTTTCTTCGGACATTTGTTCATCGGAAAAATAATACATCTAGAATTCCAAGTATCATGAAATGTGGGATAGAAGTTTATGATAATCATGAAACTATAGTAAATGGGATCAATAACTTTTTTAAAACTGCATATCAATCCGATGAAATCAACGAAGAGATTGTGGATCTTAGTCCCGGTCACAATATATCTGTAGATATAGCTTCTGAACCTATAAGTGAACGTGAAATCTTTGAGGCAGCAAAAAAATAAAAAAATAAATTTACAACTGGATCAGATAACATTCCCTCATTTCTATTCAAAGACTGTATAGGGGTCTTAGTGCGTCCCCTGAAAACTTTATTCAACTCACTACTAAGAATCATATTTAGTCAACCGTAAACAGTTTGTTCAATACAATGGTTACAAATCGGAAGTGTACACGGCAACCAGCGGTGTACCACAGGGATTTAATTTAGGCCCACTGTTATTCTTGCTAGACATAAATGACCTGTGTACATCGAATGCAGGATGCTTATGTTTGCCGATGATTTGAAATTATATACGTCCGTCACTTCTTTAAATGATTGCAGTTATTTGCAGATCCAGTTGAATATTTTTCATAGGTGGTGTATCAAAAATAAACTCCCAGTGAATATATCCAAATGTAAAGCAATGACATTTACTAGGAAAAGTAATAGTCTTCAGAGATAGTGTAGAACTGCAGCGTACTGACAAGATAAAAGATCTGGGAATTTATTTTGATGCGCAACTCACCTTTAACAAACACGTTAGTCGTACAGTAAATGCAACATATCGTGCATACGGCTTTATTATAAGAAATTGTAGAAATTTCACAAATTTGTCTGCTCTAACAAAAATGTATTTCTGTTTTGTCCGATCAAAACTAGAATATGGATCTGTAATATGGAACCCCAAATATGGAAAATATATTTATATCGTGGAGAAGGCACAAAAAAAATTTCTGAAATTTTTGAGCTATAAAATTGATGGAGTATACCCACCTATACTAAAACCAATAATGATTGAGAGTAGAAGTAAGCCCAGTTGACAGCAAATCGGGGGCGTGCTTATTAATTTTTGAGAGGGTTAAGAATGAAAGAAAAATTCTTAGTACAATTAGTTAATATATTCATACACATTTTTTATTTATTTCATTAAAACTTTGCAATATCGAAATTTACCTAATCGTTGTAGTCATTAGGTGGGCCTTATGAAAACGGAGTAATAATCGTGGTAATTATAGTAGGTACCAAATAAATCAACAATATTAATAAAAAACACAAGCTTTTCCTGTCAACTTTTCCTTACGTAAAATTCATTTCGTGTACAAGTTTCCTAAAAGTTTCTTTACCCATTTTTGGGACCAATTCATGATCGCTAAGTGCTTCCAGAATTGTTTGTAGTGTGGACAGCTCATTTCTGAAAAAAAAACTGTGAATAGTTCTGCGTATACTGGTTTTGGCTTCTTCATCAACTGTGATTTTTTTTCGTCCGCTACTAGTTTTTGGCGTTTGTACGTCCCAATGAATTTCTGCTTCTCTTAGTATTTTGTAAATCGATGATTGGTACACCGGTATAATCAGAGCACATATCAACTAATTTATCTTTTGTAATTGTGGAACTTAATGATGTAGAAATGCCCGGTTGGTTATTCGGAGGTACACATGTAGAATTACAGCACATATGCACAAAGTCATCTTTTGGTGGCTGATGATCTCTTTCAAGACAGTGAAATACTCGCAGTACAATTTGTTTTTCTCTTACTGACCGAGACTCCAACCGTTTTACCTTTTTCGACGTGGAAGGCCCGACCATGTCTCCCATTTTTTGAGTAGTTTGAGAACGGTGTAGAAATATAATTATGTAACGCTTAAACACTTATTAGCACTATTATTTTCACCAATTGTTATCACAATACGTCGATTGCTGACTAACTTAACTGTAAAACGTTTAATTCACGCTGTATAATTCACAAACCAATGATACGCTCATGGCTGCAAGTACATTAGTGAGGACTGCAACGATGAGATGGAAGTTACGGTAAAGTGACAAAGACAGAAATATCGTTGCGTACAGCGTTGCCACTAGTTGTAATAAATATCTAACACTATACAGAAAATAATGAATTTTAACTGATCAGGAAATGTATAAGTATTACTCATTACAAGCTCATTACTGATTTTTGTCATTAATAATACCTTTTAATCGTACTAGTATTGTGTATTATCTATAATTTGCCACAACCTACAACTCTGCTGCTTACAATATTTTGATTCTGCTATAAACTGGTAACGTAAAATTTAGATATGACAACGCGCTTTACTCTCAATCATTATTGGTTTTACTATAGAGGCCGAAACTATGTTTCTTTATTACGAAGATTTGACTTTATATCCTTAGAAAAACGCAGGGCGCAGACTTCCTTAATATTTCTGTACAATCTTTTGAACAATAAAATTGATTCCTGTGAATTATTATCTTACATCAACATATTTGTACCCCGGCAAACATCTCGAAAAAGCTGCATTTTATGTGAATATTGTGATATTTTTTCCTGTTCTTGAATCGAATTAAAAAATAAGTCTAGAGCGTATATCGTATGATACCGCTGAGATCTCTATGTATTAGTGCTAGGAGTATACTTAATATATATTATCATCTTAAATTTCTCTGTAAATGGTTGTTACTGTTGGGCAATAGATGCTTTATCATTATTATTATTATCCTGTTTAGTCCGCTTTTTAATCTTCTGTTAGTAAGAGAATAATTACTAAGAACTTGCAGGTAGTTAATAACCGAGAAATTCCATATTGAACTTCAGGTATACAACCTCAGGTGACAAATTTTAGTATATAAAGATTAACCAGACTAGACTAGGTATCAATTTTCTTCTCCTGAGGATGCTAACTTTGTTGGCGAAACGCGCGTCGAGTACAAAAATATCAGTTTGATGTTAGGACAATTGATCTCGAAAAAAGTTATTCAATTTGAGTATTTATTGATCATCAACAATGCAGCACGTCTCCTTCTCTTTGATTCTGCTGGGTGGCAGTATGATGTGAGTTTTTGGTGTTTTAATGTATTTGTTTTATTAATATTTGAGTTTGAGTTCATTTTTTCCGTTTCTTTACAATAAATATCTAATTAAGTTTCTACATGAGTGTTTTCATTATTTTGGATGAATGATGAATGGGTGTAACAGCGAATAAAATCCTCTCGTTAATAGCCAAGCGAGGACTGAGTTGCAACACTATTTACAAACAAAGCGTTGAGGAGAGAGATGTTTTTTGATGTTCTTGAATTTTCAGTCTTGCTTTCAGTGTTATCCGAAGATTGGTGTGGCGTACTTTCGAAACATCATAAATGAAATTATTGATTTTTTTTCTGTACTGTATATTTTGTGTTCGGCAAATTAGACTCTTCATATACAGGGTGTCCCTGGACTTCCTCTTTTCCTCTCGGGAATGTATAGATGGGGTCAAAATATCACCAGTACTTCATATAACTTTTTTTCCTAAAAGTCTTCGTAACCAAGTTACGGGCCCTCGAAGTTACAAAATGAAAAATGTTTTTCTTTGATAACTTTTCAAGTGAATATTCAAAATCATCCAAATTTTGGTAATTGACTAAACAAATGAATTCCGTCGATGAGCTTTCATGCAGGAGTCAGTTGTTTTGCTACAAAGTCAGGAACGGACTACCCCCGATGGTCCACACCCCAAAACTTTGAAATGACAGATATTTTTCAATATTT
>NW_019290167.1:0-44836 GCF_000500325.1 Leptinotarsa decemlineata
AGTATCTGCTACATAGCGTCAGTTTGTTGAATTCTTGTAGAATTCGATATTAAATCTCAAATGATCCCTTACGAATATAGTGGAATTATGGTATGAAGGCAACTCTACTGTTGCCTTCATATTTTTCCACTCTTTCCCAAATCCGTTCATCCAGTCTACCATACACTCCAATCTCACTTCCACTGCTCTAAGTGTTTCCCTTTCGCTTTCATTCCTAACCCAACCTTTCTTTCTAGATCTTTCACTCTATCGTTCATCAAATATTCCCCCAATCCTAGCCATCATAGATCGTGTCTTCAACTTTGCTGCTTCCTCTAACTGTTGCTACTTCTATATCCTCCTCACTGGTCACCTCAAGGAATATCGTTTTGTTCAGGTCGTCTCTCAGCTGCTGTCCTTTACAGTCTCCTCCATCGTAGTCTTGGCTTCCTGGATTACGGCATCAATCAACTTTTGCTTCTTGCCAGGGGGCGTCCTGCTCAGCGACTCCCTTGGTTTGAAGACCTCAGTGTCATCCAAGTTTTCTTTCCTTCCATGTAGTATTTTACGCTTTTTTTGATCCATTTTTCGTCACTTTTCATGCGAAATTTGTAACTCGAACCAAATTCATAGAATGCAAGTTGGTATAAACCGGGCCTTAGAGTTTATTTTTTGGCGAAGGTAATCTTATCAGCCTTTGTCCGATGAAAATGGAAAAAACTTCAGCTACAAAATTTTATCAAGTTTGTTTTCACGATAAGATAAATTGTTTCGCACTTCGCACAGAAAACTATACAATCCTTGCTGTTCCCAACATACGTCCGCTCTCTACGATGGTTGAGAACGAAGTCTCTGTCTATTTTTGTCCCTCTTTAATATAGTGATACTGATAAAAGCGTTCATTTTTTCTGATTCCGATTTCAATCAGTGGGGACCATTTTTTTTTTTTACAAAGATCATACAACCAGTGCGACCAGACTCAATTGTGTGGTTATATCTGGAGTAGACATGGTAATTGTTTTTAGTTTAGCTTCTGAGTTCCGAACAGAAGGAATCTTTGGATAGTTTGGTTTTTAGGAATTTCAAAATGATGTGAAATGACTTAGGATGTGCTAGTGGAGTCGAACACAATATTTATACCAAGGATCATGCTCCTATTAGGCAAAGATTCTATGCAATCTAACTCTTTATGCAAAATATTATGTATGATATGGAAGTAGGAGTAGTGGAACCACCGTCATCAGCTTGAGCTTTTTCGGTTTCGGTAAAAAAATCTAATAATTTTACTTTGCGTTGACTATAGAGCCCTTAACGAAGTGACTGCTTATGATAATATAGAAATGTAGGCTTTCACGGCTGGCGTCAATGTTTTGGTTGGTTTCCGGGTTTTGTTGTGGTCTTCAAACGTTTCGACTGCAATTGCGGCAGTCATCTTCAGTGGCGTGGTCGAAGTACTCTTCTTGACGTGTCAACTGAAAGTTGACTTCATTTAATTTTGGGGTTCCCTGAACCCAACCTAAACATTTTTTCAGATATTGGCTTTTTAAAGTTTTTATATCAATGCATTCTTTGAATCAAGATCATTAGCTGAATTATTACCGTTGAACATGAAAACTTATCCCTATCAAGAGCTGACAGATATGATTTTAGCGATTGGTGAGTATAGCTTATGAAAGGGCAAATAGGCCAATACCCAGTAGTGTAGCTACTAAGGGGCTAGGCGGGGCAATCGAACTCAACTTTTGAGAATTTCTCCCATTTTCAAAATTTCCCCCATTTTCAAAACAAATATGACAGATGGCAACTCAGTTACTTGATACATTAATAGCTCGATTAAATACACGATTTACTGGTATGAGTGCAGTTTGTCAAACATTAGATTTTCTAACACCAACATTTTTATTACATGTTGATGAAGCAACTTTATTACAAAAGTGTGACGAATTCCAAAGAAAATATTCAGATATAATAAGCCCTAGCTTTTCACTTCAATTTGTCAATATTTACCACCTACTTGTACCTCAATTAACTCAAGCATGGACTGTTCACCAATTATGTAAGGAAATAATGAGTTAATATGGAGTGCTAGAAAGGTCATTCAGCAAATTAAAAATGATAAAAAATTATTTAAGAAATAGTATGGGCCAAACTCGACTCCGACATCTATCACTAATAGCAATTGAGAACTAAACCGCATCAAGTCTGGATTTAACCGAAGTTATTGATACTTNACTCATAAAACAAGTCAATAAAGGAAACCGTATGGACATCTGGGAAAACTTAAACAATCCATAAATTTGAAAATCATAATTCACTTATCGAGGAACAAATACAAATCAAAACACAAGACCTAACATCCAATATACTACACAATACATTACACATTCCTAGAAATAGTGAACCTAGAGAAAATCCAACACAAAGGATATTACCTGTTGTAACTCAAATACAGGCAAATATACCTTCTCTCCTTTGGAAGATTCCCACATTTTCTGTACCAAGATTGAGAAGTAGAAGGCCACAAACTTTCTTTTCCAAAAATTATAGGGTGACTTGGAGAATGAGATTAACGACATTTCCTCAACCACACTGGAAAATATGAAGGAGATAAGGGAAGCTTTTCGAAAAGTGCCGTCTCAAATGTCATAGAGATTTTTGTGTACAACAGGATGGTCATCATTTCAAGCACTTTGAAATGAATATATTTGTGTTTCATATTTGTATGTTGTTTCAGTTGAATAATAAAAAAATGTATAGTCTGTTCAATAAACTACTATCAGAATACGATTGTAAATGATGACTTCATTTTAGTAAACAGTAAATATTTTCGATGGAGTGAAGTATAACAACTGTCATTGTATAAAAAAGTGACAATGATTTTTGAACATCCTGTATAATATTGAGAAACGGGTTTAATCGAAATCAATAGCCCCAAATCTCTTTCATGCTCGGTCAGAAATCGAAGGGATGATTTCTATACTATATTATTCAGATTCCAATTGTACCTAACATTTTTATAACAAAATCAATAACTCGAGAACGGTTGTAATTAGGTACATAGTACCTCTTATGAAATCATATTATTTTTTCCTGACCTATTCATAAGTGTAACGGAATACAGGGTGTCCCATTAAATAAAACCACAAGTTTGAAATATCACATTTTTTGAGCCACCCAGTAGACTTCATGATAATTTTCATCTGCAGCCTCAATCAAAATACATATGATGAAATGGAGAATATCCCGAAAAAATCGATAGTTTGGTTTACAGGGACCGGGTCGTATGGGGTGCCTCAACTTGTATAGTAAAATATGAGTGACGGTTTTGTGAACTTTTTACTTAAAATTTGGCAAGCATAATTGGGCAAGCCTTTGTAGCGACTATAATAAAAACATTCTAGTATACCAAATGCAATTTTCATGACATGGTATTAATAAACTCCATATTGAACTTTCAATAGAGATTTTCCAAATTTCATAGAACTTCGGGAGTCTTTCAAGCATTTTGGAAAAGTAATTGAGCGATTATTGAGACTGGTTTCACATTTGTTGGGAATACTGCGGATATTTCACATTCTTTCAGATGAGTGCTCAAAATGAAACAGTAGATACATAATATGGATTTTTCAATTCGAATATTTCGAAGACTAATTTTCATATTACGAAATTAGAAATCATTTATGTTCGACGCCAATAAAAGTACCACTCACTTTTGAACTCCTCAAGTATATCAATATAATTAAAATGTTCGAAAAAATAATTTCAAAATGTTCTTGGTCAATGTTATTATCGAACTATAACCTATTCATTCTGTATTTCTCTATGAAAGTAATTATTGAAATCTCCAACAAAAGTTTATTATTTCAACAATGCCAATGATGACCTAGTGATGTCCATCAGCAGATTTAATCAAAACAGACTGATATTAGGGCAGAGATCAGTTTTATTTAAAAAAGTTTGATATGATTATGCGGCATTATTTTTTTTGTTTTTATTCTTTTCAATAACTAACTTTGTGTCATAACATTGTGTCATAACATCTTAGATATTTACATGGATATGAAGTCTTGATAGTGGTGATATTCGAATAAATAACTTGTGACTCAAACATTTTCAATAATAATATTTAAAGAAAATTCAAATAAATCAACATTATACCATTTTTTGATATTATGAAACAAGATATCGAATTATTTTCTAATACGTGTTGAAGAAATCACTGTAAAATCAGTATAAAAATGAGAAAATTGATTTTAATATTGAGAATATACCTCTTTTTGTAAAAGAGCTAAATTGTTTGATTTAGTTGGTTCAACTTTGTTATTGACATGTACTATTTGTTCATCTTGCCTTTCTTGTAATACACTTTTACACATGCGCCTCTTATGCCCTAATTCTACCTGGTCGACAGTAACAATATTTTTTAAGATATGCGTTTTCAACACACTTACTATGTTCGTTATAACTATCCAGTCTACTAATATCGCCAGAAATAGATAAATTCAAATCCTTCAGATCACCGTAATAACCAATGGTTGTTTCAAATATCGCTTTAGGATTCGTTTTAATTGTGAGAAGTAAAAAAGATTCTTTTTTGTGATGAATTGGTTGGGATATTTGGATACTTAAAATTTTATCTACAGAATATTCGGCACATTTATGGGCACCATTTTTGTACTGAATAATGGCATGGATTTCTTCCAAGACATAATTCGTGATTGATTTTTCCAGTTTTTTATCTAGAGTTGTACTGATATATCCTGCACAAGTGCACCAGTGTTGAGCGATTCCGGCGTCTTCGCACGATCTCTCAGGTTCTACTTTTTCGAATAGTGATCTACATTTCGGGCATGCCTGGCTGGGAGTGGATGTAAAATTATGCCCGGAGAGTACTAGGATATGTTTGAGGGTCATATGAAGATCATATGGCGAGGTTAATTTCCGAGAATTACTCCTGAATACCTCAAATTCTTTTGGGAAATTCTGTTGAAACCATTTTGGAAAAGAGACGTAGATGAAGGGTAATCTTTGTTCCAACCACCCCGTAGTAGTCAGCGTTATATCACCAAATCTCATTCCATGATCACTTAAAAAAAATATAATACTATTTTCTGTAACACCTGCCCTGGTTACATCTTCTAAGAGCTGTTTAACCTTGTCGTCCATTCCTGTAGGGGAGTTGATTTCGTTGTGACTGAAGGAATTCATCCAAAAGAATCCGAAATATGGATAATTTTTGAAAGTTATTGAAAATTCTTTGGCAATATTCATTATTCTTTCTCCAGCCGATTCTGGTCCGGTACAATATATTATTCCGTCTTTATTTTGTATTTTCAGTTTCTCCGTTGCTAGAACGTATGGTCTGAAGTAGTAGTCAGAAGGAACGAGTTTGAAACCTTTCTTTTTATAATTGAAAGTATTGATTGAGCCTTCATCTTCTGCATAAGCGGTAATGAATCCCAGCCTTTTGAAGTCGTACCAAATTATTGAACAGTTGTCTAATTTTCCTATTACATTTGGATCACAAACCGAATAGGCATGGGATTGGTTATAACCTGTCAATATAGCCATAAGGTTTGGAAACGTGTTATCGTCTATTTTATTGTAACCTTTAAGAGATAACCAATTATTTTCCTCAATAAATTTGTAGGTATTTGGAAGCGTCCTTATGAAATTAAGTCGAGATATACTATCAATTCCTATGAAAAGTACACTAAATGGCTTCGTGGTGTTGTCAAAGTTTTCAATTTTTTCCTTAACTTCTTCTTTAATTATTACTGCGACATGAACATTTTCGTATACTTCATGTGCAGGTGTGTCCATCTCTGAACATTTCACTAAAACCGGATCATTGTAGATGGTGACGTTGTTTTCGAACACTTGACATGGAGAAATTCTGGAACAACAAATGAAGGTGAAAGCACAGATGTAGAATTCGATAATACTCAATATCTATAATAAGTACTTTTCTTAAAAAATATATTCAATACTTTCAAATTGTTTAGGTTTCAGCAAGTCAATTAACTATCATGCACTTATGTGAGTTATTATTCATGGACAATGAGTAAGGAAACAGTTGATTGATTTTTCCATAAGTTCTGAATTGTCAAAATTCTGAAGATTATTGGGATGATCAAAGAATGTGAACTTTCAAGGTATAAATGCTATTTTCCGCGTTTGTTGGCCGTGGTTTCGTCCACGACGGCGAATGATAATATTAAAGGCAATGAGATGATGGATGTAGTGTTCTCGTTGTCCACTCAGCATATACGTAATACAATGAATTCCATTTAAAGCGAGCCACCCTGAATAACTTTTGGAATAATGATTCGCAGAAAAAATAAAAAAATATGTAAACGATAGTATACAGGGGGACATATTTTGACATATTCACATTTGATGTAACTTTCCCTATCGCATCCCCAGAGCATGGCACCTTTTTTTTAAATGGATCAATTGTTTTGCATTATCAGGTGTTCCATGATGAACAGATTTATTGAAGCGAGCCACCCTGAATAACTTTTGGTATAATGATTCGCAGAAAAAATTAAAAAATAAGTCAACGATAGTATACAGGGGGACATATTTTGACATATTTACATTTGATCTAATTTTCCCTATCGCATCCCCAGAGCATAGCACCTTTTTTTCAAATGGATCAATTGTTTTGCATTATCATCCATGATGAACATATTTCAACAAAGTAGAATACATTATGGTCTAAAGCTCATAGTTTGGAAGCTAAAAATTATTTGAGTTGAAATTGAGCCACCCTGAATGTACTTCTGTACAATCTGTTACCTATTTTCATAAGTGTTTTTGTGTGAGACTTCTAAAAGTCTTAGTTTGCCTAGTAAAGTTTGAATTCGATATTCTCTTCATTTTGTATTTGTCTCATTCTACAATAACGATTATCTACCAGGTGAAGTTACAATTGGGGTTTCTGTTTTTGTGAATTCTTGAGAAGCAATGGTTTATACGCTTCGAAAACGGATTGAAATAGTGAGTTTGTACTACCAAAATGGAACTACTAGAGCTGCTGCCCGTATATTCAATGATAATTATCCAGGAAGAAATGTACGACACAAATACGTTTCGGAATCATATAATATAATAATATAAATATAATATAATCCTAATAATAACGATACAAATATATGCATTAATAATGAGATGATTTGTGCTAGTGCCTCTGCCGAAACCATATGGATTGTGCCGCAGTATTACCAACACTCTCATCCCATTAATAATAGTGTGAACATAGATATGCATTTTTTTTGTTGTTGATAGATGGCTATGTTGAAGAATATATGCTTTTGAGTCTGCTTTAAATTTATGAAGATTTTTACATTCTTTCAGTTCGTTTGGGAGGTTGTTGTATATTTTTGGGCCAAAATAAAGGCTATTTCTTGGAGTGTGAGTTGTGCTGAATCTAGGAACTTTCAGTGTGAGATCAGTGGTATATCTTGTATCTCTAGATTGTTGAAGTTTTTGTTTAAATGTCTAGATGAAGGTTTGTAGGTTATATAAATTACGAATATTCAAAAGGTTTGTCAGATGATACAATTCTGATGTGGAGAATCGTCTATCTTTCTTGTATATTATTTTGAGAATGGTATTTTGAATAATTTGAGTTTTGTTTATAACCCTAGTAAATGCGCCTCCCATGCTGTGATGCAGTATCGCAATACTGATTCTATTAATGAATTGTAAACTTCAAGTAGAACTTTTCTACTTGAAATATCTGTGAGAGTGTAGAATTTGTGAATAAGTTTTCTTACTCTGCTGACAAGGTAGTTAATGTGATCATTCCACCTCATGTGCTGGTCCAGTATGATCCTAGATATTTGATTTTTGAGACTTTCGCTATATTTGGACACTTACAGTTATCATTCCTTTGTAAGCAGCACTCATTATGCAAGAATAAATAATCAAGTCTGGGTTGATACGGTTCTGTNATTGTACTTTTCTGGATGTTTATATTTATTTAGGAAGGTATCATATGCGTTTTGTATGTCTACATTCTCCGTGATGTTGTCCCATCGTTCTGTTTTAAGAAGGTTATTTAATTTGGCGTAATCGATAACTGTATGTGTATTTTCAGATAATATTGGTATATTGTCTTGGTTTTGGTTGAACTCGACTATTGCAGCTACAGAGTAGTGATCTGTTAGTGTATTATTTATCACTGTAGGTTTAATTTTTATTTTTTGATGTTTTGTCAGTCCTAGTGAAGAGATGGTCTAAAATGGATTCCGAAATTTCGGTTATCCTTGTACTGGCATTAATATAGGACAAATAATTATGTTCAATTGAAGTGTTAATATATGAATTTACGTTATTGGAGTCGTTATCTCTCAAATTTATGTTTATGTCACCTACAAAAATTTCTACCTGTAGTTGAAGGAGGTCTATATGTCGATGTGATTCCTAGGTGTATACAGTTGATTTTTATTGTGATCCTGAGTAAATTTATTTGAGTGAAACTATGCTTAACTACCTCTTTCATTTCTAAATTGTTTTTGGTCTAAACTACAAGTCCATCAATTTTGTTGAATATTGACTCATTATAGTGTATACTGAAATGGGGACTATGGTAATCATTTATCGATTGTATGTTCCATTTTTCTTAAAGAATGATTCAATCGATATTTTGCAGATCGGACTCTATATAGATTAACAGTTCCTCAAAAATCTTCTTGATACTTCGTATATTGAAATGGATGATTCCCAGACTGTTTTCATGTTTATTCTGAAAGCAGTGACTGATATTTTAACATATTTGTGTTTCTATTTCTCCTTCTCCATCCAATTCTTTAAAAAATTCAAGCATTTGTGAAGTATGACAAAAAAAATAAATCAAAACTTATTCTATTGGTGAGTTAATTCAGTGTTGCTTGAGAGCACCCAGTTTAGTGCGATTTTAGTTTAAAGTGTTATTATGTTATTATGTATTTTAAAAATAATGTATCAACAGGTTTTATTTATAACATATTCTATAATTTATCAATATCAGTCTCATCATTGAAAATCATTTTTCGATTATTTTTTAATACATAAATCTTTCCTGAGCTGGTCCAGACGTTTCTTACCAATAATTTTTCGATTGCCTTGCCCATAAGTTTCAGTCTTCGTGTGGTTGAGGTCTTCTTTTAATTCAACGTATGTCCCTTCCATCATTTTTTTTGTTGAAAATCAGATTTCTCATAGTTGAATCTTTCATTTTTAGGAATATACTCCGCGGTTTGAGGTTGTCTTCAACTTTCTTTCCAACTCGACTGCATATCAGGATATCGTATCAACAGTTTTTGATTCAAGAAGTTTATTACCTCTCCTCTTGTGTCTTCTCTGTCACACACACGTTAAAAGGTAAGACCTTGTCAGTCCTTAGCACAAGTTTCGACGTCTGAGAGTTTTCGTTCGTAGGAGTGCGACAGCTTGTCAACGGAAAAACATATTTTAAGCATATGTATTTAAGTGTTCTAATATTTTTTCAATTTCCTTCTAATTGTTCATTTGATTTCATTTCACTTCCCATTTTTGATAAGTATTTCTCTGTAATAGTTCCGAATAGTTTTGTTCACTTTCTTTATTGATCCAAATAACTCAACTATTAACATGACTACTAAGAATTTCGCTCACTCAATCAAATAAAATTTTGTACTGAATCTGGAAGTTGGATTGCTTTTCAAAAATTATTCTTCATCTCTGTTCATAACTTTTTCACAACATTTTCATAAAACTTACTCATTTTCGTCCTAACATATGTCGGGAAAGACATAACATGAATGAGAGTGGTGGAATCTAAATTTAAATTGGTATCTTACGATTTGATTCTTTGGCAACATCGCGGATGCAAAATACTTGTTATGTACAAATAATATACATTTCGGATGCAAAAAAGTGCTAGACATGTGAGCAAAATATACAAGAAGGAATCAATATAGATAGTGAAGAGAAAGTAAGCAAAATCAAAAAAGTGAAAAAATCGTATATATTTTGTTTTGAAAATAGAGAAATATGAAATAGTGTCTCGTTTCTGAAATAACATGAATATTCAATATACGCAATTATATTCACCCTAAATACATTACTTCTGGTGGACGCAAAATACTTTGTCTGCGAAAGGACGCAAAATGCCCGCGGGATGACTGAACTGGTCATCCTGTTGTCTGTTCGGACTGACATTTGTCGTAGAGATTCTGTCTGTGAGTTCCATTGAATTTTTGATGCTGTGGTCGTTGTTCCTGTTGATTTTTTTTTTTAGTTCGTCGGCTATGATTTTTGAAATTTTGTATGAAGGTGCTCTGGTGAAATTGATAACCGGTCTTATAGGTTTATTTTCCTTATGTATCTTTATCTGTGCGTTGAGTTTTGGTGCTTTTGGGTTGTTGACTGTGTATCTGTTTAATGCTTTGTTGTTAAAGATCTGTTTGATGGATTTTATTAGGCTATTAATTTGTCTTTCATATTTTGTGGTTGGATCGTGATTCATATGAAAGTGAACAAATATATAACGGAAAACGATTTTAGCACACAAGCACTACAGGAAAATCGTTAAGGACTCAGAGCGGTGCTTGAGCGAAAGTAGCGATTCACATTGGATTCGAATCGCTGGAGATTGAATCCATTTGGAAAAACGTTCCCAGGAAGTTATTCCACATAAACGCAGTTCTTCAAACGAAAGAGTTCAGGAACAGTAAAGTTCAAGGTTAACTGAGTTGAACCTCAAAACGATGAGCATCCACAGTCCGTCGAGTATTTCTCATATGTACCGCTATTGGTGGAATCAAATGTGCCAAGTCACTTGAACACTTCCCGTAAAAGTATCTATAGAAGAGAGACAAATATACCACCTATCTGCGATGTTCCAGGCTATCAAGGTTGTACGTGATGTTTACGTCTCCAATCAGGCAGATGGCTCTTTTCTGGATGGAATTCAGCAGCTTCAGGGTATGTTTGCCGATCCAAATGGAATGAAGAGACAGGTGTGCTCGTCAGCAAAGTAATATACTGGATTTTTGGCTTCCAATAAGTTGTTGATATACAGTAAAAAGAGGGTTGGAAACAATACGGATCCCAGGGAAACACAAGTGTTGATGGTCAAATTTTCGAGAGATATCCATCGACGGCCACTTGCAGGAAACGTTCTTTCAAGAAGATGAAGAGCCATACACAAAAATGATCCGACGAGTCATAGCATCAAGGCAAAGGCCTTTGGCCACACACGGCCAAAGGCCTTAGAAATATCAAGCGTAACAGCTCTTGTCTCTCCATGTTTCTCGATTGCGGTATTCAAAATATGGGTGACATACGATAGAAGGTCTGTTGTTGATCTTTGTTTCTGAAAGCTATACTGACGAACGTTCAAGATTTTGAAACCTTTCAAATATTTGATCTGAACGGAGTGTACAGCATACAATGCTCGCACTGCAACAAATTCTATATCGGCCAAACCAAGAAAAAACTGATCCACAGGTACGACGAGCACAAAAAAGCATACATAAACTCAATTACATATTGAAAAACCTCGCAACACACGCCAAACAAAACAAATATAACTTTCCCACACCAGAAAACATCAAACTCATAAAACAAGTCAATAAAGGAAACCGTATGGACATCTGGGAAAACTTAAACAATCCATAAATTTGAAAATCATAATTCACTTATCGAGGAACAAATACAAATCAAAACACAAGACCTAACATCCAATATACAACACAATACATTACACATTCCTAGAAATAGTGAACCTAGAGAAAATCCAACACAAAGGATATTACCTGTTGTAACTCAAATACAGGCAAATATACCTTCTTTCCTTTGGAAGATTCCCACATTTTCTGTATCAAGATTGAGAAGTAGAAGGCCACAAATTTTCATTTCCAAAAATTAATCTTTCAATTAAAATTGATTATGTTGTTCAGTATCGACATATTAGTCAAGCTCATTTATTTCAGTATCGAATAATTCTTCGCTCACAAAATTTATCTGTCCGTGACCCTGAAAATTTGACGATTTTGGAGTATAAGGATTTCTTGATGACATATTTACTGAATTATATTGAGTTCGAGTATTTCTAGTAGACGTGCCTATTGTGGTAGGTCTTGGTTGGAATTCATTTTTTGGTTCAAATGCAATGAAGTTTTTTGGTAAAAATTCTTGTGTATTTGTAAAATATTGTTGTGGTTCACTTCTAGGTCTTTGTTTTATTTGAATTGTTTGTGATGGAAAATTCGATTGTTTACTGAAGAAGTTATTGGAAGAGTTTGAGTTGAAGTTGTTGTTATATCTTTTAATGGATTTCTGGATAATATTGATTTTGCGGTTGATGCATTTTTTGAGTTGGGTTAGATTTTGTACTATTTTCATCAAAAAAATTGTAAATATTGTACATTTTGTTCTTGTACTGAAATGTAAAGTATCATTATGTAAATTTATTGTATTGGTGGTTTATGTATGGGTGGTTTAGCTGGAACTAGGAGGTAAACTGAAGGCAAATTTGAATTGAAATTTTCAAGGATAGTGATTAAATCGTCAAAAAATACTAACAATTATGCTAAAAAAGTATGAAAGAGACTGTGAGCATGTTTCGTACTCATTCTTGTACTCGTATGAGGTCGACGACTAGCGATTTTCTCTTTTCCAAGCTATTACTCCTTGCAAATTTGGGCTATATTGGTCCCAAATTTTGATGATACGCCCCTTGACAGACTGTATGTGGGCCTGCGATAGATAGTTGAGAAGCGACTCTGGAACAGAAAGTCAAAACAGCGATGCACTAAGTTGATGTCGATTTGAAAATCAGTTAATCGTGGAAACGAAAATTGCACAAACGATTTGAAACAATTCTGATAATCCTACCACGACTGCGTCAAATATATCAACGTTTACGCAAAATAACTTTCAAAAAATATATTCCAAGTACAAGGCTGTGAAAATTCGTGAATACAAAAATATGAACTGTATGAAATTCAGCAACTGACTGATATAAAAATGAAGTTGAGGATTCATCAACTTCAGCATAAAATGGCGTCTGCGATGCTGAATAAGATCTTCTTTATTATGGTTGTATGATGTAATTCCCGGTACAATTGCATGTTAACTCGTCATTGTCATTTATGGCGAATAACTATACTTCGCGTATTTTGGCTAGAAATTATGAGATCAAGATGAAGGTTTATGATATGCGATTTATATGGTAGGGGAGATCCTTGTACTTTGGGACACTTTTCTTTGAATAGCCATAATTTGAGCAAGAACTGAGTTAAAGCATTGACTTTTTTAATACCGTATAATAATATGATCATAAGTTATGCTTTAGAACTTTGGTTATTACCACTAATTAACAATTAACTTACGAACTAAGGCAGATCGAGACAGATTGGACTTTGGACCATATATTCAACAATAATTATCAACAAGTAACACATTGAATCCAGTCTTCTTTACGTGAGGTAACAAAATAATTTTCTCCACATCCGACACAATTATTTTCCTCTTGATCATCATCACATGGATCGTTGTCACTTTCTAATATCACATTAGGGACTTCCTCTGAACTAGAATATTGATTTTTTCACTTGAAAACTCTCTTTTTTATAGTCTTCATATTTTTTTTGTAATGCATTTTTTATTTTCTTTGCAGCCAACTGCTCCAATTCCAGTTTTTCAGGAGTATCGGTTGAGACTCTTGTTTTCTCACGTTTTCTTCAAAGCTACTGTATACTGATATGCTAGTTTCAAGAATTGCTCTTTAGTTATACCATAATGAAATTTGGATGCTGTTAAACAATACTTGACATATTGCTCTCCCTCTTCATCATTGAAGACTCTCGTCACAGCATTATTGGGTTTATAAATGACAGTTGTAGTTTCGTTTTATTTATTCAGCTTTACGACCTATTGAAGATGTTGAAACTTTAAACTCTTCGGCAGCTTTTTGGATAGAACTTCGTTTTTCAATCACTTTTTTAACGGCATTTTTAACATTTTCTGCAATTGGTTGGGGTCTAGTAAGGTTATTTTTACTGTGAGGCATCTAAAATAACAGTAAAAAGAATAATTATAAGTAAACTAGAGTAGGCTATAAAAAATATCAAATGCTTGTGCCTAGGGACAGTCCCAAGGTAAAAAAATATCTTGGACCTGTCCCAAGGTACGAATTTCGTTTGTTTTACAAAAAAGTGTGGTTAAGTTTTTTCAATCGGAAATCCAGTATTTAACTGCTAAATAAGTTATTACAAATGTAGTTTTCACCTAATCATACTCATATCAGATTACTTACTTTGAACATTTTCAGGAAACACAACAATTATTACGCATATAAAAAAAACGCACACGAAAAATTTGACAACGCACCGCAATGACGTGAGTGCAATCGAATTGTTGTTTTAAATGACCGCTAGATGTTGCTGGAGGCAATTCTCGAGTAAAATTTTGTAATGATTATTAAGTTGTCCCGAGGTGCATGGAGTCCCAAGGTACAAGGATCTCTCCCATGGCGCGATCGAAAGAACCATACTGATGATTGTTGTTTTTGTTCGTGTGATGTGAAAGAGTATAATTCAAAATGGAAGCAGTAAATTTTATACAGTGGAATAGCTGCAATCAGCTATTCCACTTATCCCTCAGAGAACCGAAATACTAGTGCCCAATGCCCTGATAACCAAGTTCCCAAGTTCTGATGAAGATGGTGAACCCGAACCCGATGACAGCACTCCAAAATTATTTCCAGGGCCACCTGAATGGTTTGATAAGAAACTTGAATCTACAGCTGCCGTGTTGCTAGGATTGAAGCTCAAAAGCAGGAACTTACTTTTGCTAGAAGTGTCTTCCTCCTGGTTTAGATATCGTGAGGAGCAGTCCACTTCTGACTTTGCCCAAGAGAACAAGTTGGTTTATTGTATCAATATTGAAGGTTTGATAGATATATTTAATACTTCATATTACCAAGCACAGTGGCGTATTTTCATAGATGCTTCAAAAAGAAGCCTTGAAGGAATTCTCTTCACAATGGCGGTTTCTATGTCTCCTTTCCTATTGGTCATTCCGTCCACCTCAAGAAAACCTACAAGAACCGGAAATTGATTTTTTGCAAATCATAATATAGAGATCACGGTTGACAAGTTTGTGGTGATATAAAAATCTTGGGATTATTGCTCAGACAACAATCTGAGTTTACCGTATTTTATTGCTTTTCGTGTCTCTGGGATAGAAGAGATCGAGCATATCGCTAGACCAAAAAGTATTGGCCTTCGAAGGAGCCTAACGTTCGCGAAAAGAACGTCTCGCATGAAACTTTGGTGTCTCCTCATGAAGTTTCTCTATCATCGCTTTACATAAAGCTGAGATTGATGAAGCAATTTGTATATTTATCTCCAAGAGATAGAAATTGCTTCGAACACTTGATATAGAAGTTTCTAGGCCTCTCATAGGCAAAGTAGTTGAAGGAAGGTGTGTTGTCTTTGAACCAGATATTAGACGACTTATGGCTGATTCACAATTCATCACGAACATGATGGATCCTCACAGAGAAGGGTGAATTTCTTTCGTAGGGGTCATAGAAAAAATTTCAGGTAGGTAATGAAAAAACCCTAACCACAGACGAATCGTATCAAGAATTTTAAAATCATTTCAGGATCTAGGTTGCCTCATGAGCTCAAAAGTATAGCTTTTTCATTTTCACTTCGACTACTTTTCAGAAAATTCAGAAGATGTGAGTGATGGGCACGGCGAATGATTTCATCAAGATATCGAGGAGATGGAAAAAAAGAATAAGGATGAGGGAGCATCTCAATGATGGCATACTACTGTTGGACGCTTCCGAGAGACCTTCCATATGCTTCCTACAAACGAAAATGTACCAAAAGGAGTCTAAGTCGGAAAAAATTATGTGAATGTCTGAATGTATTTCAGACACGAAAATAAGTTATGTTACGCAGTTATAAATATATTTCAAGTCTTTCATTTTGAGATGTGTAACATGTGTACATTGTGAATCATATGGCAGCCAAGAGTTATTTGTGAATCTATTCCTTGGAAAACAATATAATACGTCAGTACTCCAATGGTTTTTTGAAATGCAACTCCAATTGTTATCAATCTGTTTTTTGGTTATCATAATCAGTAATCAAATTCTTTTGACTACGCTCAAATATAGCTATACTCTTGTCATATCGTTCACCATCATCAGACCGAGGTTACCGAATAACCAATTCTTGATTTTTATGTTTATTATACGACTATGGGGTTGAAGGCTTTCCAAATTTTTTTGTCATTTGAATGAGATACTGACTTCTGACGAGCTTGCTATCTGCTAATCAGTGATAGAAAATGAGTTTATTATTTGTTCCTTGGTCAAAATTATTTTTGATAGTTGAAAATAGTCATCTGGTCCATTCAACTGTTTTAGGGCTTAATTCTATGCAATGAAAACTTGTGTGTTCTCTATATATTATTTCTGTATTTCCGGACTATATGGAAAGTGTGCTGGTTATAGGGGTTGTTTGAAAATCGTCACTTTGGACTGATAGCACGTGAAGTTGAAAGTACAGCAGTACCAATATATGTTTGTACATATTCTTTGCCTCCCTATAACAAAACCATTTTTGAAATTTTTCGTTTCGTGGCTATTACTTTGTGATACGCGCTTTCATTAGTTTTAAGGTTGATGTAGGTATCTTTAATAATTTTTGTTTTCTCAAATTTCAGTTGGTTTTTATTACGATCTTTTGTTCTAACATACGCAGCTTGTTGGAGGTTCGATTCTTCTGGCGTTTCATTATTCTATAATTTCTGTTTTGGTAGTTTGTTTTGTTCGAAATTGGCGAGCAACATACATTCAGAAAGTGACTTTTTGATTTTTCTATGTTGTTACACTCGCCCCGAACAAATTGTCATAGTTTAGAATGTTTAGCATCTACAGTTTGTTGGTTAGAGGCATAGAAGTTTGCGTGTTTGGCGATTTTCTGCTATCGAAAAAAATGCATCAAAGACTTTGTATCAAATTATGTGTAAAAATCAAATTAGGAGCTCAGAAATACTGAGTGTTGACAGTGGCATACGGTGATTGTACTCAGAGTCAGAAATATGTTTATGAGTGGTATAAGCTTTTCACGGAAGGTCGAGAAGAATGACGACGCTCGCCTATGACTCCCCAGCACATCACAACCGATGAAAATGTTAAGGAAGTGAAAACATTTTTTATGAATCACTACTAGAGAAGTTGCTGAGGATGTCTGCATATCGGTTGGCTTATGCCATGCAATTTTTTCAAAAATTTTGAATTGTTGAATTTTGACTAATTAAACTATCGCATGAGCATCGCACAGGAATTGTTGAATGACGTCAATGGCAATCCAGATTCACTTGAACGGTTTCATCAAAAATTGTGAATGTGTCAACATAAACGTGCTCGAATAATTTCGAAGCTGTAGGTGTAATATTGAATTTAATAATACGGGGAATTCGTTTGAATTAATTTTTTTGGAAAGTTTCGCATTTGTTGATATATTTTCAAATATCTTTCAACATGTTTGTACAATAAAATCGTGAACTTCGGGAAATGAAAGGTAAATATTTGATTTGGATATACTCTTTAGGAAGTTAGAAAATGTTCTTGCTCATATTTCGGGAGGGTAGGGTGAACCTTTGTTTATTCAATAATTATTGTAGAGTTCCTGATGAAGAGACAATAAACGCCTCGAAAGCTTGAACAGACTAAAAGAGTTTTACCTCTGACTGTTAAACTGTTAGCCAGTAGAGCCAATCCTGTAACATAGTCCAAAGTTTCGTGATATAGCTAAGTGAAATTGCTTCATTGTTTGGGTCATGTTTCTTCATGGAACATATTCAAAATCGTGGTTTCTAGTTCGTGAACAAACGAATCAGTTCTATAGAGAAACATGAACTAACGATGGAGTTTCGTATGCATCATGTCGAACAAACATTTACTAAACGCTTTAAAATTTTTGCAAAGTGTGAATTCAACCCAACGTAAGTCCATCTTTCTCGGTTTTCCCTATATAAAACGATAAATTAATTGATGGAGGAAATATAGTAATAAAAAAATGCAAAATTTTTAGTTTCGGTTATTTTTACTGTTTAGTGGACAAACGAATCTGGTCTATGGAGAAACATGGACAAACTGTGGGTAAACGTATAGTTGTATCACGAAAATTCGGGCTAGCGTGAAGTTATTCCAGGTTTTTGATGGAATTTTATAGATTTTCCGTAGACTAAAGGAGTTATTTGATGGACATTCCTTTGGCAATTCTAAATTTAAATTTTATGAATCTTTCGGGCTATCTTCACCCACCTTTTTGATAATAGTTATACGATCTAATCTGGACAGTTCAATTTCACCCAGTGAATATTCTATGATTTCTAAAGTGCACCATAGAGATCTAAATTTATCAGTCTGCTCTATTTTGAATAGACAGCTAAAAAGTGACAATCTGTTTAGAATTGTGTGAATTACGCCTTTTTCAAACCTTTTCTACCGATATTTGAAAATTGGAATACAAAGACTGAAAACTCATTATGTCTTATAATAAATGATTTTTTTCCTAAAGATTTTTCCTCAACTTCTGCTATAAGATACTTCGTGGAAAAAGTAAAATAAAACTGCCTCCAAATACAAAGAAATAATTTGTCCGAAATAAATTCAGAATTGACAGAATTCCTGATAGACATAAATTAATTTCATGTACAGTAGAGTACAGTAGTAGAACTGGATTCGATAAGGGGTACCAACAATGACTCGATATCAGATGCTGCACTGTTACTACTTTCACTGTCACATTTTCAATTCATAAACACCATTGAAGTGGTATACATAGGTTCAAATTCATATTCAATCAAAATAAGATTTTTCATTTGACATACCTTGTTTCTACGTCGATACAATGTTATTATTCCATTATTATATGACTGTATGGCTGTTCCATGATGTAACTCAGAAATGATGATAGATATCGATATGCGGTTTTCACCACTGAGTTTGTCAAAAAATTTGACTCTCAGACACAGCCATCAGTTTTCATCTATATCTATCTAGTTTGAAATCAGGAGATTCCCTTTGAAAGTGTCCAATTTGGTAGAAACGGAGACAATGTTTGAAATTTCCTCTGGCACACTTAATCTCGATTATTCGTGATAGGACCAGTGGATACATAGCATAGTATAACAAAGAGAAACTCATAAGGTGATGTTGATCTCGCACAATTCGTTCGTCACATAAAATGACAAATAGTCCTGCAAAATTTCATTTTAATATATTGATTTCTATCGTCAAGAATTTAATGTTATTAGGTAAAGGATATCGAATTGCCAAAGTTCTACGTGAAATCCATACATTTGAAGTGAAATTATATAATATTCGAATCAACCATTAACCATTACTCAAAATGAAAAATGACAAGTCAAAAAATTTGTCATCCAGAAGGTAATCAGATGAAAACGTAATTATTATATGTCCTGAACCCAAATCAAACCTGGGATGCAGTTTTTGTAATCGGCTGCTCAAAACAAAACATGGCGTTAACATTCATATGAAGAAAAATATCATTCAACCCCCTCTCAATATACTAATGATCCTTTGAGCGATCAAATACTGCTTAATGGAAATCTCAAACATTCCATGCTCATTTAGCATACCTGGATCAAAATTTTGAAGGAAATTCCAAAATCATCGAGAATGTTTGCTGCCGATTCGTAAGCCAATACAATAGATAATTGTTTTCAATCAAATTCTTAAGAGTCCGTACTGTGATTTGCAAAACCTTTTTGTATTACTTCATTAAAAAAACAACGTAAAGAATCCAACAATTAGAAGAAATATAAATAATCCCAATCATCAAAAATTTCCGAATAGAGATAAATATTCATCACCAATGAAAAAAATTAAAAGTAAATATATAATCAATAATGTTTCTGATGGTGATAATGGTTCCTCTTCAAATAACTGATACTGATGTTTACGTGCTGTTAGATCATTTGGTACAGGATCATCTGGTAAAGTGGATCTCTTATCAAAAATCTCCGGATATAAAGGTGAAAAACACTTATTTAAGTTGATATCACTTTGTAACTTTCTACTTGCTGGCAAGCAGTACAAACTGTTCGTCGTGTACCACGACGGCAAAGAGGCCAATAAGGACCACTACGAGAGCGATGCCTGATGCCTTCCAGATCGGCTACAGCTGCTGGCTGAGGTACGACGATTCGTCGGTCAAGATCGTGTAGGAAGAACACGTGCTGAAACAGGGAACGCGAGTTCCTTATTTACTGTTCCACAAGTGCAGCGATATTATCCGACCTAAATAACGCCCCCTAGGGGGATGAGGTTTCTGCAGTTACTTGGGGGGGAGGGGTTAGCGTCTAGGAACGTACGGAACTTCTTTATCGAGTTTTTACCGAATTAGATTTTTTGTTGCTTTTGGTGGTTTTTTATGTCTGTAGCAATAAATGAAATGTATCTTTGAGACAATCAAAAAAATTCTTTAAAGATTGGACAAATACATTTATGAGTTGAAACTCAAAACGATGAGTAGCCACAGTCCGTCGCGTATTTCTGATATGTATAGCTCTTGGTGGAATCAAATGTGCCAAGTCACTTGAATACCTCCCGTGAAAATATCTATAGAAGAGAGACAAATCCCCAACCTTTCTTCGATGTTCCAGACTATCAAGGTTGCAAGTGATGTTCGCGTCTCGAATCAGGCGAATGGCTCCTTTCTGAATGGAATCCAGCAGCTTCAAAGTATGCTTGGGGCGGAGCTCCATACATGAGAAAAATACTCCAAAGAAGGTCTGATCTTAGCTTTATGAAGCATCAAAAGTTGCTCAGTTGCTGTGTACAGTTTTCTGGTTCGCAACAGTGTTCCAAGCTTTTCAGAAGCAGCTTTTGCAATTCCAGCGACATGATTGTGCCATGACATATCGGTGTCCATTTTAACACCCAACAAACTTATCGAAGCAGAAAGCGGAATTGTCTGACCTGACATTATTATATCCGGTTCGGAGACATTTATCACTTTGGAAAAAACCGATGCCTGGGTTTTTGTGGCATTGAATTGAACCTGGTTACTTTCACCCCAATTCGAAATTACTTCTAGATCCTCATCAAAATATGACACCTCCTGATGCCGGTGAAGAAGTGCATCCGCAGCCGGTGTCCTGGAATCCAAATGGAATAACGAGACAAGTGTGAAGGGGAAGTGATTTTCCATAGGTTGCTATAGTTTAGTTCTGATCCTAGGAATTTGTAGACAGTGTAAGCTGTTTTACTTTTAATGTTCTGTAAGGAATATTATTGGAATATTGTTTCATTCCAGTTGTGATAACTCTCGAGTTTTATTTGCACATACAGGTGACGGACAACATATTTGTCTAACAACTTATCATATATTTAAAATGTATATAGCAGTAGTTTTCATGTATTCAAATACTTGAAATGCATGGTCCGCACAATGGACAGAAATTAGTTATGTACTCGGTACTTTAATAAACAAGAAATTGGACCTATCACAAGGTCAAGCCCACGTGTTCAATGATTTTAATGAAAATCATTTCTTATCTCTTCATTATGAGCAACAATGTCCAATAAGATTTCTGAATATTCGAATGACGGCTATAATATTGGGAAATCATGAACATTTGAATTATTAATAAGTCGTTTGCATTTTAATGGGTTCGTGTCTTATGGAAGTTATAATATAATTATACAACAATGAGTTGCTGTGAACGAAAATCAAAGCAAAACTTTTAAATCGTTAATGAGGATTTGCATAGTTTTCCTATGGAATTCGTTTGAACCGATTTTGTTAAAATTCATGTATTTCTCAACCCCATCAAAATTCATTAATCGCAATTGATTCGATTGATAGTGTACCGGAAGTAATAATGTACTTAGATCTTGAATATATTTCATTTTATTTGGATATGCTTTTAAACGCTTGCACCTATTCTTTGTTGCTGAGCACGAATAATCATAAATGTAACAACAGCTGGTAACTTTTGATATGGGAGGAAGATTTATGCAACATATCTTTCATTTGAAAAATGTTTTTCACACAAGAACAATAGTACCGACTCTCGATGCGAATTTCGCTACACAAGTTAGCAGTATCAGGAGTTGACTAAAACTTCGCGAAACTGCCTTTCGAAATATCAGAATCTTCATAACAATTTTGCTGAATTGAAATATTATCCACCGTTGACACATTGGTAGTTATAAATATGTAAGTAATAAACTCAAGTTTCTACTTGAGATGCACTTTCTTCGAGAGAAAAATTTGAACACCATGAACCAGAATATATTTTAGAAAGTTGAATGAATAATTGAATCACAGCTAATAGGTTTCGACATTGTCGTTTGTATGGGGTCAACTTAAAACCCCATTCTAAACCAATCCTATGTTTGTGCTGGGAATTGAAAAATTAAAATACTAAACAAAACTGATCCCTCGACTACTTTTCATGAGTTGAACAAAAAGTTCTGAGGGTTGTATGAAAGAAAGGGATCAATAGAAAGAGCTCGCGATAACGAGATGAGAACTGTTGCTTTTCTAGACACTCACGAGCGTGGTTGGAATCTCACGTTAGAATCTTAGCTGTTCCTTAGTTCTTATAAGAAATCTAGGAAGACCACCCAAAAATTCATCAAAAACAGGATAACAATGCAAAATTTGAAAAAAAATCTAGAGTTACAGGTTATCGTTTCAGGTTTTCGATTGTGTGGGTAAAGCTCACAGGAATAGCTGAATAATTCACAGGAGTATTTCTTCGAATAACGTTACACTATCATATATATAACATTCCATAAATTTTACTTTTTCTGATGTACCCGATCTCGTGAGAGCCCTTATCTATGATTTTGAACCATTAATATTAGTTGTCTCAATATAATGAATTTCATTTTGACATGTGTTACCATTAATAGTCTAGCGGTGTGAGATATTTTGATAATTTTGACTATCACACCACGACTTACATAAAACTTCAGAAAATGTGAAAAAACTGATTCTATGTCACTCACAAGAACTCTGCCTTTGAATCGTGACTTGGGCCTGCACCCGTACAAAATTCAACCGACCCAGGAACTGAAGGTAGACGATCATAGACATTGATGTGTGTTCGCTGAATGGGCTCTGGAGCAGTTGGCAACTGACCCCAATTATCATCGAAAAATAATCTCCAGTGATGAGGCCCATTTCTGGATGAATGGGTACGTGAATAAACGAAATTGTCGAACTTGGGACGATACCAATCCACATGAGATCCAAGAGCGTCTAATGCACCCCGAAAAAGTCACTGTTTGGCAAGAATTTTGGGCTGGTGGCGTCATCTGTCCAGATTTCATTGAGAACGACGTTGGCCAGGCCATCACTGGCAACGGCGAGCACTATATGTCGATGATTACCAACTTCTGTTGGCCTGAATTGGATGCACACAGCTCATGCCAATTGGATATTCTACCAGAGCGATTTGAAGGTATGATCATCTCTTGGAGGTGATATGAACTCCACCAAGATCGTGCGATTTGACCCTGTAACACTTTTTCTTGAGGTGGTTTATGAAGTCACAAGTGTGTGAATTCTTAAACAGTGTAATTCGAGGTGTACTGAGTTGAAACTCAAAACGATGAGTAGCCACAGTCCGTCGCGTATTTCTGATATGTATAGCTCTTGGTGGAATCAAATGTGCCAAGTAGACACCCAAGTCACACCATCTTTTTATTTTGCTGATATCACAATTTATTATTGTTTCAAGTTCAGAGGGATTGTGATCAAGCCATGAAATTGTACTTTCGTCAGCAAAAAATGTGAACTGACCTTTTATATCAATAGATCATTTATATTCAATTTGTTATATAGACTGTGCAGTATTCTGGAATCCGAATTGATATTTGTTTGATATCTGGTTTTTCTTGAGAAAATCCATAGAAATCAACAGAGTACCTATATGTCGTCTTCGTTCACTTGTCAAATTGACTTCATCGTAAACCTTTTAGTGTAGGTATCGTCTCTGTCGCTTATCTTCATATATGTTAAAGTCAACAATATATTTCGAGTTATATTATCCCAAAATAAATAAATCAGCAACATGGATTCAGTCGTGGTAGATGTACCAGAACAAATCTGCTCATTCATCAGCACTCCATAATAAATACTTCCGAAAATAGACACCAGGTTGATTCTATTTACAAGGATTTTTCAAAGGCATTCCACCGAGCAAATCACAATTTTTTGTTGCATAAGCTAAACGCTTGGGGTATTCAGGAATACATTCTGAAATTAAATGAAAACTATCTTGCCTGCAGAATCCAATATGTAAAATATGGTAACTCAATATCTTCTTCAATCGTAGTTTGATCTGATGTTCTGCAGGGATCTCATTTAGGACCATTACTTTTCAACCTATTTGTGAATTACTTGAATGATGTTATTCTCTGTTCTGAATTTCTTTCGTTTCTGCTGATCTGAAGATGTTCAAAGTTATTCTCATCACTCATAATAGTGAATTATTACATTACGATTTGTCAAATTCTGTACTATGGTGTGATATAAACTTATTACCATTGAATATAGACAAATGCCATAAATTAACTTTATTCTGGAACAAAAATCCCATGACTAGTCGATATATAATCGAAACTGGGAACAACAAATACAATAAAAGATTTAGGAATAACTCTTGTCCCAAAAATGTCATTCAAACCCCATACTGCAAATGTTACTTTTAGAGTACTGAAATGTTAGGTTCCACTCTTAGATCTGCAGAGGAATTATCCTCCCTTCCTTAAAAATCATATATTGTTCAATTGTTATAACAATAATCGAATACAATTCCAATTTGGTGCCCCTCATATGATGTGGATATTGATGTGTTCAAAATGTTCAAAACAAGATTTTGAAGTACTCTGCATAAAAACTGGAATATCATATTGGTGAATATAACTATACAATTATATTGGGCATTCCTGTTATGGAATTGGCTGCGGTGGTAGTGCGCCCGACTCACCATCGGAAGACCGTGGGTTCGATTCCTGTCTCAACCAGATATTTTTCTCAAGATAATTTATCTGGTTGAAGCTGGAGACAGATTCCTAACTTGAATACTCTGGCTCATGAGAGAATTAAAACTTATACTAATTCACAAAATAAGCAATGTTAGCATCAATTCCCCCAAAGACGCTGTCGCCTCCGAAAATCTGGCCTAGCGGCAGTGGCAGTGGCGCAAAAACCCAGTGCCGAACACATTACTAGGTTTGTTAATGCTCGCAACAGCTGCAAAATTAGAATAAATGAAAGCAAAAAACTTCATAATCAGAGAATTAGGGATAATCTGCTTGCCAATCCCAACGGGTCTAGATCCTTCTGGTCGGTAGCTTAAGCTGTTAATCAAAACTTTACAAAATCCACAATTCCACCACTAACACAAGCAGTCTTACAAGGGGTTTTTCCTTCTTGTTTCTCGCATTCAGACTGTTCCCAAAATGGGCAAGAATAATGTTCCAAACAAATATAAAACAGTCGCTTTACTATCAGTGATATCAAAAGTCATGGAGAAGGCCATAAACCACCATATCCTTGGATATTTGGAAGGCTTCAACATCTTGAGCGATCATCAATGAAGCTTTCAGAAACAAAGATCAACATGCGACCTTCCATCGTATGTCACCCATATTTTGAATAACACAATCAAGAAACATGGATAGTCAGTGCTGTTGCGCTTGATATTTCTAAGGCCTTTGACCGTGTGTGGCATGAGGGTTTGCTGGCCAAACTTCGATGCTATGGCTTGTTGGATTATTTTTGAGTATGGCCCTCCAACTTCGTGAAAGAACGTTTCCTGCAAGTGGATGTCGATGATTATCTCTCGAATACTTCACCATCAACGCTGGTGTTTCCCTGGGATACATATTGTCTCCAACCCTTTTTTTATTGTATATCAACGACTTATTGGAACAAACCAAGAATTCAATATATTGCTTTGCTGACGACCACATACTTTTCTCGTCATTTCATTAGCGGCAGCAGATGCACCGGCAGCAAGAAATTGCATATATTAATGAGGATCTAGCGGTGATTTCTTCGAATTGGGGTGTCAATGCCATGAAAGCCTAAGCATCGAGTTTCTTCAAAAGATAAATGTCTCCTTACCGGATATAATAATGTTAGAACAGACAATTCCGCTAAAGTTTGTTGGGGATCAAAAAGAACACCAATATTCTTGGCACAATCATGTCGCTGGAATTGCACAGGCTTCTTATCAAAATCTTGGAACACTGTTCCGACCCAGAATACTGTACACACCTCAGCAACTTCTGATGCTTTATGAAGCTCAGATCAGACCTTCTTTGAGTAATATTTTTATGTATGGAGCTCCGCCCCTAAGCATACCCTGAAGCTTCTGGATTCCATCCAGAAAAGAGTCATCCATCTGATTGGAGACACGAACATCACTTGCAACCTTTATAGTCAGGAACATCGAAGAAATGTTGGAGATTTATCTCTGTTTTATATATAATTTCACGGGAGGTGTTAAAGTGACTTGGCACATTTGATTCTACCTAGAGCGGTACATATCAGAAATACATGCCGGACTGTGACTGCTCATCGTATTGAGGTTCAACTCAGTACACCTCGAACTTCATTGTTTAAGAACTCTTTCATTTGGAAAACAGCGTTTGTGTGGAAAGAACTTCCTGAGAACCTTTTTCTAAATGAATTCAATCTCCAGCGATACAAATCCAACGTGAATGCTATTTTCGCACACGCACCGATTTTAGAGCGCCTTAAAGATATTTCTGTAGTGCTTGTTTTTGTCATTAAAAAAATATACAAGAAATCCAGAAATATTCAAAGTACGCTCTTATCATACCAATTATGGCCAGCATGAGTCTATAGGTAGACTTAGACTTGCGCAAACACTCACAATGTGAATTAAGAACTTTTCAATTCTTCTTTTAATTCTTCTTTGGAATCATTCAAAATGACTGTAAAATGATTGCAATTGATTGGCTTATTTTTGCATTTTTTACATAGTTTTTCCTTACAACTAGCTAATAGTTATAGTACATATGTGTGAATTTGTTAATTATTTCTTCACTTGCTACCGTCCAACCTGTGTTAGGAATCACACGTTAAAAGGTAAGACCTCGTTAATCCTTAGCTCGCACAAGTTTCGACTTTTGAGGGTTGTCATTCGTAGGGGTGCGACAGCTGGTTAACGAAAAAACAGATTTTAAACAGATTTTAAATAGATTTTTTGTAGAAATAGGCAATGCCGTAAATAAATGATAGATGAATATATTTATGAAGAAATTTACAAATATAACAATAACTTATTCAGTCACCCCTACGAGCATGAATGAAAATAACGCATCAGCTATCAGGTATCTTGATGGTCAGATGTCCAGTTGTCAAAATCAAAATTCCAAAGATAATTACCGTTCTGACAACGCATGCCCGATACTGTCTGAATCATTTGTCTACACTCAAGTTCGGTAAAAAGTTTGCGGTTTCTTAAAAGATTATAACAAGTAAATATAATGATGCACCTGTTGCTACAAAATCATTCTAACCCAACCAACTCAAAATAACATGTTATTTTGTCAAAACGTTATTTCTACTTCGAGGCTAATTTACCTTCAGAGATGAAATGGCCAGAGATCTCGTGTATCCTAAAGTAAAAAGAGCCACTATTTACATAACAAACCCACTCACACTATGTCACTCACATCTGTCAACAATCACTGTCAGAAATTTATCACATGTTAATGAATGAGTATTGGTCTCAAAGATTGACCTTCTGGGTATGTTGTTCTTTAAACGACTATAGTCGGACTGAACTAAACTGGCCAGCCAGGTGAGTTGCCGGACCGCCCAGTGGGCTCCACAGGTAGTCACAGTTTCTGGGACCGTCGCATTACACGCATGCGTTCGTTTTTTATGTTTAATATGGGACTCCCATTGTTATTTATTTTACCCTTTTAGACTGTCCATATATTCAAAATGAATAAACTTTTTTCGAACTTCAAATAATAATTTTTTGAAGACTACTATATGCTATATGCTAAAAAAATATTAGTTTCAATAATTGGTCACTCTTCTTATTCAAAGTTATAATAACCAAAGTTTCGTAAAGTTCAGATCCAAATTCAGATTTTGTAATGTAGGTATATGAATAAATCTGAAACATTGATAAATGTTTCAATTCTCAGTTACGTTGCCATATCAGGTACGTATGTAGATTTGAAAAAAGTTTTTATTTTACGTTCACAATAATACATGTTCTACTCCCATCACTCAGGTTGTTTCTAAGTCAATAACACAGGGGCATAGAAAAGATATTTGTTGCCAAATATCTGAAACCTAATTTCAAGTACCTATCTATCATGGAAATCTCGAAACAGGGGTTATTTTTATAGTACAGTTCTTGTTTAGAAATTTTGCTGAAAACAGTTTTACTTTAGACATCTTCGGTGATTTCGGCTTGGGCAATCACGCATAAGTCAACACCAATAGTCTACCATCATATGAGCATCCCATCTTCCTTGGTCCTTGGTCCTTAGTCTCACTGTTTTTATATATTTATGAATAAAGTGGAAATTATGTATTTGGATACGAAGATAATGTGTTTCAATGCTTATATTGAGCATGTTGTTCACCAAGTCCATCACGTGATTATCAGCTCCCTTGTTCCCGAAGAAATTTTGAGTAGCCATTATAACGCATTACCATCAAGCTTTTCTAAATGAGTCATAGATGATTCAGAATTGTGGAGTTCTCAACCATTCAATAAATAATATCGAAAATATCTCGTTTTTTCGTACAATCCGGAAAATTTCTGAAAAATAAACGGAAAAAATTATCTTGTTTTACCAAACTGAATTCAATATGCAAAGGTAGAACACGTTTTTTTTCGTGAAACTGAGGCCTCTTTTATCGTATTAATTGTTTCGTCCATTATATTGAGATTCAGTCTGACTGTTTCAGATATAAACGAAACAAGGATACTTTGCATAACCACATCGTTAACTTCACAGTAAGTAAACTATATTGAAGTCAACACTTATAAAACAATATTGTTGAAAATATATAGTTTTATGAGGAAATAGTTCAATTTTTTTCACGTTTTTGAAAGATTCAATTCTATAATAAAGTTAAGCTTAGCGTGTGAAAAGTGTTCGAGATTTGACAACCTATCTTTATGATATTCTTCACTGTTTTCTTCAGAGGGCCTTACTTTTTCTTCCATATTTTTTTATTGCACTGAAATAACCGGATTACATCTTCTATTAATTTTCATGTATCTATTCTCCCATTCTAAATGAGAAATAGTTCTCCTAATCGATAAACTTTTTTACGATAATTCCAGTTATAGCGTTGATCGACGCCAACAATATTATTGACGCCACCGTTAGCCAAACAGAAATAAAAGTCATTGTAAGGGTTTTTTTTCTACCATTGTCGTACAATCTACGTACACTGTGCCGCATTTATGGCTTGCAAATTCACCACAAACTCAACAAAACTCATTGGGATTAGTGGTGCAATCTCTTAAATTTCTAGCTATTGTGAAAACAAGATAAAATCATATTTTATACCAAAACAATTAAAATCTATAACAGAAGACGTTCGACGCTTCTATTTTGCTTACTTCAAATTCGGCATATTCACTCGAAAATTGTGCATCTGCAACAATGAGAGAAATATTCTCGTGATTCATTGATATTTGGAACAAAAAAAACAGCACGATTACTATTATTTCTACAACCTGGGAGACTTTCATTAGGATATGAAAACAATGAGAAGGTACTAAGGGAGATGGAATGCTCGCATATCGGCAAACTGTTGGATGTGTGATTGCTCAAGTCTAAATCAGCTGAAGAAAATCAACTTTCCTAAGGATACTTTGTCCTTTGATGATTTTTGCTAGGGCGCTTTGTTTCGAAGATACGACTCCCAAACTCTTTCAAAAACATCAGGATCGTTTCTGATTGCGTTACACCCAGAAAATTGAATGTCTGCAGCCGTTTGTAGTAATCGAAATGTTGTTCATAGGTACCAACGAAATTGTTAGATTTTTTATTACTTGGTAGGTCCAACGTAGTACACTATACATTTATTTCGGCTGTTTGTGTGTTACTCGAATCTGCGAATACTTGAAAGTTCATCTCAGTCTAATTTTTGAGTAATATAAATTTCTAAAAATAAAGGTGAATTAGTCATCAATTCATCGTATTCATAAATTCATACATTCGTATTCAAATCACAAATATATTTGTACCTATCTGTTTTTTATATGGCGGATGTTTCAGAAGGTCATATTGCACATTAACTTTTCAGTATGAACTTCCCCCTTTTCCTTTCATCATTCTTGCAAAGTCTCTGTGAATCTTAATTTATTTGAATGGTAAAACTGGAACCTCTGGCGCATAATAAATTCAAAAACAAGCACTCTTCTTCTCTTGACGAGAATATTGCATTTCTAATGATCGGGCAATGTGCTTGTTTTTGGACTTAATTTATTTATTTTTGAAATTTTGGAAAATGAAAAATTCTAGAAAAGTTTCAGAGAAATAAATAATACCTACACAAGAACTAATTCATCAGTATTACCGACTTAAAAATCAAGAGATTATCAATTTGAAATGTGTGTTTGTAATTTCCTCGAAACTTCAATAATAGGGTTTCTAATAAAATGGGAACGCCATATAACGTAAGGGAAGGCCGGGCAAAGTGAATACACTGGGCAAAGCGAATACTCCTCACTACTCCTAACTTATTCGTGCGTGGTTCAACACGCCACCACTGTAACGTTCGGCCATCTTGGGCCAGTCCGTAGAAAACACCAGAGGTCGCGTCGCGTGCCGCCGACAGAGTGGAGATTTGTATTTTTGTGAAAAAAAGATTAATTTTGCAAGGACAATACATTGATATAATTTCCAGTATTAGTAGTTCTTGACCATGAGACATATTTAACTAGGTTTTTATAGTCAGACTGTCAGAATCAGCAGGTTTTTTAACTTCAAAAATTACCTAGTCGGGCAAAGTGGATAGGGCAAAGTGAATAAGGTATCCACTTTGCCTGTAATTTGTGATTATTGACTTACGATCTCATAATGTCCTATATTTGTTTCAGATGGAGAATAAATATAAAAAAAAACTAAACAAGGGTCGTGGGATAAAAATGTCATGCAAACGGCTATCAATTTGTGCAAATCTGGAGAATCAATAAAGAGCACAGCTAAAAAGTATGGGTTGGCATATGCAACCTTGTACAGACATGTGAAAACTGGCATCGCGGCTCCAAAACTGGGCCGATTCCGTCCTGTTTTTACTGAAGATCAGGAGATAGAGTTAATAACATATCTCAAAGATATGGATTCTGTATTTTTTGGCCTGACTCGCCGCAGTGATCGCAGGTACATCTAATATGAATATTCACACAGAAGGCACAATCTCACTAGAAAATATCGATACTCTCGGACCTTCTGCAGAAACTTCGTCAACCCCTTCAACTTCACTTTTTCAAGAACTTATGTCTCCAAATCTAATCGATCCTTTAGTAAAAATAATTCCATGTCCGAGCAGTCCGAGCAGTGTTCCCCCATCTGAGCTTCAGGCCTTTGTTACGCCAATTGTAGTCTCTCTTAATACACCTGAAAAGAATAGTATCGACGTTGGATTTACAGGCACACCTGAACTAGAACCTGGATGTTCTCAATCTTTCTACGCTTTTGAACTAGATGCAACAACAAATGCGAAAAGTGATACAATGCGGCCAGAAAGTGAAGTAAATATTCAACAAAATGCGAGCATTTCACTGGATCCCAAACCTGGATACTCAACTTCTCACTGCATTCCCTTTATGTTAAGACCTATACCAAATCCTACTAAACCAATCACTACTCGTAAAGGACATTACAAAAATCGGAAATATTAACCAGTACACCGATCAAGGAAGACCAGAAGCAGAAATTTGAGAAAAAAGCACATATTTGTGAATAGTTTATATTGGAGTCACTTAATAAGTTAATAATAATAGTTTGTGAATTCAAAAGGTTTTTCCTCCGACTCTCACACCTCCTGCATGTATTTCCTTTAGGAGAGTCAAGCAACTTAAGCGTTTCTGTTTTTGTAAGTCCCAACCTACGTCCTCAACTATTCAGTATTATTTATAGAGTCCTTTTGTTATTCTCAATTCTTTCTCACCAAACATTTTCAGGTATTTCTTTTAAATACTCTATAATATAGAGTCTAAAATCATATCTACGTAGTCGCTATAGATTCTGCAGAACATGGTCGTATCAAAAACACATCAACGTGAATGTGATTAACAGCACGTGACAGAAATGATATTCAATATCAGGCTGACTCATTGGAGAATGCTCTACCGTTATTGGAAGAGAATCAAATACAAATTTGAACTTCCAATTTTTGGTTGGTTGGTTCATCTGTCAAAAGCCTTTCAGCAAAACTGAAAAAGTAAAGCAGCTGACCCATAAATAAACAACTCCAATAAAAAGGAATGTGCGTTGATGAAACTCATGCTCTGATTTTATCATTAGATTTCTTCTTCTGAATTCAGTTCGTTCATCTGATGAGATATCGCTCTGAGCAGAACATTTACTGTCGAATGAGACTAGGCCAGTTTCTCAGTTGAGGACAGACTACGAAATTTCAGATAGTGTAAAGTTTCACTTTTTTTCCAGGAAATAACATCAACCACAGTATCTATTTCAACTCGGATAATTATTAAAACTGTAACAAAATGTTTCTCCAAAATTTCGCAAGGCCTTATCGAGATGAGCTAGAAAGCGTATTGTTGTTCTAGGCTTCCGTCACCTATAAAATGTATATATCCAAGATAATTCGAATTTTCAGTCCCGAATTAACATTTTTTTTGAGAGATTGGTAAAATATGTGTGGCAGTCCGTCCAATGACCAATCGTGAAAAAATCATACGATCTTGTTGATCGTGAAATGTAAAAAATTCGAATGCAGTTACTTAGACATGTTTGGGTGGCATGATTATCGTTTTGATAATGTGTTGGACCGCGGGGAGTTTATACCATTCAAATACCTGTTATATTCATCGTTACGGCTTGGATTGCAGTCAGTATGGGGAACTATAATTGGTGAATATCTGAACTGGTATAGATGTTCCATTGATTCATCTCCATCAAAGAGAACTACATGCGATAATAATAACACAGTAAAAAGTGATACTAAACTCGAAAGTAGAGGTGGATCATCTTGCATTTACTCGAATTCTGAATATACAGAGTGTTTTCTAACTACGGCACGAAACTTCAGAGGGTGATTCTTTCGGTCGTTTTGAGAAAAAAAGGTTTCAAGAACATATGTCCGGAGTTGCTCCGCTTCTGAGATACAGGGCATTGAGATCATAAAAAACGGTATTTAAGTGCCTTCTGGCTAGTTGAAGATTTCTGTATAACAATTTCCTTTTGCTATATTCCTCTGTCGTGAGCTCAGCGTTCAGCGACACTCCGTCGGCCTCAAAATTTTTATAGTTGTTCCTGTACTTGGACAAAATTTCTGCTTTAACAGCAAACCTCAATAGTTTCACAACAACCGGTCTGGTAGATTTGTCCGATTTATTCCCAATTCTGTAAATGTCAGCTATCTCTTGATTACAAAATTTTATTTTTAATTCTTCTCGTATAATATTTGAGACCACGTCAGACACAGAGGTTGAACTTTCGGGGATACAATAGATGATAATATTATTTTTAATATTTCTTTTCTCCAGATATTGGATCTTTTGCTCCAGTTTACAGTTTTCTTCCTCTAACTCTTCATTTTTTGATTGTAAATCGACAATTTCTTGGGTTACGGTATTTTTAAATTCCTTCAGTTCTTTCTTAATTTCTTCGTTTGAAGCTCTCACCTCAACTAATAGTTCATAGAGATCATTCATAGACTTTTGCGACATTTCTCCAGAACAGTTACCGTCTATCGTGGATAAACAATGCGTAGGCTCCCGTACTATTTAACAGATTTTTTCGATATATCTGTACTGGTTTCTTGCGAGATTTTTTACAAACAGCTGTTTTTGGAGAACGGGTACAACTAGTATTATTTGAACAATTTTTTCTGCGGATTTCTTCAAATTTCTATTTGCTGTTGTGAGTATCTAGAATACACTTACTCAGTTTTTTAGAAATTTTTATCTGTTATATGTTCATATAAGAATCACATCAATCAATTGGTTTTTAACTAGCTTATTCACAGTTAAACTTGGAGCGATTTTAAACACGTCTGCTCACTTATTCACTCAAATAATAATGAAAACCAAAAGTGAATAATAAAGACTTTTTATCTTAAAGTAAATGAGCAAAATGCCCACCTTCTGATTCAATACAAGATTGCAATCAATTTGTCATTGATTTTCTGACACGTTGAAAAATACCGGGAGTATTCCTTATAACATTGCAATTGTCAATTATTTGGTTTCTCAAGCCATTCACATCTAGTACAGGAGTTTTATGAAGAAGAGCCTTCAGATGACCCCATGAAAAGAAATCTAGACTATTCATATCAGGACTGCGAGCTGACCAATTTTGAGATCCTGCATGTCCAATCCAGCGATTAGGGAAGGTAATGTCGACATGATACGAGCAAGAACAATAAAATGAGCTGGAGACCCGTTGCGCATAAACCACATGTTGCCTCTTACAAGTACCGGCACTTCTTCTGACAAAATGGGTTAATGATCTCGCAAAAAGTCTGTGCACGATTCACCTGTTAATCTTGCCACCACTCATTCCTACCCAAACGTTTAGCGAAAATTGATTCCGTGAATAAAATATTTGATGAAACTTATTATTGTGTGCCATTGTATAAATCAACCACCTGTAAAACATTAGTCTTGGGTCAAAATCTCCAGGCAGTTTGGACCCGCTGTATGTGATATGGGTATAGAAGGTTTCTTTTTAGAACTGTCCATATGGAGTTTGGGCTGACTTCAAACTGCAGTGCAATCTTTCTAGTACTATTTGAAGTATCTTCGTCTATCGCATTAAGTATAGCTTCTTCTAGTTCACGCGTTGTTATAGTTTCTGGTCTTCCACCACCTGCATTTTCATTAAAACTCCCAGTTTCACATAATCCTGCATGTAGCGTTCTAAATGTTTTAGCACATGGAGTTACTCTGTTAATATATCTGTCTTGGTAAATTCTCCGTGCCTCTTTCGCATTTTCATTTGCTAATCCATAAATAAAGGGCATGTCTAGTTAGGGCTAAATAAGCGCCTTCAAATAACTGTAGCAAATTTCAACCAAATTGGTATAAGGATATTTATGATATTTTAAAAATACTGTTTTTTTAATTTCCACTCCCTGTACCTCAGAAAAGAAGCAACTCCGGACACATGTTCTTAAGAATTTTTTTTGTCAAAATGACATAACGAATCATCCTCTGAAGTTTCGTACCATAGTAAGGAAATACCCTGTACACAAGGTGTTCCAAATTAAGTCGACACCATTGCCAATTCCGTTATTATCGATGCAACAAATTCGGTTGAATGAGCAAACTAGTAGCATTTTCAATGGCCTCGATGCCAAAAACGAAAAAAAATACGGGTTTTCAAAATATTTCATAATGATGAACGAGAACGGGAACACCTGTTCATGAAGCTGCAGTTTCGTAAGAATGTATCATATTTCTCTCCAACCGATTTCCTGGAGTCTTTGAAGTTCACTAGATACTCGTAAGGACAACAAGAGAATTGTTCCGAATTCTTGAGGTTCTTGTTGAATACTCTACGTGAGCAAAACAATAGCAAAATCAATACTCCTGACCGCTCTGGATTGAATGATTCCGTACAGTCCATCTCGTCTTGTGTTAAATCTTTTGCTGAAAAAATCCTCACTTGTTTACTTTGTAGTAAATGTTCAAGAGGTAGCGAAAACTTATGTGAATTTCTGAAACTTCATCTAGCTTTTCCTAATATGACTAATAACCAGTCCGTGCAAAGCTTATTGTTAAATCATCTGAAAAAAGTACACTCCACATCCTGAGCCTTCTTTGGTTTTTGAGCCATCTGTATAAATCCGTATTGCATCCGTAAATGGGAGGTAACTGTCATCGGGAACAATACAATGGCCGAAGAACAATCACGCTCGCCCTTCTCGAGTTATACGGGAAAAACCAAAAATGCTGTTATTCGTTTTTTTTCGAAAGGAATTGTTATTTCGAAGAATATAAAAAATGGAAAAGGAAAATGTTATTGTATTCGAAGTGTACTATGGCGATGTAATAGTAAATATTCGATAAAACGTTTCGTGGCAACATGGCCAGCATCAACTTTTTTTTTTAACGGACCTGTCTCTTTTATAACAGATATTGATGAAGCAATACATTCACAATCCAAGGGTATATCACATTCGATATTTTCATAGCATTTCATTTGAAATAACTACCATCATCAGTGACAACAATTTTGAATTAAGATCCCGACGTTACGTTTTTTGTAAATTGTTTCGATTTCTTCAAAGTATAATTCAGACAACCCACTAAATTCGACACAATGAAAATTCGTACTTTTTTGTTTTGGAAATTTTTGTATTGCCGTAATCCTTCTTTCAAGGCTTATTTCTCCCTAATCAATTATATATCGTAATATTTTTATAATTCTCAATCCTGGAAGTAACGGAAATATCACTTTTTGGGGTCATAATTCGATTGTTGTATAATTTGGTATGATCTCAATTCATTTACCATTTAGGCTTTGCTTGGTTTCTGTTATGTGAGGAATCAAATAAATGTTATGAGTAAGCAAATATTACCACATAAAAAACATCTTTTTTTCAATTCAGAATTGGCCAGTTACAAAAATTATGCTAATCAAGATTGTTCTTTACGAGAAATTGCCCACGAAATGGGGATTTCTGTAAAATCCACCAGAACTATTTTGAAAAAGAACAAATATAAATGCTACAGGATACGCAAAGTTCATCACCTCAATGAAAGGGATTACGGAAGGAGAGTACTTACGATTTGCGAAGTGGTTATTTGAAAAAAAATAATATGGACGCACGAATCAAAATTCACCAAAAATGGTTGGTTTAACAGAAATATCCATTATAGATGATATGATACAAATGAACATTTTTATAGGAATACCAATTTCCAAAAAAGGTTCGGAATAAATGTTTGGTGGGGAATTGTTGGAACAAACATCCTTAGCCTTTTCTTTTGCGATGATCATTTGAATAGCGACATGTATCTTCATTTTCTATTCAATGAATTCGATGGCTACTTAGATGAATTGCCACTGAATATCCGCCATGAAATACAATATTTTCAACAGGACGGCGCTCCTCCCCATAATGCAGCTATAGTAAGGGAACATTTAGATGCAATATTCCCAAGAAAATGGATTGGAAACAATGGACCCATTAACTGGCCAGCTCGATCCCCAGATCTTCCTTTCTTTAGATTTTTTTGTAGTTTTTTCAACAAGTACAGATATCGACCATCTCAAACAAAAAATAAAAGATGCATGTATTAGTATTACACCTATTACGCTAGAAAATTGCCACAGAAATTGTCTGGACCGACAATATTTATTATTACTTCTTCGAAGTACACTTCGAATAGGTGGGTTGGCTGTCCTTGTTCATCTTTCACTGCCTGAACCACTGTGCATGCTGTTTTTGGCGAGTGCATTAGCTTGGGATGTGGAGGTTAAGCAAACCGGCCATCGGATGCCTGCTTCCACGTAGTCCCGCTGGGTACGGAAATGACAGAATCACTTGGGGTTCTGTTATTCCCTAACTGAATGGCATCCCAACATGGCCTAATCCTAAGGTGTGTGTATCCGTGCCGAGAGGATAAATGACACTGAGCCAATCAGCTGTCACTACGGAAAGTTCGAGATACCGGGCGCCCTCTCGTCGTAGCATCGCCTTGTCACGGTAATGTGGGGCTCTGCCGTGATTGACCTTCTTTCCCTAGTTACTCGTGAGACTTTCTCCATTCTTGAAACAATTTTTGGGTTCCTTTATGCGGGCCTTGAACGTTATTCTAGTTTGACCTATATAAAACATCGAACATGACCCACATGATATTTTATACACTCCGGTTTTTCTGAAACTGAACTTTTATTTTTGTTATTGTTAAGGTGCATGACTAAGTTGTTGTTGGTTTTGAAAGCAATATTCACACCTTTGTTGTGCAGAAAATTTGAAATATTTATAGTGGGTTGGCCTGAGTAGGTTAAGGTTCTATAAATATTATCATCTTCTCTTCGAATTGGGTAAACTTCCTTCAAAGCTTGGCTTTATAACTTTTTTGATAATAAAGAATGTATTAGCCTGATATCACAATCATTGTTGACGGTTATTTGTTTCATCATGTTCAGTTCTTTATTGAAATTCGCTTTTGACAAGGGAATATTTATCAGTCTGTGGATCATACTGTTGAATGCTGCCACCTTTTCAAAGTTTCTTTGACTTCTTTCTGATATAAATGGGTGGGGTCGATTCTGAGACTATCGTACATGCCAGCATTTAGAATGTCCTTAGTCTTCTCTACGTATTCTTTTTCGTTCATGGCTATGACTGTTTTGCCTTCATCAGCTCGCGTGAAAACCGATTTCTCTTTTATGGATTTAGTTAGTTTCAGTTCCGGATTGAACCTTCCTGAAGAGATGCATAAAGGTAGGTTCAATCCGGAATTGAAACTAGTTAAATCCATAAATGAGAAATCGACAGCAAATAACATTGTTTTCACGCAAGCTGATACGGGCAAAACGGTCATAAACAAAGAAGAGAAGACTATAGATTGTCTGAATGCTGGCTGAATTCTGGCACTCATCTATATCGGAATGGAGTCAAAAAAACTGAAAAACATTCATTGTGTCATGGATGAAACAGAAAAATTCAGATCGTTATTCGTTGATCAAATTACTTTTCATCAAATTAGATAACTACCCGATTGGAACGGTAGTTTTTTTTTTGTCACAGCTCCTTCAGTTGAATTATTCGAAAAAATCATTGCAATTATTCAAAACCACACCAATTTCATACCATTTGATCAATGAAATTCAAGATATTACACTCCCGGATAATGCCAAATTGATTTTATTCGTTGTAAAGAATCTATTTCCAAGTATTCCTCCGAATGGTAATGAAAATGGAACACCCACTTAGTTTCATTCTGGTAGAGATTTTCATGGACGAATTGGAGAGAAAAATACACCGTAACCCACTGGTTAAAAGTTTCGTGTATTGGTATAGATATGTGGATGGTATCCTAGTATGTTTCACAGGAACGAACAGACAGTTGACTGAATTTCATCAATTCTCTCCACCCCTTTATCACATTCACCATGGAAATGGATAAGGATGACTCTATAAATTTTTTGGACTTGACAATAACAAAAGTTAACAACAAACGTGGTTTTTTCAATTTATCGTAAACCAGCACATACATATATCATTCATAATTCGTCCACCCACCCGTATCAGCACAAAGTAGCAGCATTCAACAGTGTGATCCACAGACTGATAAATGTTCCCTTATCAGAGGCTGAACTGAACATAATAAAACAAATGGAGATGGAAAAGGATGACTATAAATTTTTTGGACTTGACATTAACAAAATCAACAATAAACATGTTTTTTTTCAAATTATCGTAAACTAGCACATACAGATATTATCATTCATAATTCGTCCAGCCACCCGTATCAGCACAGAGTAGCAGCATTCAGCAATATGATCCACATACTGATAATTGTTTCCTTGTTAGGGGCGAATTTCAATAAAGAACTGAACATAATAACATAAGTGAGTAAGTAAATTTTATTCAGGTAATCATAATTTACAATATGAATTCAAAATTGAAACTAGATAACTTCAGAAACTAGAAGAAAAAAAAAGAACTAACTAAAACTGGAAATTGTTAGTCCAGGCTGAGCCACCTAAGCAATGCTTGTGTTGTAGTCATTAACCTGGATTACATTGATTATTCACATACTGAGTGGTGAGTAGAAAGAAGGAAAAAAACAAAGTTAAATTCATTGTGAGGGAGAGAGAATATGGTTATTTATTGTAGTCGAAAAGAAGATGATAAAAGTTATAGAACTTCAACTTACTTAGGCCAATCCACTACAAATATTTCAGATTTCTGCACAACAAAGGTGTAAATATTGCTTTCAAAACCAACAACAACTTAAGCATGCACATTGAGAGTAACAAAGATAAAAGTTCAGTTTCAGAAAAATCGGGAGAAAAATCATGTGGGTCATGTCCGATGTCTTATATAGGTCAAACTGAAAGAACGTTCAAGAACCGCACAAAGGAACACAAAAATAGTTTCCAGAGTGGAAAAATAAATTTCACATTTGCCACTCATTTAATCACAGAGGGACATGAGTTCAACCATGAATTCAAGCTCCTCCATTTCCAAAAGAAAGAAACTCAACCTGTTGGTGAGTATGGAAATAAACAAATTCAAAAACTCTCAATATCTTATGAACGATGAAACTGAACTGAATAATTCGCCATTATTGAATCTGTTTGTTTCCAGGTAAGTATAGTTAAGTATATTTGCGGTACCTCCGAAAAATTCAATTTATTCATATAGTTAATGAATTCATACCAGACCTTTTCAGGTAGATTCATCCATTAGAATGAATGTGAGCCTTCCAAAAGATACCTGGATAACTCCCGGGTCTTTTGCTCCTCATTACTCATGAAATGAAGGTTGCCAAATTTTCAACAAAGTTGTGAAGAGATCATCGCCGCAAACACTGACTGTACAAATCGCACAACTTTTGAGCCTCAATATTTTCTTTGACCTACGATTTCACTTTGGAATCAATAGATGAAACCTCAAGTGAATACAATGAAAGCAGGAACGCCCAAGAAATGAAAATGGATTTTTGATGCTTTCTTCACATTGAGATCTTCTGTTCATTCAGATTTGGGCATAAAAATGTCTAACTCAAAAAGGTTAATGGTTTATCCGCAGAAATTCAGTCTTTTAGAAGTCAATTGTTATTCTCTAGAAATGATATAGAAGGATCTGCAAAATGGCAGTATAAGGCTTCCCAACTTCACAGGTAGGCCTCGAATAATGAGTTGTGAGAAGTGGCCTAAGGCCGGTTGAGGATCTCCCCTTACCAATCTATCTTGACCTTGAATGACGTCATATGATTTTCAATTATGTGTAAGTTCATATGACCTTGAAATGGAAGTTGATCTTGAAACTCGAAACTAACCTTGAAGTTTGACCTTCGACAATGGCTCATGACCTTGAGCTATGTGCAGGCCATATGACAGTGAACATGGAGTTTGATCTTGAGATTTGACTCTGTCATCGACATCGAGTTGAAGTGGGGGTGTGCTTTTATGAGGAGTGCGGTGTGAATGGTTCAGTCAGTTCGCATTCTCCTCATAATCTCGTGGTTTATATAATTTCATACAAAATGTATATGTGCAACGAATATGGAAAAGTTTCACTCGTAGTCACATATTGCGTCATCATCAGAGTATTGTGATGTTGAACCATTCAATTGTTCCAATCAAGTTATTGATTAATCGAATGATTTGAATGTGGTATATGACACTTTTGCTGATAGTTTGACTGCCCAGGCGATGGAATTTCAAGATTTTAAAACATTTATACACTAACACAATTGCTTCCACACTTAGACGTCCAATATACATATTCAGAAGCACACATATTATACATAAAAATATTTATTCGTAGTACAAAAACTTGTACAAACCAGATTAAATTTCAAAGGGCTTTTGAAGTTTTTTCTTCTATAATGTCACCTCTGTTTCAGTATTTCAAACGGAAGAGAGTTGTATAGTTTTCATGAAATATAAGAAAGAAATCTTTGTCCAAGAAATCGATTTTTTTTTTGACGGGTACCATAACAATGAGTTGACACTTGTGCCTAATCTCTGATTGAATGTTATTTCATGCTGACTTTAAGATAATAGCCCTGTCCAAGTCGAGAACATTGATTTCATAAAAAAAAAATCAGATGGATACCTATAGTTTTTTGATTATGTTATTCTTGAGAATCTTTTCTGAATAACTCCTAACGGTTTGAGATGAGTTTTCGACCAAGGCATGATATAATATCTTTAAATCAATCAAGTAACTTTTTAAGATATTTGAATTTGTATCTTTAAATCATAATCTTTCCACAGGTTGGAGAAAGTAGGCCTTATTTCGAATGTTGACTACTATGTTTTGAAAGGACGGAATGCTTGACGTATTACTTGTAAAAGGCATATACTTAGTTTTGTCTAGGTTCACAGTGAGTAACATGTGATCTGTATTCGAACATTTCCTGCTTGCTAAGTACATCGTCCACTCTCACAACTTGATGTGTATTTGATAAGTAGCTTTGAAAAAGATTATTAATTTTTCGCTAATGTCCTCTAGAGACTGTAAAAGTGGACGATGATTCACCGTGTCGGAAGCCTTCGACAAATCTATTGATATATCTATGTATTGCTTGTTGTTGCTTACCGCGTTGTTAATTTTTTTGTCGTCAATTCAAGGATTGCATCTTCCATTGACACGTTGTTTCTGAAACCAAATTGTTTTTCTGAAATGATTTTGCATTTGTTGAGATAAGACATCAATGTGTTTTTGAGCAATTTGTCAAATAATTTTGATAAGTGTGTTATTAAGGATATTGGCCAATAGATATTGATTTTGGTTTCATTCCCCATTCTATGTATTGGTATAATGATTTTTCAATATCGATGGCCACAAACCCATTTCTATAAATGAATTCATTATATATGTTGACGGTTTTATTATATAAGGGCATACCATCAAAAAATATCTTTGTGATGGTTGTTTATTGTACCTTGGTGATGAGCGGGATTTATTGCGACATCAATTGAACGATTGTAAACATATATCGACATCAACACCTACCACAAAGTCCAGGGTTGATGAATTCGGTGAGTGTACCTGAAAATATTTTGAAATATGAAAATATCGAGATCCAGTGGAGAGTTGTATACGCTGATTTTCAATCAATTCTGAAACCAGTGAATACTAATAAAACAAATCCTGCAAACTCTCGATCTACAAATCCTCGAACTCATCCTCATGAGCCATACGATTTCTTATACCTCATAAAGTGTTATTTTGATGATTCCGTTTCTAAATTTGTATTTTATACAGGTCCGATGCATGTAAAGTGTTTGTTATGTGGAAAGTGTGTCACAAATATTCGAAAAATGTCGTTCTGAAGAGTCTTTTGATTGCTGCGGAAAAGCATGATTTCAATATTGCATGATTTCAATATTGGAATATACAGGCATCAAGTAGTAAGATGCATTTTTTCAAAATGGTATACGTAGTGGTGTTAGTCAATGTTTGGAAAGAATGCATATTGCAAACAAACAGTTTCTTCCAAATTATAATCCCAAGAAACCGTCATCATTCATCATGTACTTGGATACAATGAATAAGTATGGTCATAGTACAGCTTGATATCAATAGTTTTCCAGATGATAACCCTCCAGGATACATTCTTGAAGTAAATGTGCACTACGCCATCGGAATGCATGATCTGGCACTACCCCATCGGAATACATGATCTACATGCAGACTTACCGTACCACCTAGTTCAAAGTCCAAAATAACTAAACTTATACCTGATATGAATGATGAAAAAAATATATAGTTCATTATAGAAACTTAAAACAGGCGGACCCCGTAAAGGGAGTGAAAACCGGAAGTGACCTATTTTTGACGGATTTGAAACCTTCTCAGCATAAGGAATCCAAATATATCATTTGATTCAGTGTACGGGACTTTTTCATTACGGAATGTGTTTATTTATGCATGAAAGATATGTCAAAAATTGAAAATCAAATTTTTATATTTTTTTTCTCAACATCTCTACCACTTTACATATGCTTCTCTTACAAATTTCGAATTTCTTCACATGCACACTTTTGATCTTTGGCATGTCGTCATGATTCTCCTTTATCAACTTTAACATCCATGCCCCTTGTGATGCACTGTTTGGAACCTTTGGTGTAGTAATTCTTCCTCTTGACGAAGATCACTTGATGATGGAAACACACGTCGAGGTGTTCAAATAACGGATTGGTGTTGGGAAAAAACTCGAGTAATATTTATACATGCTTCTTTTCATGTGCTGCACATCACCATCTTTCTGCGAAGATGTGACCTAGTACCCTTTTGACATGCTGTCATGTATAAGTTCTCTTCATGAATTCATCATCCCTACTCCTTTCGTTCCACAAGCCGCCTATTAGTAATGAAAATGACTCACCACCCTTTTGAAAACCCGCCAGGTTTGTTTTTTTTGTCAATAAATTCAGTAGCCCCTTCTTTCACTTAATTTTATGTTCTTCACGTCACAATCCGTCTCCACATCAACTAGACCAACTCGAGGACCTATTCGAAGATCGATAAATGGCAAGTCAATACAATAAACTTCATCTGTAAAATTTTCAGGTTTGAACATTGATGCTCAACCCACTTGGAACAAGCCCATTGATTTTATTTTGAGTGAACTTAAATATATTGAATAGCTATTATTATGCTTATATTCAATCTTCACTCAGTTATTGTCTGATCAACTTTGGTAACTGTACAAGAATAAACGAATTACTAATAGCTCGAAAAAAGATAGTGAGAACAATGTGTTTCAAAATGATGACTCATGTAGGGAGCTGTTTACCGATTTGGATATTTTAACTGTTATTTCACTATATATATTCAACTGTGTTAAACTACCTTTCAGCAGAAGGACATGAGTTCAACCATGAATACGATGTGTTACATTTAGAAGAGAA
>NW_019290167.1:45046-101566 GCF_000500325.1 Leptinotarsa decemlineata
CTGAAACCACAAATGTGCGGTTGGCTCCTGTTGGTGGCTCCGTGCATTTGTATTTCTATCTTTTGGTAACCAAGTGTTGCCCATCCTTACACTTGGCTGCACCATACTGATGATGGGCCAAAAGCCCGAAACACGTGTCTATGGTTTGCCACTTTCACGAGTGCTATGTCCGATATTAACTTCTGTTTCTATATCAAGACACTCAATAACTGCAATGATGCAACTAATGTTCCTTTATTTTCAGTATATTAATATCAATGTAAGTCACAAAAAGGATTTGAAGCTTTATAACTTCTATTTACGACCAGCTATCGAAAGCGCTCGCATACAATTAAATAGTAGTTATAAAGCTTCAAACCCTTTTTGTGACTTACATTAATATTAACATACCAATTAGAGGACCGGATCGAGAGCCCAATTTGAGGACTTAGTCGAAGCCTAAGGACCTATTCGAGGACCACACCAGTATCCCTATTCCTTTTATTTGATGTGCTATACATAGCGACCCAACTAGTATTGATGGAGATACAACTTAGTGCCCTTCTGACATGTTGCACGCCACTCATGTTGTTTTTCTTAGTCAACAGTTCCCCATTACCATTCGACGTGCTGCACGTGATGATGTGACTATTATTAGCAAAAATACAATTTCAGTGCCTTTTTGGTATGTCACCATCTTGGAGTTTTTTCCAGTGGATTCTACACCCCTCCTCCTTTCTCTTGATGTGCTGCACGTAACAATCCGACTACTGTTAACGAAGTAACGGCTCAGTGTCCTTCTGACATGTTGCACCAGCTTTGTTTTTTTGTCGATGAATTGTGCATTCCTTCTTCTCCACTCATTTGTTGTGCTACACCTGTCAATCTATTATTACCTATTATTAACGAAGATGCAACTTGGTGCCCTTCTGACTTATACGTTGCATACCATCTTTGTTTTTTTGATCAATACATTCAACATTCCTTTTACCCTTCATTTGATATACTGCACGTGATAATGTGAGTATTATAGGCGAAGATGCAACTCAGTACCATTTTGACAACATCTCTATTTTTTCTTTTTCGATAAAATTTGACTTCCTTTGTCCTTAATTTCACGTGCTGCACGTGACGATCCGACTATTATTAACGAAAATGCGGCTAAGTGCCCTTCTGACATGTTGCACCATTTCTGTTGTTTTCTTCATTACACTCCATTCATTTTCACAAATCATCGCACAATTTCTACCACGCCACCACCTCTCACGCCGACGACGTAACCCCCAGCGTTTTTTATGTTTTATCGTTGTTATTATTATTATTCAACCCTCATCCTCGAGTTCACTTTTATGTTAAATAACCGGCTAACTAACATTTATTCCCCCCATCCTGATTGGCTGACTGTCGTCACTTTGTATCATAAATTGGGTAAGAGTTCCACAAGGTTCCGTTCGAAGGTTCGAAAATGACTAAAATGAAGCATCATAAAAAAACATAGAATTTGGTCCCAGAAACACCATAGTACCTTTACTATTGAGGACCATGGTCCACTATCAAGTTTTGTAGATTGCTATCATATTATCAAAAGATGTATATTCAACAACTGGTATCAATATTTCAATAGAATTCCGTTATTTGTTGAATGAGCCTGTTATATTTTTTTTTCAAAACTTGAGTGCCATACGTAACGAATGGCTTGAAAATTGTTGCATCTGATTTTATCCAGTTCAAGATAGTTCTTGATTTGCTCCATAAGTAGGTAGATTGCTGTATCTTGATTTTTTACATCAGTAACAAATCTGCTTAATAACACTACTGCCTGTAGTTCAAATCCCGGTATAGAAATTATTGACTATTCTGCAATATAGACGTGCCTGAAGAAGCCGTTGTATATCGAAATACGTGTTTCTTTGGGTGGCAAAAATCTCACAATGAAATGTTTTTTGAATATATTATTGACTTCAGTGGAGTGACTCGTGTTTTGGCCATTATAAAGAAAGTTGTGCTCTTTTGATAAAGTAACGAAAGTGAAAGTAACCAACAGCAGAATATGCTTGTCTAGTGGCATTGCAAAATATATGTACTGGACAGTTCGAAATTATTTTTGACATAACATCGGGATATTGTTACATGATATACTTCTTATAATATTTGAATGTCATTTTCAGACCACTTGGAGAAGAGAAATTATTTTCATTTGAATTCTAAATCAAGCCAAACAAAACATGTTTTGTTGGAAGTATCATTTCTCAATCAAAATTAAAATGATTCAACATCTTGAATGTTTTTGGATCGCTTTCTGAAACATCAGTAATTGAGAGACCAATTTCCAATAGTGAATACTCTTCTGGAATGATTAATGATTTTGTCAGATTGTCACCGTTTGTCACCGTTGGGTTACGGACTTGAACTGGACTTTTGAACATCTCCGTACTAGCACCCGAAAAAAACAATATCTCTGTCTCTCAACTCCATATGTTATGTCAAGATGGGAGTTCAGCAAATCAAGATATTCTAGTAATGCATCGTTCAGAAAAATTTGGTTTCTTGTGATTCGTCACATCGAAATGCGTTATTATTAGGAATTTCAACGTCGTTTTCTTCTTACACAACTCAACACAACTCACGTATGAAGTTTTGATAGATATTCGGATCAAGAAGAACAAACTCCGTTATAGTAAATTATTTTCGATAGGAACCTAGAGTACCAAACGTTTTGTCTGTTCTGCGGCATACATCGTCAGTGGTATGTGTGTTTACTGCGAGGAAGTTATAGCTTGAAGTCTGTTTACTTTAACATATGAAATTTTGATGAATATTCGGATTAGGAAGAACAAAATCCGTTATAGTAGGTTATGTTCGAATGGAACCTAGAGTACCAAATGTTTCGTCTGTACTACGGCAGACATCATCAGTGGTATGGCAGTTTACTGCAAGGAAGTTATATCTTGAAGTCTCAGTAACGAACGATATTCAGACTTTTTTTCATAATCCATGGCAAGTTATGAATTTTATTCCGTCTTCACCGCTGGATTTTAGTCTTTTTATAGTTCCTTCTTGTCATCAAACCCCAAGCTTTCTTTATCGTGAAGTAAAAAAAAGATATACCACCACTGGACACCAAACAGCGTACAGGTTCCTTCAAGCAAAAATAAAAAATGGATCCATTCATTCAAGAGTACCAGAATGAACCGTTAATGGCACAAATTATAAAGAAGGTTACAGACTTTAATGAATTTGTGAAAGAAGGGCTGGGTGATTTTAAAATTTTCCACACAAACAGACGCAGCATCTCAAAAAACTTTGATGAATTAAAGATTTACTTGAGTCACCTTCAAAGAGTCTTTGACATTATCGTCATTACGGACACTTTTAAAATCACCAATGTAGATCTATATGGGTTGGAATGATACAAAATGCTTTATAATGAATCATGCTTTAATAAAAATGATGGTGTTATTCTTGTCCACACAAATTTAACAAAGACTTCTACCAATACGTATTGAATATTGGTTTGAGCGACATCCATATACTAACCGGTGAAGAATATAAAAATAACCTGGAGTACTTTGAATTCATCTCCTATATCAATGATGTAACTGGCATGCATGTAGTCACGCATGCCTTAACCATTTTTTTGTTAAAACTGATATCTGTTTTCATGATAATATAAAATCTGTCATTTTCCATGAACAAATAAGTGACCATCGCTCTATTGCTTCAATGATAGATATGGGATATACAAAGGAAAATGAAAAACAGAAAACATCATCTAAAAGGTATATTAATTAGCAAAAATCGAGATTAATGTTGAATAACGAAAAGGGGGAAGATATCTACGAGCAAAACACATAAATCTAATGGCTACGATGTTCATTAATGAACTGCAACATCATATATACATAAATACAACTGAAATCAAAATAACAAACAAGGACAAAACCCGCAAAAAATGGATAATTCGAGAGTTACTTACATTTATTCAAGAAAAAAATAATTTTTATGAAATGCTAAAAAGGAATCCTGATGCTATTCAATTTAAACATAAATATAATAATCGAAAGAATGAATTGCATAAACTAACTCAAAGTGCTGAACAATTGTATTTCCAAACTGAAATCTCAAAAAATAAAAATAAATCTGAAGGCCTCTGGAATAGTGGGAATGAAGCTTGCAATAAAGCAAAAAATAAAATAGAAATAACGAAAATAAAAGTGGAAAACAATAAAATTGTCACTAATGAAAAATATATAGCAAATGCGTTTCATCAACACTACAGTAAAATAGGGAAAAAACTTGCAGATAAAATAAAGACTCCCGATAACTTTGAAGAAAAGATATTTAGAAATGACAAAAGCATGTTTATTTATCCAACCACAGATCATGAGGTTATATGAATGAGATTTGAAGTCAAACAAAAGTCCAGGAGATGATAACATAAACGCGGAGACGTTAAAGAAAATAGCAAAAGCATCAGGTCCAATTGTTCATATCATCAATAATTGTTTTGTGAAAGAAATATTCTCGAATATTTTCAAAAACGGTACCGTCAAACCACTCTTTAAGATAGGTGATAGACTTCAAATGAACAATTACAGATCGAATATAACAAAAATTATTGAAAAAATCATCGAAAAAAGAATGACACAATTCATGTAGAAACATAGTATCCTGTCAGAAAATCAATACCGTTTCAGAGAGGGTTGTTCAACGGAGGATGCATTATACAAACATCAGTAATTTATGAAGCACTAGACAATTCAAAGCCAGCAATTTGAATCTTCGTCGACCTCTCCAAGGCGTTTGAACCATCTGTCACAAAATGCTGCTAGAAAAATTGGAGAATATTGGCATGCGCGGCAAGATGTACGATGTCCTGGTATCGTATCTCTCTGATAGAAAAAAAGTGGTAAATATCGATGGTATACTGAGTAATCAAGCAAAAGTTACGTATGGTGTCCCGCAGAGAACAGTCTTGAGTCCTGTTTTACTCACCATATACATCAATAGCTTGTTGAAACTACAATCAGCAGGTGACATTTTGAGTTTTGCTGATGATTCAACTGTACTTTATATGTCAAATACGTGGGAACAACTCAAATTAAAAGCCGAAGTTGATTTCAAGACAATCGTCGGGTGGTTGAACATAACAAATCAACATTAAATGGGGACAAAACCCAATACTTGTCATTCACTTCCTACCCTAATAACCTTCCAAACATGGGTCCTTTAAAAATAAACGAGGACACTTCAATACCGGAGGCCACTACAATCAAATACTTGGGACTAATTCTAGATCGAAATATGGAATGATACTACATATGTCACATTAAACCAGAAAATTACGTGGATTTCTATCACGTTTCAAATTATTGAAAGAAATTCTCGAAATCCCCCAGTTGAAAACAATTTACTATGGATTAGTACAACCTCAACTTAATTATGGAATTATAGCATGGGGCGGTGTGAACGATAAACTCTTAAATATTTTGAACGTAATACAAAAACATATCTTGAAAATTATATATGGTAAGAAAAGGACTTATTCCAGTAGAAATGTGTTCATGGAGAGCAGGGATTTTCATGTTAAACAGTTATATTACTTGAAAATCATTTTCAAAATTCATGAGGGCAAAATATCACTGAACAAACTTCAACTCCCATATAGTACTAAGAACAAAGAACATACCGCCTCGGTACCAAGATGTAAAAAATTATCGGTCAAAGGCATTATAGCTACATGGGCGCAAACATTTGGGAATCGGTACCACATAGGATAGAAAGCATGAGAAATAAAAATAAATTCAAAAAACAGATTGAAAAACTATATTGATGATATATTTCGTGGAACCATCAACATCCCGAACATAATCCTTTTTCGTATTTTTAAATGAATGTCCACATTCCGGAGTTGGCTCCTTATTGAAAGAGAGAAGGTAATCTGATCTTCTGAATGCCACGGATGCAATGAGTGCCTTTTATAATGTGTCCTTGTGAAAACGATTCATTTTCAAGTATAAATGGCTTGAGTAATTCGAAAAACAAGATTCGTCGAAGACTTTGAAGTACATCTTTTGTTAACAGTATTAAGAATATAAGATGGTGTTTCAATTAACACTGAAGTGTCAAATTCACATTTTACGGGGTGAAACAAGAATATTTTGAGTCATATTGAACTATATTCAGTAGTACGTTGTCCCGAAGAAGATAGAAATACATTGTTTTCACAACTGGAATCATAATTAAACAAAACAAAATACCGGTTGGTAGGCCGTGGTCGAATGGTACCTGAAGTACCAAACGTCAACGCTTATACCAATGATGATGTCTGCTGCAGTAGCAGATGAAACTTTCGTACTTCAGGTTACAATCGACCACGACCTACCAGCCCGATTTTTTCTTTATAATAATTTTTTGTTTGAAGGTGGTTGACAACGTTTCGTGGTGCATTTCAGTTCGGATTTCCATTGTCTGATATGATATAAATTGATTTGAAATCCCTGAAAGAATGTGTGAAAAATTAAAAAGATTAGCTGAAAAATAACAATTATATTAAGCAAAAAAACTGAAATTACAATGAAATAAAATATAAGCAACAACCAAAGAATAAAAAAAAATATATTAACCCGAGATGACAATTAAAAAAAATATTGTTGTTTCACAATTTCATGATTTGTATTGAAAATGTATTATTTTGAATAATTTATTATACCATTAAATGGATTACAAGAAATAAAAAGTAAAAATTAAAAGATCCCAAACCAAGTCACTTCACGACGTTTCGATTGTTAGTATCCACAATCTTATTCGGGTAATAACTGGACTAAATCTGACTATTTATAGGTCATTTGAGTGCTTTCACCTATCCCCTTTTCCCGCTCTCCGCTTCATAGGTTTTAGCGGGAACTGACCATTTGGCGGGAGTTGGTTGTGGTTCGCTCGATCAGAGATATCCATATTTTGCGTATATCTACGCTAGCGTGGCTAACTGCGTTGTTGAACAACATATATGCGGCTTCTCTGAATGTTCTCTTAAACCAGTGTTCCTCCTTGTGGATGATTTTAGCTTGAGTCCACTTGATGTTATGTTGATGAGTCTAAACATGCTCTACTATTCCTGATTTGCTGGTTTCTCCTCGCTCTGTGTGTTTTTTTTTGTTCAGCAATGTAAACTACTTTCAATGGCCTCTTAGTTTCACCGATGTATGATTCTCCGCACCCGCAGGGTATCCGATAAATGCAATTCTTGGAATCGTAGTCGTATCACTTTGGAGTAACCATTCCGTTACTCGAAAGTGATAGTGGAACAGACTTTAGCTAGAAGACAGCAAGAGCCTCACAAAAAAGAGAAGCCGCTACAACCAGTACTTGTACTTCCCTACATCAGAGGATTGTCGGAAAGGATAAGTCCAAGTATGACATCAGAACCTGCTTCAGATCTGGGAATACTATCCGTAGCAGCCTCACGAAAACCAGGCCACCAAACGCGGACTGCGATTCCAAGATGCATACATCGGTGAAACTAAGAGACCACTGAAAGTTTGCATTGTCGAGCACAAGAAACACACACAGCGAGGAGAAAGCAGCAAATCAGGAATAGTAGAGCATGTTAAGATTCATCAACACAACATCAAGTGGGCTCAAGCTGAAATCATCCACAAGGAAGAACACTGATTTGGGCCATATATGTTTTCCAACAACGCATTTAGCCAAGCTAGCATAGATATACGCAACATATGGGAACCTCTAATCAATCGGAACACGACCAACTCCCGCCAATGGTCAGTTCCCGCTAAAACCGATAAAGCGGTGAGAGGGAAGAGGGGATAGGTGAAATCACTCCGATTACCTATAAATAGTCAGATTTCGGAAGAATAAGTCCAGTTATCATCCACAGACGATTGTGGATACTAACAATCGAAACGTCGCGAAGTAACTTCGTTTGGAATCTTTTAATTTTTGATTTTCATTTCTTGTTAATAATTTTTTTTAATTGTCATCTCGTGTTGATATTTCTATTTTATGATTTTTTGGTTGTTGCTTGTATTTTATTTTATTGTAATTTCAGTTTTTTTGCTTAACATAACTGTTATTTTTCAGCTAATCTTTGAAATTTTTTACAGATTCTTTCAGGGATTTCAAATCAATTTATATCATATTTGAAAATGAAAGTCCGCACTAATGAAATTAATATTACAATTATTAAACGGACTGGTGTCCGTTTAATAATTGTAAGGTAACGCATAACTTAGTGTCCATTCCAAAGTGGAGATACAGTAAAGGAAAGAATAGTACTGAAAAACTATGTCGTAAAAAAGAACATTACGGTGCCAGATATTTTCGCTTCTATGCATGACAGTGTGAAAGTAGGGCACCGATAGCGGTTCCCGATTTCCCTCCACTTTTTGACCTCGATTGACAAAACATGACCTCGAGCTGTGTAACAGCTTACGACCTTGAATGTTTACCTTTAATGAAACGTCGCAACTTTGCTCAAGGTTGGAGTGAGGGTTGCACTTTGTAGGGTGTAGTGTGAATATTTCAGTCTTTTCGAATTATCTTCATAAACGTGAAACTGTATACACGCTTAATACGTGTAGTGAATCTGGAAAAAATTTCTTACGGAATGACAATATGCATCGTCAACATCGGAATTCCTTAAAGCTCACCTGGAAAAGGTAGAGGTGTTGAATTCACCAATACCTCCAGAAATATAGAGATGTTCATGCTGCAATTTCACTATTGCAAACTATCGGATGAATATCCAACAGAGGTCATTGCAACACAAAAGAAATTCATTTGTTCAATATGAAGACGGTTCTAGGAAATATTTACAGAAAATGATAATTTTCAGCTCGTGAGACCATTCTATTTTTTCTTCAAATAAATTGTATTTTCAAGAATACCATCTGAAGTAGACCTTTATGATAAACTGAATGAAAATCATGTTTCTGATGAGGATCGTATTGAAGTGAAACAGGTACGGACGCATGTTCAACTGCCGTGATTCAGGTGAAAATTCTGACAGATACTTGAGGTATGATGTTCTTCTCACGTTTGCCACGCTGCAAGCGTTTGCCATGCTTGAATTTTGCATGAAATGCTAATTTTGATGATGGAGATGGCAAAGGTCCGAAGATATCAATATGTGTTCGAACCTTGAGTTTGGGATATTGTACTTGCCGACAGGAGTAACCACATATTTATTCACTCTGGGTTTTCTACAGGGGATACAGTTTTGAATCCATTCTCGAAGATCTTTTTCGATTCTAAGCCAAATATATGTACTCTTAATGAGTTTTATAGTTGATTTGATACCAGGGTGAGACAGACTGTGCAGTTTTTTGAATATGTCCTTCCTAAAAATTTTTGGAACATATGGTCTAATATAATGAGTAGAAACATCACAATAGATATTACTGTCACTTTCAGGCATTTATATTTATTTTAGTTGAAGAGATGTTTTTCCTGACAAAATTTTCTGAAGTTTATCATCTTGTTCCTGTTCTTCTTTCCATTTGCTAAGATCCATAAAATTTTGTAGAGTTATGTACGAAACTCTTGATAAGGCGGCAGAAACAATATTTTTTCAGGAATATGCCTAATGTCTGTTGAAAACTGACTAATGAAATCCAGGAATCGGGTTTGTCTGGGAGAAGTAGTTATTGGTTTTTTATTAAATGCAAACATCAAAGGTTAATGATCAGAATATATCACAAATTCACGTCCTTTGAGCATGAAACAGAAGTGTTTTATTCACTCATAAATCGCAAGGAGTTCTCTATCATAAGTACCGTATTTTGTTTGAGCCTTTGATAATTTCGAAGAGAAAAATGCCAATTGTTTCCAATTTCCCTGCTGAAGTTGCTGTACTGCCGCACCGATGTTACTACTTGAAGCATCCACCATCAATGCTGAAGGAAATGATACGGAAGGGTGGGCAAGTAAGGCAGTGTTAGCTATGGCTGCTTTCAGTTGCACAAAAGAAAGTTCCTGGGCAGCATTCCACAATAGTTTTTTATTGCCTTTGGGATTACCCTTTTGGAATTCATTCAGTGGGGCTTGAATCTCAGCAGCTTTTGGAATGGATGTTCTATAAAAGTTCACCATTCCTAAAAACCTTCTAAGAGATTTTAAATCTTCGGTTTTTTCATAATCTAAAATTTATTGTAATTTTTTAATTGTAGGTCTGATTTCATTTTCGGTTACATTATAGCCTAAAAACTTGATTGATTTTTTCCAAAATTCACTTTTCTCAGGATTGATGATAATGCCGAATCCATTTAATGCTTCAAATAATTGTTTCAAATGATCTCGATGTTTTTCTTCATTTTTAGAAGGTATCAAGAAATCGTCGATATACCTATGGTAAAATAAAATTCAAGATAAAGTAAAGCAAATGTTATTTTCAAGTATTCAAAGAGTTCGAATGGCGTTATGATTGTTGTTTTCTCGATGTCTTCTTCTGCCATGGGGATTTGGTGAAATGCCTTCACAAGATCGATTTTTGAGAAAACTTTTTATCTTCCAACTGAAACGTAAACTCTTTAATATTAGGTAACGGATATCTATCCGGAACTTTCATTGAGTTGAGTCGAGTCGATAATTGCCACAGGCTCTCCAGTATCCATTCGATCTACGAATAATGTGCAAAGGGCTTGCCCAAGGGCTTCTTGTGGGTCGAATTATGCCGTTTCATCAAATATTCAAATTCTTTCTTGGCAACAACTAGTTTTTCTGGGTTTAATCGACGAACCTTGTAGTGAATAGGCTTAGCATTGGTTATTATTTGATGTCGGACCTTTGTTTCATGAGTTGCTTTACCTAGAGCGGTTCTGGTGAGTTCAGGGTAGTCAGCTAAAATACGGTGATATGGCGTAATTTCGTTTATTGTTTTAATATATTGTTTTATCTAATGTATATGATTTACAGGATCTTGATAGATTTGTTTGGGTGGCTACAATCATTTTTTTAATTTTTTACATCAATCAATAAACCAAATTCCTTGAGAAAATCTGCACAAATTATATCTTTGTCGATGCTGGATATAAAGGAAGACCAACTGAAATTTTTCCTCAGTCCAAGAGAAATCTTCAAGATTTGTTCTCCAAAAGTGTTAATTATCGTTCCGTTAGCTGCATACAAAGGTTTTTCGAATGGTTGTATGTGCAATGAATTCTTATTTTGAAACACCAGAACCACTATCAATTTGAAAATCAACTTTTGTAACAGGATCTTGAATGAAAAGACGACTCTTTTTCTGGCCAAAAACATTGATCGTCATCAACGACTGGCCTGCTCGTTTTCCGAATCACTTTTGCCTTTATAAGTACAAAGCGCAATAGTTTTTCTACCTTTCCCATTGAATTTGAGATAACAAAAGGTAATAACAGAATGATTTTTATTGGCTCGAAATAGATCGAGTTTTTGATCTGTAGTTTTGGCTAGACCGATTCCGTATCCTAGAGAGAGGACATTGGTAGATCAAGATTTTCAGATGATGTGGTGCTGCAGGTTTTTCCGGATTTTCCTGCAGCTGAAGAAGCAAATGCGCCACTGGAATCAATGAAGTCGCCCCGGAGAGCCAATTAATTTTTGTTGTTTTCATTTTTATTGTTGTTTTATAATTTCACAAATTTAGAAAAATATTTCTCATCTGATTTATCTATTACCTGATCAATATTATCTTCTTGAGATTATGTTGAAGTTAGGGATTTAATAGCACAAGTTTCTGTATTTTTCGTACTTCTCATCATCCCATCGGCCATGCTTATTATTTCATCATCCGTTAATTTTGTATCAAAACCTTTCAGTACTTGTTCAACGGAATTTGGCAACTTCTTCAACCATGCAAGAATAATGAAACTTTTTGTCATTTGACCAGCAGCTGAATCGGTCATTTCTCTATATAAACAGCTTGGCTTTTTATCATTCAATTCACACTCTCCAAATAACCTCAGCATTTTTTCTTCATCAGATATTTGGTACATGTTAATCAATTGAGTTTTTGAAATAGCAACATTTTGATCATTTCCAATTTTGAAATAATTCAAGTTTTCTTTAGCAATATTACAGTCCAACATTGAGAGGATTTTTCCAAATTTTACTGTTTCTGATGTAATGTCATCGATATTGAAGAGACTTTCGTAGCATTGAACCATAGTTCTGGCTCGTTTCTCCAGAAAGGAGAAAGAATAAGTGATTTATTTGGCTCTATCAACTTGTTTGTCTGGATCATAGGCAATCGTTGTTTTTTTTTGGTTCAATCTGATTAATATTCTCATCTGGACTGGGAACAAGAATGTCGTGACTGAAAGTAGTTTCATTGTTCTTTTCTTCAATTAAATGTTCTAATTCCTTATTGGTATTTTTCAACTGTTCCATAAGTTGGATGCATAAAAATTCAATACTGTCTACTCTCGCTGTAATACAATCTCGATTGGTTGAGGCACTAGTTAAACACTCATCATTGGATAATAGATTCAGCAGAGTTGTGAAGTCAATCTTTTCGATTCGCAAACTCGGGATACCACTTGATGATTTCTGCTTCCAATTTGATTTTCAAATGTGATACTGCTTCAACTTGATCTCTGTTGAGTTGCTGCAGAAGTTCAACCATCTTTTTGTAGACAGTGTTGATGTTCTTTTTCGGGGTCACTAATTGAAGTTAGTAAATAACTACTAATAACTTCTTCAATAGAAATATATTCGGGAAGTTTTAACAACTCTTTAATTTCTGACAAATCAATCAACAACCTCACACACATTGTTCTTTATATTTTGTTTATTCTAAACACTTTATACTGAGCGCTAATGACTGTGATGATGTGATACCACAAGGGTGTAGTCCAACTTAGAACTTCAATGGACTTGTGTTTATTGTAGCAATCTTCTGATCAATAAAATTCATATTTCAACTCAAAGTTGAGTGTGTTTTGGTCTTTCGAGAGTTACGGTAATTTTATGACCATTGAATAAATTATTTTATCATCATTATTTCATTGAAACCTCTCGAATAAAAAACATTTTCAATCTATATATGTATCACAGCTAATTCTCAAAAACTTTACCAAGTACCTGAGATGGGTTGATATCTCATTCTGAACCAGTATATCGATTTTCGAAGAAAGAGGCAATTAATAATGAGTTGAAATCCATTTTCAAAGAAATATTTCATTTGAACAGATTTATGGTACGATGTCCCCACTTAGACACTTGAAAATTTTACGAAAACTGGTATTTCTGCATTATGGTACGTTCACGATCACCTACGTTATATACTCACCTATAGGAAATAAAAATCTATATGTTAATCATATTCTACCATATATCTATATCCATTCGCAATTCCTAACCCAGTTCATATGTGGAAACATCAATGTTTCGACTGACCCGTCATAAATGCAAGAAGACACTTCAACTCGTTCCTCGTCATTTTATGAGAGCATTTTATATTTTGTCGCCTATTTCTTTGATGAGAGGTCAACAACATGACGACTTTGTAAAGCGATTGCTGAAAGGATTCTCCTGAATTGTGAGGAATACGATCAATCGTTTTTTCTTGATGTATAAATGAGGCCCTTATTTCGCCTGGAATACGAGTATATGAGATGAAGAATATTGGATGTGATTCAACCCCACATTTTGGATGGAGTAAATAGGTATAGATCCATTTTATATGAATCTAATTCTCACAAATCTATTTCATACGAATCTGAGCTGAATACAGTGTTTCCGTAAAGTGAAGCATAAATATAAGTAGAAAAACAATGTAATTGAAAATTCTCGAAAAGGGTTGATTTTGATTTACTGTTTCTTTGAATGATGATTTAATAATGATGTTAATAATAATAATTCAATCTCATGATCTACCCCGCTAAGTTGATTTCAAAAATGTGTCACAATTCAATTGCAATTGATTCGGGATGGGCAACAATATAGATATAAGTATGAATTGAGAGGGTTATATTTCTAGGAGTGATTAATTTTTGGGAAAGAAAGTTTTGGGCTTTCCACTAATCAATTTCGATACAAAAAATGTGGGAATCCAATTTCATAGATTGCTGTGTACATAGATGTATAGATCATGCAGAAAAGTAACTTTCAAACACAAAATGGAAGAAAAATCCTCCTGAAACAGCTACTTTCATATAAACATTGGATCACACGAAAGAACAATTCTTTTGAAACATATACTTTTATATGAACACTGAATTACACAAAAAACACTTTTCTCCATTCAGTTTGTATTCCAAACATTTGTTATGGAATCAGATATCATTCACAGGATTCCTACACCATATGTTGAATAAAAGGCAAACATTGCATTTACATGGAACACTATCATCCTCACTGGTAGACATAGATGTTTACCGTGAGACACTTACCTTGTGGCTCTTCAGTACCAACCTGGATAAGTTATGAGAAAAAAACACACAAACCATTCATAAATTACCACTTCATGTCACGAAATGAATTTGATACCTTCATGTCATCGATGACATCGTGATGACATTGATTCACTTATTGGATTGAATCCCTGTTTGAATTGGAAGGGTTGTATTTAAGGAGTGATTAACTCTTGGGAAAGGAAGTTTTTGGCTTTCCACTACTCCATCTTGATACAAAATAAATGTGGAAATCTTCCAAAGAAAGGAAGGCAGTAATAAATTTCAAAAGAAGTGAATGTATATATAGATTTGTAGATCCTGCAAAGAATTAACTTTCAGACACAAACTGAAAGAAAAACCCTCCTGAAATACTTTCATATAAACTTCGTATTACACGAAAAAAAATTCTTCCGAAACAAATACTTTTATACGAATACCAAATTATGAAAAACTCCTTTCTCTACTCAGTTTGTATTCCAAACATTCGTTATGGAATTGAATCAGATATTATTCACACAATATACTAAATGAAAGGTAAAAATTTCAATTACATGGAACACTGCCATTCTCACTGGTAGACATAGATGTTTCGCCGTAAGACACTTGCCTCAGGGCAAGATGGAGTAGTAGAAAGTCAAAAACTTTCTTTCCCAGATTTACATAGTTATCAACAAAATGATGAGCAACGATTCAACAGAATACGAAATGAAATGATTTGATATAAATTGATAAAATTTTTAAAACTGTATTGATGATCCTCCAACATGATACATTTGCTTGAAGCCTTATCATAAAAAAAACTGTTTCTACATAGATGTATTCCAAAATCTACTGTTCGAAGAAGAGCAAAAATACAGAGAATGAGGTTATGTGAGAAATACACATATCCAGTGACTGCGGTAGACTAGACTGAGGTATTGAAGACAACTTCAGCCCACTCAAACTAAGGAAAGGGAATGTTAGGTGCTTTTATGAACCGAGGTCTGAAGTTGTTAACCCTTAATTTGGCAGAATAGGATTTACCTAGATTTCCTCGTTGAAGTTGATTTTTCCTGAACGTATATCTCACAAAAAACATGTTTCTAGCAAAAAATTAGAAATTAGGTGGAAAGCGGATGAAAAATGAATTTTATCATATGAGATACATTGCCAATATGTAAAAAATAAGATGTTATTATGTTTTGTATTGTATAGGATACATTACCAACTATTAATCAAGAAACCTAAGAGTTCTGAACCAATATTTATTTCAGTTTTAGAACACTCATTTGAATTTACTAGAGTAACAATTGCCTAGCTTACATAACTATAATAGAAAAACATATTTGAAAATGAAAGAAAGCAACTCGTCCTCTTTTTGCCAATGTTTTGTCATTTTCTAGGGTGCAGTTCTTCAATCTGTTTGTTCTTATAGTTCCCAATGACAAAATCCCATAGAAGACATTTCTTCATCCGTGAAGTTTTGATGTTGAATAAATGTACCTTCTTCTCCATACACGAGAAAATCATACACAAACCCAGATATGTCTGCTCTTACAAAAATTTTGTAGCCCCATTTTTTTGGTTTTGATTTGATATATTCAGCTTTTTTTCCTTTGTATGGCACCATCATTTCATCGATTTTATCTCCTTTTCTCATTTTCTACCTGAACACAGTTCCTCCTAACTATATTCAAAAGAGGTCTCACTTTGAAATATGGATAATTATTCTGATTTCTGTTATTGACAAAATGAATGTATCTTTTTATCGTTTCGAAGGCATTAATTCCGCAATTTCTGGGTACCGAAATTTTTGACTATAGTAATCCATTTTGACTACACCAATATAAATATGAATGGCTATGAAATCACAGATTTCAACCTCAGTCATATTTATGGATTTTCCCGTCACTTGTACTTAGTATAGATTTGTGTTTTCCATATACGTAACTGTAGGAGGTCATCAGAGATGAGCATTTTGAAATATTCCGTAGGTGACTTCATTACTGTCGACAACGTGAAATTGTTGCCGGGTATGTCGACAGGAAAACTGAATTTTCCATTGGACGGGGGTGTGTTGGAGTGTTTGCGAACTGAGGGACAGGTGTCTTGAATACGAATGCTTCACAGTTATTGTCACCTCCTTTCAAAACATCCTCGGTGTCGGTATAAGAATAGCTCAGAATGGAATCTAATTCTTCAGCTACGGAATCAGAAATAGAGGGTGCTTCGAATGTATCAGAAGAATACCTGTCACCATTATCCTCAAAATTATCTGCATCATCATGTTCCACCATCCGAATCAGGAGGTGGCAGTAAGGCTATTATCTTGTCTTTCCGTGTGGTCATTCTGTAAAATAAAGATTGATACTCATCTACCAAGTTTGAGTATTTCTCACTCATGATTGTGTATTTTCAACAATTTGGGAATAACGAACTCATATTAAAAATTTGACAATGAAGGCAATAGGATACACATTGAGGTTCATATGAAATTGTGAGAACTTGGCAATGTGTATTAATGGATACAAAATAAATTTGACATGGACATTCGAGAAATTGGTAATGTGAACTATAGGATACATACAAAACAAATTCCTTTTTCTACAGAAAAACTGAAATTGGTAACAAAATTTGTATTTATCCTTACGAAGACAACATGTATCAACAAAACTTACCTACTATTTTTCCAAAGAATCTGATTTTTTGTGAGAAACTGAGCAAAACTTAAACAGGCACCAAGATCACGTGTTTCTCGCCGTGGTCATCTTACTACATCCTAGTACTAGTTCGCATCCGCGTCGAAATATGGCGTAAGTAGTTACCAATTATGTTCAATTGAAATGTATTTGAAACCATAGCAAGTTGAATTCACTCGATGTCATGTCATTTTTGACAGAATTATGTGGTTCGAATATTATGTATCTTATAGATTGCATTGCAAAATCAAGGGTTAAAGAAGACTCCATTTATTGTCATGATTTTCGCTACGTGTCTCGCCCGCCTCGCTAATGACATTTTAGCGGCTACTAACTTTCGTATACTGTCTAAACAGTGTTGTTTGGCAATCAGTAGCACTCCTTGACTCAAATCGTGACGGATACGTCGTGATTTGACGGCTATTTGCTGCACAGAAAGCCCCAAAGGACTGGTGGCCGTATTGTGATCTTAGGCTCCATCTGGTGTTACCGCGGAATGATGCGATTGTTTTCAACACCAGGAAGTATGCATTCTCTCCATGTTTCTTCTTCGCATGGGGTCACTACTCTCGTGGCCACGCATAGGACTATCCTTTAGCACATGTGTCCACTCCTATTGAACTGCGTTCGTCGTTTGGCAAATTCTCGTCCTAGGCTCCATCATATGCTATTGACCCCTACTTAGAGGAAATCGATTGGAAAGACCTTTTTCTTTGATTTTCCGTAACCAAGTGTTGAGTTTATCGGGTGATTAACCCACGGCTGGAATCGAAAGGTGAAATGAGTTCTACCTTCCAGGTGCGCCTGAGCTGGTGGTTGGTTGCACCATTTACGATAAGAAATATATTGGTCAGACTGAATAAGCCATTGAAACTCGCCTCAAAGAACACGCAGCAAATATCTGAACCCGACTGACATGCCTTGTAGAATAGCCACAGAATAAATTATTGACACTGTTTGAATTTGGTACATGACAATAATAGACCTTTAAATACTTTTGAATGTCGGAAGATAGAAAAGTGTAGTATGAAAGCTTCGAACCTTGACAAACCTCCTTCCCAAACAGCCTTTAAGTCATACCTGAAAGAATTATTCACTCTTTGGAAAGTTACTAGGAACTTTCGTGAAAAAATGTCGTACAAACGTTGTACCCTAGAAATCATTGATTTGTAACGAAAAAAGAAGACCAAAATGTACCCTGTGAAATGATAATAGAAGAGGTAAGTTCACTTCATCTAGTTGCCTAGTTATTTGGTGAAATGCGCATCGAGAAGAGTTTCGCAGTTCTGGTGTTCAAAAGTGGTGACTATTTTAGATCTACCTTCCAGAATATTCATATCACAATTGATTTGGATTTGCGTTGATTTGGTATTAGCTTTTTTTCCCATATACGACTTACAAGAAAAAAAATATTTGTTTTTTGTACTTTAGTCGAGCTCTATATTTTCATCAATTATTGGAATGAGTCTACCTATTGTAACTCAAATAAATTATGGCTGAATCAGTTTCTTTGTATAATATTTCAGAATGTTATATCGAGAGTATGAAATAATTAACTTATAAGATTGCTACTCTTTTGTGTCAGAATCTAACAAAATATAAAAATTCAAGTCTGATTGATATCAGTGTATCATGAAACTCCTTCACTATAGAAAATATCAGTACAATGTCATTAATAAACAAGCCTTCAGTGATATAATTCTTTCTCAGTTTCGGTCAAATGGCGGTGTAATATAAGACACATTCCACATAAAATAATCAAAACTCTTTTGAATTCTTCAAGTACTCGATTGAAATATCAACATGTTTAATACACGCCAAATTTCGATCAACGAATCATGTAATTTGTAGGATCACATTTTAAATCACCACACCCAAGAGACAGAATGAGATATCAAGGTTGCTGTTCATTGTCACAGAAGAATATTCGTCATTTATTTTTAAATTGATGTTATTAACTATTCGACTCCAGAAGAACAAGTCAGAGTGGACATACCCTGACATGGTGAATGGTGAGAAATATTCTTTTGTGACCTTCAAAGAGTATGGAAATTCAGTACATTCAATATCACAGACAAGCGAAGAAATAATTTTAACGCATTTCAGCTCTCCTTCAGAAGAAACTCTATAGACATAAAGATGTAATTGTAATGTCATATAATGTAATCGAACATATAGTTATTGATGAGTAGGTTTTTCTGTAAACTAGAAGGCATAAATCTGTAAAAAAAGTTCATTCATTAATATTTTTGTATAGATTATGCATGATACAACAACTTTTAAAATCAAAATTATCCAAATTCTTCAAATGACGTTTTAGAAATGCTGTGTTCACATTTTGATTGATAATAATCAAAAGTAACCCCTCTGAGTCTCGAACGGGACATGCCATCATGATCAGATGGAATTCACGTAAAACGGCATTATTCTGTTCTGATAAGATAGACAATAGGGTGCATCACTTGTCGAAAGGACACTTCCTTCTTATTTCAACCGTCTATTCAATAGTGACTTATTTTTGAAAATCAGTCACAACTAGATAATCACTAGCTTTCATAGATCTTTATTTGCTTCAGTTACATATAATGTACATATATAAACTCCGAAGAGTGTGGAACATGTCAGTAGTAAATAACAACTAAATAACAAATCAAAGTTTTACATTCATAACCAATATTATCTCACGAGTAGTTTTAAGACACAAAAAAAACAATATATACAAAAATCAGGCATATGTAAATAAGATTCATATAGTAAGCATACTATCATTTAAGAATTCCTGCAAGCTATAATAAGGTTTTTTTACGAGATAGCTCTTCAAACGACATTTCATTGTTGAAATTGAAAGATTACTTAGAGTGAGCGGAAATTTATTGTAAATGTTTATAACGCTATATTTGACATTTCTCTGTATGTATGTATAGTTTCATTTCTCATTTCTAAGATCATTCTTTGTTCTGGTGTTGTATAAGTGATCCTTTTCACAGTTAATGAAAAGTTCTGATTTGTTTTCTGTTACAAATACTACTGCTTCATATATATATAGAGATTTATCAAAGTTAAAACTTTGCTCCTAATAAAAGCTTCTCTGCAGCTATCGTTTTTTTTTCATCTTATAGATATACCTGATACATTTTTTTGTAGTATGAGTATCCTAGAGATACCAACAGAGTTTCCCCAGAATATTATTCCATATTTTATTCTAGATTGAATATAAGCACGGTATGCAGAGAGGGCAGCTTCAGTTGAGACATGTTCCGACAGTATTCTCAATGCATAGCAATATTTTGAAATATTTTTTGATAAGTAGTCTATGTGATTTTTCCAGTCCAGTCCCCTATCTATCAAGAGTCCCAAAAATTTTACCTGATTGCATATGTTTATATTTTGATTATTATATACAAAGTACTAACATCGAAATTTTTGGCTTTCTACTACTTTTTAAAAATGTTGAAATCTCCCAAAGAAAGGAAGGAAGCAATCAATTTCACAAGAAGTGACTCTATACATAGGTGTAAGTGAAATTTCTAACTTTCATTTAGTATATTGTGTAGGAATCCTGTGAATGATATCTTATTCAATTTCATTACGAATGTTTGGAATAGAAACTGGGTTAAGAAAAGTGTTTTTTGTATAATTCAGAGTTTATATTGAAGTTTTTGTTTCGAAAGAAATTTTTTCCGTGTAATTCAATGTTGACATAAGAGTAGCTGTTTCAGGAGGGCTTTTTCTTTCAGTTTGTGCCTGAAAGTCACTTCTTTGCTTTGTTGGCATCGCATATAATTTCTAAAGTGAAATCTATGAATTTCAATAAACAATAATATGGGTTCGTATTTGAAATGCAACACTTTTACATGTGAATAAAAAAAAATCTCAGTTTTCAAGAAATTATTCAATCCGCAAATTCTTTTTCACTCTACCTCAAATACTGTTTTTCAAAATATCATTCGATACATCGTATGTTTTTCAGTCAATATCAAAACAACATTTTTGTACAGTTTTCAATTTATTTTGATGAAACAGAAATAGTGCTATAATTCATTTGTTTTCGAAACACGCCTCATTGTGTCTTTTTCAGTACAGCTTCAACTTGAATAAAAATAATCAAGCTGTTTCATTTTATTCGGAGAATAAAAACTTAGTTCCAATAAATATTTTATTCAACATCAAATCAGTGATAAAGACCGTGGTGAGCGACAATAGTAGAAACAGGAAGTAATTTTCCAGTGGCAACAGTTCCAGAGGGACCAGTCACAACAGTACTCTCATGAGCCAAAGTTCTTCCAGCTACCAATCCCACAGGGTGGGCCACCAAAGCAGGAGCAGCGTAAGCAGTAGCAACAGGAATGTGGTGAACACCAACAAGAGGAGCGGAATGAGAAACAACAGTGTTAGCATGTTCAGATACTACGGTTTTCGTAGCAACAGCTGGAATGGCATGGGTTGTGACGACAGGAGTAGCTTCAGCTTTGATAACTGTATCTTCATGAGTTTCTTCAGCGTTAGCGGCTTCGGCAACTACGGTCTTGGCAGCGACTACAGGTTCAGCTTCAACAGCAGCAACTGGAGCAGCTACTACTGCAGCCACTTCCTGTGCAGCAACCACAGGAGCGGAATATACTTTGGCAACTGGAGATGGGTGAACAATTGACTGAGAATGTTCAGAAATGGTAGTTTTGCTTCCGATAACTGCAGCTGCTGCTACTGGGGCCACATGGGCAGTCACTACTGGGGTTTCCACAATAGTTTTAGCTACTACTGGGGTGGAAACCACTGGAGTGTGTACCAATGCCTCTGCATGTACAGGAACTACTGCTTTAGCAGTGATTACTGGTGCAGCATGGGCTACCACAGCTGGTTCAGCATGTGCCAAGATTGTGGCATGGTCCTCTGAGATTATTTGCCCACCAGGTTGGAAAGAATCGATGATGCTACCGTCTGGGCCAACTAGAGTTGTCCTGGAACTTGGACCTTGCAGTACTCTCGCTGAGGGTACGATGATTCCAGCGTTTGCCAGAGCCAAGGTTTGGAGTACTGCGAAGAGAACCTGGAAAGGAAGAGAGTGTTAGTTGTTTGTCTTGTATATATTGAGAAATATTGATACTTATTGCAATGTTCATCAACAAAAACAAAATGTTCACAATGAATTTGAAATTTCAGTTGAATTTGCGAAAATTTTATGACTATGATAAGAATAATATACAGGTTGTTTCCTAACTACGGTACGAAACTTCAGGAGGTGATTCGTTGGGTCGTTGTGAAAAGTTTCTCACCAACATATGTTCGGAGTTGCTTCGTTTCTGAGATACAGGGCGATGAAGTTTGAAAAAACAGTATATATGGAATATCATGAATATCCCCAAATCAATTTGGTTGAAATTTGCTCCGGTTATTGAAAGTGATGAGGTGCCCTGACGACAACCAACAGTATTGGGAAAAATACGTACGCCACTGACTTGTTGTAGTTTTTCATTTTTCTTTGAAATATAAAATGAAAAGACAGTTTTTGTCGCTGGTGTTTTCTTCGTATCAAGCTTCGTTTTTTAAATAAATGAACCACTTTGCATATTAGGAACATCTGTTTTGGAGACCAACTGACAGTGATAGTGATAGTCATATCAATGAAAGTGAGAGTTGTTAATTAGCAGTGATTCTATCATAAATGATTCAACTAACGTTGCATAATTTACCGAGACAGATATCTCAACAGTTATTCCATGTGCTAAAACATTCAGAACGTTACATGCAAGATTTAATAGTTCCAATAAAAACGCAGGTGGTAGATGACCAGAAACTGTAACAACGCCTGAACTAGGAGAAGCATCACTTGATGCGATAGAAGAATATCCTTAAAATAGTACCAGGAAGACTGCACATCAGCTGGAAGGTAGCCCAAAAACCGTATGAACGGTTCTAAAACGAAACCTTCTATACCCATCAATAGCGGGTCCAAACTCTACTGCCTCGAGTGGTTGATTCGTACAATAGCACACAATAATAATTTTTCACCAAATATTTCATTTACGGACGAAGAAATTTTTCACGAGATGCCATCATGAACTTTCACAATGACCCTTTTTGGGTCGACGAAAATCCCTACGTTATTAGGGAAAGCCATTTTCGCTGAAAGTTCGGGTAGGAATGATTGGTGATTATCTGAATGGCTTTCTTCTACCAGCAATATTAACAGTTGAATCCTACATGGAATTTTTGCGAGATCATTCACCCAGTTTGTTAGAAAAAGTGCCGGTACTTGTAAGAGGCAACATATGGTTTATGTATGACGGTGTTTCTACTCATATTTTATTGTTGTTGCTTGTCAGCATCTTGACATCTCCTACCCCAACCGCTGGATTGGAAGTGCAGGACCTCAAAATTGGCCAGCTCGCAGTCCTGATATGAATTCTTTAGATTTCTATTCATGGGAGCATATGATAGCTCCTGTTTATAACACTCCTGTACTAGATGTGAATGACTTGAGGAATCAATTGCAATGTCATAAGGAATACTCCAGGTATTTTTGAACGTGTCAGACAACTGATGAAAAATCATCGTGTAAATAGTTGTATATCGTGACATTCTGCTCATTCACTTCAAGGTCTAAATTGTTCATTATTTAATCTTGTGTGTTTTTTTCTCGAAAACGAAACTTGATATGAAGAAAACACAAGTGACGGTAAAGTTGTATTTTCAGATGCTTACTGAATTGAAAACTTCAAAGGATTCAATAATATTGACTGTGGTGCTTACTGAAACGCTACTGGACCTAATAAACTTCAACGCTCTGTATCTCAGAAAAAAGGCATTTGCGGACATATGTTTGAATGATCTAACGCATTACTGTCTGAAGTTTCGTATCGCAGTTGTATGTACACTTCGTTAACTTCCTGAAAAGACTTTGATATCCATTTCTGCACTGGTAGTTTATTGTGGATATTCAATAGGAATTGAGTCAAATGAACTCTCATCAGAATTTTGGGATGAACGAAAAGTCAAGTTTCTACAAAAAAAAATTAAAACTTGGAATAATTGAACAATATCAGCAGAAAGTGAATCTTACACCTCAGGAATATGATATTACAATGAAAACAAGTAATAATTTTTCATAAAAAGAGATTTTCAAATGCAAAGTTCACTGACTTCGAGAGGAATTCGACTCAAAAAATGGGAATGGAAGAAGTCAATTTCAAAGGGTTGATTTCTACGTAATGACAAAATGATTGAATATTCAATAAGAATAACAAACTGTTTTAAATAATGATCCCAATCCTCAATCATTTCATTACTGAAGCTTCATCTGGTACTTTTCTTGATAAAATTGAGATATATACACGTATTATGGCAATATTATCCAAAGTATCAAAAATAATAACTCCACAATGATACTTACAAAGTAAGCCATGACTATCAACCCAATTTGTCACTGAGATAACTGGTGCTGGAATCATGATGACGCGGTATTTATATGCAAGTATTTCGGAGGTAACCTTGTTTCCTACATGCGTATTCAATTGGGTGATTGATCTGTTCATGAGGAATTAACTTTAACTTTTTTTTAGACTGAATATACCATAAAAGGATCCACCAACTATTTATATTCATGCCATGTTTTTGTCATATTTTATATGTCTCAGATCGTAGATAGTAATATTTTTATTGGGTATTGCAAAAAAACAGCGGATTTTAGTAAGTAATAATGCAGATTTGAAACTCTTGAAGAGCATTTGAGTTCCCTTTCCATTATTTAGCATGTGTACCATCGACAACATCTCCAGGATAAATGAGATTGTTAACACATTTTGAGCCATTTTCTCTGAAAGAATCGAATTAGACTGAAAAGATTCTCAAATGCAATAATATGACTGACTTACAGTGCCTTCCAGTCGAAAAGAGCCATCTTGAGTAAATCATTCGGTATCGACATTCTAGAAAAATCATGAAACACATTAACTTCAGTTTTGAAGGTGTCAAAATATCAACCCCTTGTTGACCACCTTATTCCCATAACAACTCAGTCGAGTGGCACCTTATTTGGTTAGTATCTTAGTTCTGTATTCAACCCTGAGATATTTTCAAATTCACAATGATAATGATTACTGGACTAACCCGTTACTTGAGACAATTCCTGTGCCGAGGAAGCTATGGTGTTAACGAAATGCATTTATAAATGAAAAATTTTTGTGAAAATTGTTTAATCATTATCATAGATAGTATTACAATGATAATGAATGTCAGAAACGAATAGAACAATGAACGATTATGAAATGAGAAGTGAAACTGAACATCTCATCAAATGTTAGAAGTGAGCATCAATAACTTGCATACAATGGTATAAACAAACATTTGGGATCAAAAAAAGTATTGTGAGATATTTTATAATCAAGACAATCCTTCGAGACGTTTACCACTTCATTCATAGCTATAGACCAGATTGATGATATCGTTCTCTTTTCAAAAAATATATGGAAATATTCACAATAATAGTTTTTTGAAAATACTGAATAACAAAATATTGAGGAAACTCTGTTGTGGTTGTGAGATTTTTGTCATTGTGCAGTAATTCATTTCGTGTGCTAATTTTGATGATGGCTTTGTTATTCATTTAATGCTGTGCGTAATGAATGAATGAGTATTGTTATCGTTTTTGCATCATGGCTCATTTTTCAATCACATAAGAAAATAGTCAATTTTCATTATGTGACTTTGACAACAATAGCTTGTATGTTAGACTAGTAACACCATCTTAAACAATGAATATTACTGGAGTTTCTTCACAACATCAAACCGTTATTTTAACACCTCGACACGTGTTTCGATCACCAAGTAATCATCTCTTGAAGATGACCACTTGGTGATGGATCATTCCTTGAAGATGATCACTTGGTGATGGAAACACGTGTCGAGGTGTTAAAATAACGGTTTGTTGTTGGGATCATACTCCAGTAATATTCATTACTACACCAAAGGTTCCTAACAGTGCATCCCAAGTATCATCTCAAACAACAGTTTTCCAAGATCCTGGCACGGATCGTTCTGTTAGCCCTGATTGTATTTTGCATTTCTTGTACAAGTACAAGTTGGATTAAATTTCTTTGATATCATGTGAATCAAGGTAGTCACAACCAAAGGAGTTTGAGTATGGAATGAATAGCAAAGTAATTGACTTTGACAACAATAGCTTGTATGTTAGACTAGTAACACCATCTTAAACAATGAATATTACTGGAGTTTCTTCACAACATCAAACCGTTATTTCAACACCTCGACACGTGTTTCGATCACCAAGTGATCATCTGTTGAAGATGACCACTTGGTGATGGATCATCTCTTGAAGATGATCACTTGTTGATAGAATCACTTGTCGAGGTGTTAAAATAACGGTTGGTTGTTGGGATTATACTCCAGTAATATTCATTACTACACCAAAGGTTCCGAACAGTGCATCACAAGTATCATCTCAAACAGTTTTCCAAGATCCTGGTACGGATCGTTCTGTTAGCCATGATTGTATTGTGCATTTCTTGTACAAGTACAAGTTGGATTGAATTTCTCTGATATCATGTGAATCGACATCAGTCAAGGTAGTCACAACCATAGGCGTTTGAGTATGGAATGAATAGCAAAGTAACCAAATGTCTAGGAATAATCACAATAATGTGTTTTTGAATACTCATTGAATAAAAGATAAAGAAAACTCTTGCACGGTGGTTGTGAGATTTTTGTCATCGTGTAGTGATTTATTTTCTGTACTGAAAATAATTCGTTAAGAGGTCTAGTTTCTCATATTAATAATGTGTCGAATGTTGATGAAGGGTTTGATATTTTTTTATTGCTGTGCGGAATTTTGTTGATGAATGAACGTTGTGAATATTGTGATCAATTTTCAACATGGTTGCCAATAGATGCCACCTCGAAAAAACACCATATCTCCAGGAATAAATAAGTGAGATAGCATTTACGATGATCCCGAACAGAAGCAAAACAGTGAAGTTGATTTCAAAATGAAAACATATTCACCTATAATTAGTAAATATGTAAGTGGTGAGGGAAATCAAAGCACAAAGTTTTCTCAAAGGAGTAAATTATTACTGATATCAGAAATATTGATGTTTTCAACTTATTACAGTAGTCAAATTGAAAAGAACTTTCCGATACTTGATGAAAATCCATATTAAAACTATTCAATACAGTTTATTGTAAGTACGTTCAGTTGTTGCGGTTTTTGTAAAACTCTTTTATAGAGAAAATCATGCAATAAACTGTATTGATTATTTTCAGTATTGATATTGACCCTCTGTGGTCGCTCCTGATGGATCTGTTTCTGTTTAAAATATGTTTTTCCGTTAACCAGCTGTCGCACCCCTATTAACGACAACCCTCAGAAGTTGAAACTTGTGCGAGCTGATGACTAACGAGGTCTTACCTTCTAACATGTGATTCCTAACACGCATAGTCTGCTTGATGCCCTCGACAGAAGAAAACTTTATCTGCAAGCATATGCAGATGACCATGTCATCCTGGCAAGGTCCACGTCGGGAAGGGTAGCTTGTAATATCCTCCAAAGCATGTTGGACGTTGTTCACATTTGTTGCTTGAAGGAGCAAATATCTGTCAATCCCTGCAAAACTGTTTTAATCCCCTTCACCAAGAGGAAAAAATTGGACGATCTAACGCCACTTTCACTCAATGGTGTGGTCATTCCATTTGGAACGGAGGTAAAATATCTTGACATTGACTTCGATAAAAGAATCACCTGGAACGCTCACTTGGAAAAAGTTTCACACGAAGCCAGACTGTCTCTATGGACATATCGAAGGATTTGTGGTAAAACTTAGAGTTAAGGTCCCAAACAAATCCATTGGATTTATGTGATGATTATCAGACCAATGATCACTTATGGTGCAATTGCCTGGTGACCGAAGGCTTCATAGAAAACGGCCTAAGCGAGGCTATCTGGCTCACAGAGACAGGCTTGTCTAGCTATCAGTGGTGCCATCAGTAACACACCGTCTGCGGCCATGGAAATCCTTCTAGATCTACCTCCTCTCCACATTTTTCTGGAGAGAGAGAGGCTAGCTGGACTGCATAAAGACTTGTGCACTATTGCCAATTGCACAAATCAGTTCAATGCAGAATACAATAGACTCTTGGCTGACACTGGAAGTCACAGCTTTCTGGAAATGACCTCTGGCTTTATGCATCTATCTGTCAACTACAAACTGCCTTATAAAGTACTATTCCCGAGTAGAGAGGACGGGATCATCCTTGAGAAGGAAATATTAAGAGCAGATAGTTATTGGTTCACAGATGGATCAAAAACACCTTCCGGTTTTAGTGCAGGTGTTTTCAGTCGCAGACCCAGGACAGAGATATCAACCTTCCTATGCAACTATGCCCATAGAACGAACCTACGCAATTGTATTCCAAGCGGAAATTTACGCTATTGAATTGTGTGCGGAGAGATTGGAAGAATCCAACCTCCTACACAAGTCAATAAAAATATTCTCGGACAGTCAAGCGGCGTAGGAAGCTTTTGGCTCCTACTGAGTAACGTCTAAATTGGTAGAAATCGCCAAAAACGACTCTCCTCGATAGGAATACTCAACATATTGTCTTTGGTCTGGATTCTTGGCCATACTGGTCTGGAAGGCAGTGAGGCTGCTGACTCCCTTGCAAAGGAGGGTGCTGTAAGCAGCTTTATCGGACCAAAACCTGTCATTGACATCGCTTCAGGCTTTGCCAAGCAAACATTGAACTCCTGGATGGCAAGAAGATTTATGGACTTCTGGCAGAATCTTTCAGAATTGGCTCATTCCAAAGCGTTTATTCACCCTTCGAAGCTTGATACCAAACAGTTGTTGGACTACAGTAGGGATGAACTACGATGTTTAACAGGCCTTCTTACAGAACACTGTCATTTGAGTCATCCTATGCAGAGACTCGGACTGTCGGAAGACAATGTGTGTCGCCTCTGTTTGGAAAATGACGAAATAGCAGAGCACATACTTTGTGCCTGCCCCGCTGGGGACCGAATCAGGTTTTTAGGGTTCGGCAGAGCCGTACTCTTACCATCTGACACACTCATCATACCAACTAATCGGCTTCGTTAAGAAGCTGGGTTTATTTGGTGGAGTGTCACTTTGGATATAACCTAACCTAAACTAAAAAGCGAAGGGTGAACATATCTAACGAACCTAACTTAACCTAGAATGATGAGTTGTAATGTGATTTTAATAACAGACAATCTGTCTGTTTAAAATCTGTTTTTCCATTAATCAGCTGCCGCCCCCATACGAACGACAACTCTCAGAAGTTGAGAAACTTGTGCGAGCTAAGGACTAACGTGGTCTTACCTTTTAACGTGTGATTCCTAACACGGTTGCAGAATCATCTCAGCTTCAACCAGATAAATTCTCTCGAGAAAAATATCTGGTCGAGGCAGATATAGTTACGAGGTCTGATCATTTATTTTTATGTGGGAGGTTTTATGTGATATTAACTAGTAAATTAACCCGACCTGGTATTTTGCTATTCGGATTGACTTCGTATAGACTATACATCTGAATGTACAGACATGAAATAAATATTAAACAAAATAATCAAGATAAATGATGAAAGATGCATAAAAATGAAAAATGAGAAAACTAATTACCCGAAGACGTCGTGACGTAATTTGATTTGAAATTTTTTCTCATTTTTTCCATTTCTTTTTTCCATTTTTTTCATTGAGCAGTATAAACTGCTCAAGTCATACCTGTCAAATCGTTTTCAATCGACATGGTGGAAAAATTCACTATCTCAGACAATTCCGGTAACTCAAGGAGTGCCTCAAGGTTCTATTTTAGGGCCAATTCTGTTTATCATCTACACAAACGATCTTCTCGAAAATATCAAGGTTTATGCATCAAGTGCATATGCAGATGATACAACTTTTCTAGTTAAAGGCAAAGATGAAGGTGACATAAGACAACAGACAGAGCAAGTTCTAGCCGAAGCAGATATTTGGTTTACGGCAAATATACTCCTGCTAAACAAAGAAAAAACTCAAAGGCTAATGATGTCAAGCAAAAACAATACAGAGGAAAAATCACTAAAATTCCTTGGAATACATCTGGACTCAAAACTAAATTGGAAGGTACAAATAAGCAAAATGAGTAAGAAGCTTAATTCAGCAATATATTGTATAAGGAGAATGAAAACAATTTCAACACATCAAGCGGCTAAAATAACCTATTTTTCAAACTTTCANTATTTTACGTGATCGATAGCTGCTTACAGTTACATTTGGGGCAACGAGAGATTACACTTGAGTCATCATCGATAGACGATAACAGTTACACTTGTGACAACGAAAGATTTCACGTGCATTCTAAATAAAATTCACGATAAAACATATTCTTTTATATAGCATACTTTTCTGTCAAAGTTAAAAAGGCAAAACAGGTCTGCGTTTAATCAGGAAGGGCTTTAGTTTGAATGATAGCTTACATCGAACAGAGATAGTTTTTTCAATGGTATTTCAGTCCGTTTATAAAAAAACCTTAGCAAAATTTCAGTGTTTATAGAACTTTCAAAGTTGGTCATTTCGCGGGTTTTTGAATCTAAATCCGTTCAATACTTGGTCAGATAGATATAAGCTATTGAACATTCAGAATTGCGAAATTTTCACATCTAAAGGACCGAAATTTGGCATGAAAACCATGAAAAACATGTTCGAATATGTTTTATAAATGTTGGTTGATTCAGCTATCTATATTAATATCTGACAAATCAGTTAATAACCTCACAAACTTGTTTAATATTTTTTGTTTCTTCTTAACACCTTTTACTGGGCGCTGATGACTGTGATGATGTGATACCACATTACTCTCCCCACTGATTTTGACTATGGATTTCTTGAATAAAGAATTTCACTTTCCTTCCAGGTGTAGGACCTATCTGTAAAAACTTTGTCCATTTCGTCGTCATTTTCAGTAATAAGATTTTGACTGTTAATTTTGTTGTTCCTGGTTCATCCCAAGTCTCTATAAAAGGTGGTTTGAGTCTCTCTGTAGATACATTTTTCTTTATTGTTGATTAAAACCGTGAAATATTTGTCATTTCGCTTCAAAACCTTGTATGGCTGAGAATATGGTTGTTGCAAAGGTTTTTTGACTGCATCTATTCTAACGGAAACATATGTAGCAGTTCGTAATTCTTTATACGTACATGAATATTTTTCTGTTGCTGTGATCAGAACGTTGTGTTGTTTCCATTTCTTTCAACGACCATCTCTCCAGGGATTCTCAGGGTCATTCCATTTACCATCTCAGCGCTACTGATACCACCAAAATCTTCTTTCGGTGTAACTCTTATACCAAGTAGAATTATTCACAGATCCTCGGACCATTTTCTAAACTAGCATTTGATAGCAACTTGCATAGTTCAGTGGAACCTTTCAATCATTTCATTAGAACTTGGATGGTATAGTGTAGTTCTCAAGTGATTGAAACCCATTATTTTGAAAAATTGAAAGAATAAGGTACCTATGATGCACTGTTTGGAACCTTTGGTGTAGTAATGACTATTACTGGAGTTTTTACCCAACACCAAATCGTTATTTTTAACACCTTGACACGTGTTCCGATCACCAAGTGATCATCTTCAAAGAGGAAGATTAAAACTGAATCATCAATACCTTAGGTATTTTTTTACATGTTATGAAAGTTAAATAAGGTACTGATGATTCAGGTAATATAACCTTCATAACATACCAAAATTTTAACATGTTATGAAAGTTTAATAATTATTGTTGTGATATTTCAGATAAGCTATTCTGTATCTGTAGAGTAGGGGGGGTGAGTGTAGGCCTACATCACTTAGGCCACATGTGACCCATTGTATATCCTCCCGAGGAGTTTTCCTCCTAGGTCATCGTCCATCCTCTCCTGGGAGTCTGGGACAGGTCACTGGGAGACATCTCCTTTATATCGGCAGGTGTAAGCCAAGACTCGTCGAACACACACTCTCTTACTGACGATAACTCCAGACACTCGCATAGGACATGCCTGACAGTTTCATCTTCCCGTTCACACATCCTGCATAGAGGTGTGTCCACGACGCCATAATATGGAGTTGTTTCCCTAGTTGACAGTTTTAATCTTCCTCTTTGAAGATGTTCACTTGGTGATCGAAACACGTGTCAAGGTGTTAAAAATAAAAATTTGGTGTTGGGAAAAAACTCCAGTAATATTGAATGAGGTACCTTCGAACTGTCTTCCTAGATCTGTGGTTATTCTAACTGGTATTCCAAATCTAGTGATCCATCCACTATAAAGAGTTTCAGCACGTATGTCTTCCATAGGGAATGCTTCTACCCATCTGGAAAATCGGTCTATGCATGTTGAGCAATAAGAGAAATCATTTGAAGGTGGCGAAGGTCCGACGATATCGATATTAATGTGTTCAAACCTTGAGTTTGGGATATTGTACTTGTCGACAGGACTAACCATATGTTTAGTCACTGTGGATTTTTGGCAATTTCGAACCCTTTTTTGAAGATCTTTGAGTTGTTGCAGAAGTTTAACCATCTTTTTGTAGACAATGTTATTCTTCTTTTTTCGGGGTCACCAATATAGTGTTGCTAACTCTAACCGCTATTTAAATGTTTAATATTTCTTAGAAATAACGATTACATATTATCTTTATTCCGATTTGGTGACAGCGCTGAGAAAGTCAAACATTTCCCGTATCCGGAATATAAACGAAATTATCGCCTGCCCCGTACAATCTGAAGACGCGTCGATTATTTTTGTTTGTACATCTATCTTTAGACATCCCATGTACGACTGAAGATAAAATTGTTTACTCTCAACGCATTGTTTATATTTCGAATGGAAACATGTGCCGGCTGCTGGCCGACCGTTATATAACAGAATCCTCTCCGAAAAAAAGCCGTCGTCCCCAGTTTACTATATAGTACGCGACGATTAGGTAATCTGCGCACGATCGCGTTTTTTCGGTTGACCCACTGGCAAAGTCGCAACTGGATTCTTTGAATGGGAATCGCACCGGTACTGGAGCTCGCGGTATGAGGTGAACCAGCGAAATAAGTGCTGCCATTTGAGGTACATTCGTAATTTTTCACTTCATTTCATACTTATCTGGTACGCTAGAGTAATTTGGTGATTTGGTGATTTTTTATACATTTTCACAGAAGTCATATTCAGCTATATCTCTAGACTAGAACACATATAATTATATCTCAGTACAATTTGGTGATTTTAGATATATTTTCACGGTAGTCATAATTATCTCTCAGGACTAGAAAGTACACAATCATGTATCAGGACAATTTGGTGATATTAGATACATTTTCACACAAGTCATAATTATATAACAGTCATAATTATATTAGAACGCACATATTATATCGCAGGACTAGAAAGCACATATTATATCACAGGACTAGAACGCACATAATTTTATCTCAGAACAATTTGGAGACTTTAGATATATTTTCACAGTCGTCATAATTATCTCTTAGGACTAGAAAGCACATAGTCTTGTACCGGGTCAATTTGGACATTAGATACAGTTTCACTCAAGTCATAATTATATAGTAGTATAAGGATGCACATTTATATCGCAGGCCTAGAAAGCACATAATTATATCTCAGACCAATTTGGTGATTTTAGATATATTTTCAGAGTAGTCATAATTATCTCTCAGGACTCAGGACACATAATCATGTATCGGGACAATTTGGTGATATTAGATACAGTTTCACCCAAGTCATAATTATATAGCAGTTATAAGGATGCACATATTATACCGCAGGACTAGAACGCACATATTATATCGCAGAACTAGGGCGCTCATAATTATATCTCAGGACAATTCGGTGATTTCAGATATTTTCACACAAGTCATAATTATACCTCAGTATTAGAACGCACATATTATATCGCAGGACTAGAACGCACATAATTACATCTCAGGACGATTTTGTCATTTCAGATATTTTCACAGAAATCATAATCATTTCTCCGGACAATTTGGTGATATTAGATACATTTTCACACTAGTCATAATTATATAGCAGTATTAGAATGCATATATTATATCGCAGAACTACAACACACAAATTATATCGCAGGACTAGAATGCACATATTATATCCCAGGACAAGAACGCTCATAATTATATCTCAGGACAATTTGGTGATTTCAGATATTTTCACACAAGTCATAATTATACCTCAATATTAAAACGCACATATTATATCGCAGGATTAGAAAGCACATAATCATATCTCAGGATGATTTTGTCATTTCAGATATTTTCACAGAAATCATAATCATTTCTCGGGACAATTTGGTGATATTAGATACATTTTCACACAAGTCATAATTATATAGCAGTATTGGAATGCATATATTATATCGCAGAACTACAACACACATATCATATATCGCAGGACTAGAATGCACATAACTATATCTCAGAACAATTTGGTGATTTTAGATATATTTTCACAGTAGTCATAATTATCTCTCAGGTCTAGAAAGCACATAATCACGTATCGGGACAATTTGGTGATATTAGATACAGTTCCACCCAAGTCATAATTATATAGCAGTATAAGGATGCACATATTATACTGCAGGACTAGAATGCACATATTATATCGCAGGACTAGAACGCTCATAATTATATTTCAGGACAATTTGGTGATTTTAGATATTTTCACACAAATCATAATTATACCTCAGTATTAGAACGCACATATTATATCCCAGAACTAGAACACACCTAATTATATCTCAGGACGATTTTGTAATTTCAGATATTTTCACAGAAATCATAATCATTTCTCGGGACAATTTGGTGATATTAGATATTTTCACACAAGTCATAATTATACCTCAGTATTAGAACGCACATATTTTATCGCAGGACTAGAAAGCACATATTATATCGCTGGACTAGAACGCACATAATTATATCTCAGGACAATTTGGTAATTTTAGATATTTTTACAGAAGTCACAATTATCTCTCAATTCTAGAACGTACACGATTATATACCTCTGGACTAGCATGCACATAATTATATCACAAGACTAGAATCCACACAGTTATATCCTAGAACAATTTAGTGATTTTAGATACAGACAGAATTCCTAATTATATCTCAGGACAATTTGGTGATTTAAGATATATTTTCACAGAAGTCATAATTATTTCTCGGGCCTGAACGCACATAATTATTTCTCAGCACAGAACTAGCATAATTGTATCTCAGGACTAAAATGCACATAGTTATATTTCAGGATTACAACGAACTTGAATATCTCACAGGACTAGAACGCACATAATTATATCTCAGGACAATCTGACTTTCTGAAGTTATCCATTTTGTCCTTTATTGTAATCAAAGTATCATATTTTGATTGTTTCTCTTCAGACAATTCAAAAAATCCTGAAGAGTATGAACAGTTCCACAGGAGATATATTTTTCAACAGGCTTATCTACCTAATTGAACCAGAATCATAACCGGAAATCATAATAAATAACTATAAATCGGTGATTAGTGTCAAAAGTTATCGCAAGCGAGCATTTCATTTCCAGGTCAGAGAGATTGATCGTGCGATGATTAAAAGGAATTGCAATAATCGATTGTACCTCAATTATTGCCATTATTGATGTGTTCAATCACAAATGGGCTGAACGGAGATTGATAAATTTTGCCAAACCACCGTTGGAATGAACACATTCCGAATTTTTGTGATTCTACAGAGTGATTGATAAGATAGACGCGTGATTTTATAGATTCCACATGGTAATTTTATAAGAAACCTGAACTAGAAATATTTTGGTGCTATCGAATGAAATTACTTAATGATGTTAATCTCGTTTCATTTATGCAAACATTTATATTGAATCATAATTAAAATTGTTCATCTGTAGGTACCTATCCTAGATAAAAATGAGTTTAGATACCAATTTAGTATATATTTTATATTTACATTTAACAGACTTATTATTTTGTTGCTCATATTTTCAGGTGCGAACTTTTTGAAGTAGATGACGAAAATCTTGCATCGCCGGGCCGTTTGTAAAAGGAATCCTTGAATATTTTCGTGTAGGAACTGATGCCATACCTAGTTAACCTTCTCAACGAACAAGCGACGTTTACGACGATTAAGTGATTTTTTGCTTTATTGCACGAATTCGCAATTGGCTTTCATCTTGATGAAGTAGAGAAAGCCTCAGTATGAAATGATGAGTGGGTTTTATCGTACATCCTGATGTGAATTTAGTGAACTAGTCGAGAACCAACTAGACCGCAAAACGTATAATATGGACATTTACTGGCAAAGTGTATCGTAGCTTTCGGATTTGTTGTTTTGATAATAATATAAAGGGTTTGGTTCGAGGAATCCACTTCGAAGTGGAATGGGGTTGCATTTCACCATAATAGCAGGATTTAACCTGATTATGTAAGGTTCGGTGGATAAAATCATTACAACTTCCAAATAAGTGTTAAGACACAACACAATTGAGAGGTTCACTATCGTTCGGTTTTTGGGTTTACATATAGATGAAACTCTTTCGTATTATGTTATTCGAAAACAGAGAAACTATGAGAAACCATATTCCTTTAAAGAATCTGAAGCTAATTTACTTCTCACTCATGAATTTAATTAGTATATGAGGGAACTGTTCCAGCTTTGAAATCATTAAGGAGTTTACAGAATAATAGCCTTTGATAGAATCAACCACGGCCTACTTATATCTAAAATTCAAGCGCTTGGTATAGGCGGGAATGTTTTGCAAGTAATCAATAGCTTCTTAACTGGTAGAACTCTGCCTGTAAAATACGGAGATACAACATCTACGCCCATTCAGGTTCCGTCAGGGAAACGCAGGGATCCCATAAGTGCCTACATACATCGAGTAGACAGACGTCCACTACATTCAATGTTAGCCATACATCGATAGTATACATATTAAAATAAAATAAAATGCATCCCTATGAAATGATACCTACTCAGGAGCTCATGGAAGACGATTTTGATAAAAAAAAACTTATTTTTGTGAGCAAATGATGAACATGTTGGATAACAATATCATCCAATTAGAAGACGTTATTTTTTCTGATGAGTGTACTTTGTCTCTTAACGGTAATGCTAATCGGCAAAATTGCCGCTACTGGTCATTGGAAAATCCTCACTGGATAAGAGAAGAACACACGAAATACCCTCAAAAGGTTAGTGTTTGGGCAGGGATTGTAGGAAACCATATCATTGGTCCCTTTTTCACTGAGGGCAACTTGAATGGCGATAATTATTTGGCACTACTTTAAAATGATATCATTCCAAGTTTAGCAAATTTATATCCCGATCCAGGAAACCCTCAATTTCCAGTGAATACGATATGGTTTCGGCAGGTGGAGCACCAGCACATTACCAAGTTAATGTCCGACAATACCTCGATACAACATTTCCCAATCGGTGGATAGGGAGGCGAGGATCGATTGAATGGCCAGTGCGATCACCTGATCTTTCATCATTAGATTTCTTTTTATGGGGATGTGTAATGAGCAATGTGTACAAAACTAAACCTTCAGATTTGAATGACTTGAAAGAACGAATAACGCTTGCAATTAGGTCGGTCACTCCTGATATGTTAGATAATGTTAGAAGACAGTTTTATTTGAGATTAGGATGTTGCCAAAACGTTCGCGGTGAACATTTTGAACATCTATTTCGTTAACAATCATAGTTCTTTTTCGTATTCTACATATCATTACGTTTTGCATTACATTTTAGTTTTTGAGTGTATTTTATCGAATTTCGGTAACCACATGATTTTAATTTATTTTTTCTTAATTGTTGCAATAAACTTGAAAGCGATAACATTTTAATAGAGAATGAAGAGACCTTTTCAACGATATATCACTAACCTACACTTCCCATCTAAAAAATTGGGGGTTGTAACTGTCATTCAAAGGGGTTTGAAGGTAGGGGTGGCATTTTTACGTTGAAGAATGTCAAATTGTAATTTACATTTGTCGTGTTTCGGGAATTTTTAAAATATGTATAGTAACCGAAATAATGAATTTATTCCATTTGGTTTTTACACACTGTGTAAAACACTGTATAAACCATTGTAGTTTTTGGTGATGCTCCAAAAACATGTTGATGTATTTTCCATGTAAACATTGAATTACGTAAAAGAAAGAGTATTTTCTTAACAACTACTGTTATATGTAATTCGCAGAGATATACATTATAAATAGTATTATTTTGAGTGAAAATATGTATTTTACTAATACCTTTTTGGATATTATTAGCTAGGTAACTGGATGCAATCAAAGATACAATATATCCACAAATATAACATGCAAAATATAAACAAGTTTTGTAGTAAATGAGTTTGATAATATATCTTTTATATATATTTTTAAATACTATTAGATAGCACAGATTTACGAAACTGCAGAGGAGTTGGTTTGAGTATCTTCAATCTGATCGTATAATCCAGCAGTCCTTTGAAAATCTGACTACTGAAACTGCTCATGAAAGTTATTTTTCTAGATTTTTCAAAATACATTGAAATTCGATTGTCCCCTTTTCCTTGTTCATATATTGTTCACTATTTCTTGTTTCCCATTTTTGAGAAATAAGTTGAATACTTCATGATTAAAATATAGTTTGTCATGGTTCATCCTGACTCACACAATGGTGTGATGGACAGTTTTGTTATAAAAAAGATATCGTACATTCAACAACTGTGTTTCTTCTTATAGAAGCTGAGTAGTCCATTTTCATTAAATATTTTCCAGTATTATATTTTGGGAAAGAAAGTTTTTGGCTTTCTACTACTCCATCTTGATACAAAAAAGAAGGATGAGGGAATCTTCCAAAGAAAGGAAGGAAGTAACTCTATACATCTAAGGCTCTTCAGTACCAAATTGGATAACATTCATGAATTACGATATTTCAATGTCACGGAATAAGCTCGATCTGCTTATGTCATCGATGACATCGTAATGACATTCATTCACCTATTTGATTTAATCCCAGCCAAGAGGAATCTTATTTGAATTGAAGGGGTTATATTTTTTAGGAGTGATTAATTTTTGGGAAAGAAAGTTTTTGGCTTTCTACTACTCCATCTTGATACAAAAAAAAGGATGAGGGAGTCTTCCAAAGAAAGGAAGGAAGTAACTCTATACATGGATGTGTAGANTAGTTGTCTAAAATATGTTCACGCAAATCCAGAGATGTTCTCAAAAAATGTACTCAATCATTCTTATGATACCAGAAATAAAGATTTACTGCAAGTTCCTCTTCATCGATTGAAGAAAACACAGCAAGGATGCGATTATTGGGGCGCAAAATTATATAATAAAATTCCAGACTTTGCAAAAAAGAAACACTCGAATGAATTCTCCATCTGGCTGAAAAATGTCCTAATAGAAAAATGTTTCTATTCAATAGAAGATTTTATAAATGAATAATACATGTACTACATCTCTTGTAGGTTTACATGTGCATGATAATTTTGTATATATTTATTTTATTTTGATCTGTGCATCTCTGTGTATATGTATTTTAATTTTAATACTAAGGAAATAACGACGTTGTAATGTTTCATTTACAATGAATGAATTGATTGATTGATTGATTGATTGATATTATTTTTCATTTTGTTTGCTTTTTTCATATGATTATTTTATTCCATTTAATTTTTATTTCACGTTATTTACTTGTATACATTTGATATTTCACCCAACCCAGTTATTATTTTATTTTTATTTCAGATCACAATAATTTGTTTGCCTTGTAAGTCAGCGTTCTTAAATTTCTTGAATTTTTATACATTGCTTATTTATTTTCGATAATTTTTTTATGTTTTGACTGACTCATTCAAACAGACAGTTTTTAGTATTTTCAATAATTTTAACATTTAGTATTCATAATGTGCGAAAATCACGCCTGAGAAAGCTGTTGTATAGTGAAACACGTGTTGTGGTTTTGTAAACTGTTCAGTGAAAATCCTATAATTCCATTGATTTTCATTTTATTCGTTATTTCATAGATTCCAAGTCCGAACTTGTAACATTTTGAGTGGATTAAAAATGAAAAATTCGCTCTCAGAATAAAAAGAAATGCAATGAATCTCTTTCTCACTCTATACAACAGCATAGCGATAACTTTTCCACCGAAAAACAAACAAACGGAACACATGAAAGCCGCTTTTCTCTAATCGAATATTTTCGTTACAGAATGGGATGCCTTTATGGGAGGACCTCATCACGAAAGCTACGAAACTTCACTCGTCGCTCAAGTAAGTGTTTATTTTAGAATCTGGAGTGAATAATGTCTTCCGCTGAAAAGCCTTTTCCGATCCTACGGTAGTAAACCGCGAAGGAAAGTTGTCCAGGGCCAGCATCTTTCTTTTATCTTGAAGTGTTCGATGAGAAGTAGTGAATGCGGTTTATCATCATTTATGACAGTTTATTTTACGTGATCGATAGCTGCTTACAGTTACATTTGGGGCAACGAGAGATTACACTTGAGTCATCATCGATAGACGATAACAGTTACACTTGTGACAACGAAAGATTTCACGTGCATTCTAAATAAAATTCACGATAAAACATATTCTTTTATATAGCATACTTTTCTGTCAAAGTTAAAAAGGTAAAACAGGTCTGCGTTTAATCAGGAAGGGCTTTAGTTTGAATGATAGCTTACATCGAACAGAGATAGTTTTTTCCATGGTATTTCAGTCCGTTTGTAAAAAAACCTTAGCAAAATTTCAGTGTTTATAGAACTTTCAAAGTTGGTCATTTTGCGGGTTTTTGATTCTAAATCCGTGCAATACTTGGTCAGATAGATATAAGCTATTCACTCTCTTATTGACGATAACTCCGGGCACTCGCACAGGACATGCCTGACAGTCTCATCTTCCTGTTCACACATCCTGCATAGAGGTGTGTCCACGACACTATATTATGGAGTTGTTTCCCTAGTTGACAGTTTTAATCTTCCTCTTTGAAGATGTTCACTTGGTGATCGAAACACGTGTCAAGGTGTTAAAAATAAAGATTTGGTGTTGGGAAAAAACTCCAGTAATACTGAATAAGGTACCCTCGAACTGTCTTCCTGGATCTGTGGTTATTCTAACTGGTATTCCAAATCTAGTGATCCATCCATTATAAAGAGTTTAAGCACGTATGTCTTCCATAGGGAATGCTTCTATCAATCTGGAAAATCGGTCTATAATGCATGTTAAGCAATAAGAGAAATCATTTGAAGGTGGCAAAGGTCCGACGATATCGATATTAATGTGTTCAAACCTTGAGTTTGGGATATTGTACTTGTCGACAGGACTAACCATATGTTTAGTCACTTTGGATTTTTGGCAATTTCGAACCCTTTTTTGAAGATCTTCGAGTTGTTGCAGAAGTTTAACCATCTTTTTGTAGACAATGTTATTCTTCTTTTTTCGGGGTCACCAATAATTGTAGTTAGCAAATAACTACTAATAACTTCTTCAATAGAAATATGTTCTATGAAGTTTTGATAGCGATCTATATTAATCTCTGATAAATCAATCAACAACCTCACAAAATTGTTTTTTTGTATTTTGTTTCTTTTGAACACTTTATACTTGGCGCTAATGACTGTGATGATGTGATACCACAAGTTGTAAAATATGCCGGTGTAAGGTGAACGATTTCTCCACCAATTAATTTATTCTTTATTTCGAGGCAACCGTAAAAGTTGAACTCTCGTTATGTTAATGATCAAGCAGTCTGGAGTCGAATGGAAATTCTTGGAGATGTATAGAAATTGAAAATAGAAAAATTGTGCGAAGTTTTCATCTCAAGATATTTTTTCTTGTTTGTGGACAAACGGATATATTCGTAAAGCCGCTTTTGAATATAAAAAAAGTTGAACTGATGAAAAAAACGTTTCCTATGGTAAATTGTAGTGTATTTTTGAAATGTACCTTTTTTTAGCAAATGGTTCTGAACAAACGATTACCAACTAGAGGTGTAAAACAATTTTTTTCGAAAGTTTGATGAAGTTCACGTGACATAGCTTGACCGACCTACGGCTGAAATGAAAAGGAGAAATTATACATAAACTATTGTCAAAATTAGCTTGTAGACATTATGTTCTAGATATTCACCGACTGACTAGATCTCAGAAGATAGTTTTTCACTGGTTTTTTAAACTTAAGATTGACTGACAACTTTAAACTCAACACGACGATTTTTTAAAGTATGTTCCGTGTGTTATAGTTATATATACAGGGTGTAACATAAGTACGTTTAAATATTCAAGTGACACATTTCTGAGACAATTTTATTGTTGAAATTGAATTTTTTTGTTCGCTTTTTGCCAATAACTCTTGAAAAAAAATAAGTTATCTGCACGAAATTCGGTACTCTGGGTTTTTTGACGTGGGAAATCATAATTTCGTATTAATTTTCATGTAACATCTAGAGGGCGCTGCGTACGCTGTCATTATTTGTTTCAAATTGCCCTAACTTTTTTGAAAGTAAACTTTTGGTACTTTCCATGAAAAAAGCTAATTCCCACAGTTTTTCCAAGTAAAAAATTAATTCAACTTTTTGTGAATTTCAACTAAAACTGCGAATATGTATAATGTAGGTAATTGATGGCATTATCATTTTATGAAGATGCTGGCAATGTTCTTTATAATTAGAGTGACTGATGATTCGTATTCGTTTTTAGAATATGGGGACTCGTTACATCTCTCAATTGACGTAAAATAAATATTCTTGAACATAATTTACTTTTCAACTGATTAGTGTGACAGTTCCAAGTTAGGTTACTGTTCTCACACGTCATTATTTGCAGTATGCGCAGACATTTGCAAATTTTTGGTTTTATTTGTTCTCAATTTGAGATTATTTATTAGGAACCAACTTTCTGCCATATTATTCACTTCATTAGTTACCCTTGAGAGTTGTTAATCCCTGATAGGATTAACGTCATTTGGAGAAATGCGTTCATGTGGAATAAACTTCTTGAGAACGTTTTTCCAAATGAATTTAATATCCAGCGATTCAAATCCAAAATAAAAGAGATACATGCATTCGTTTTAACTATAATAGTTATAAATATTACTGGAGTTTTTCCCAACACCAAACCGTTATTTCAACACCTCAACACGTGTTTCGATCACTAAGTGATCTTCTTCAAGAGGAACCATCTGGGTATCTGTGACGTCATTCCTTCAATCTACGTTGTTAATTCTCGTTGTAGTGTGGCGGTAGATTGAATTATCGACTCTGTGATTGGGCTACAATGTAGCTGAATGAAGTAACCTAATCGTTTCTGGGTTTTCTAGCTCATCACCACAAATGTTTTCTTTCAGTTTGGTAATTTTCGTGACAATTTCATCGTGAATTATTATTTTCATAAATTCTATTTAATTAAAATGAACTCGAGTTCAAAAAGAATCAACATATTTTCGATAAAGTGTTCGAGAATAGGATGCCCACTTGACAGATTTTTACACGAACTTAAAAATAGATTTTCACAAATCAGATTTTTTGAAATTTCAATAAAATTGATTAATAATTCAGTTTTTATCACAGATATTACAATATATCACTATTTTGAGTTTAAGGATGATACACTTCCAGCAAAACAATGGGGAATGTTTAACAAAACAACTGTTGTTAATGTGACTTGTGGAGGTGGTATTGAACTATAATTTATATTTTGCCTTAATTGTTGATTTATAAAGATAATTTTTCTTTTTTAAAGTAGAATATCTAGGTACGTATAAATTATTTCAACTTGATATAGGCGCTGTTGCCAATATGTGAATTGGAAACAAATCCCTTTGAAAATTAGAACCCAACATTTGAAACATCAATTTGAATACTTTTCGAAGTGAATTTGAAAAACTCATGAATTTAACTCAACTTTATTTTGTTCAAACTTGCATTTGCTGTAATAACCCAAATTGAGGAACATTCCCCATTCATTGGTTCAGAACCCGACAATTTTCATCTCATTTTTTGGAGATTTTGAATTGAATTTTTGGGTGCCTACCTCAGGTACACGCAGTATCGCCTAAATCGAGTTGATTTTTATAAAAAAACACTTAGAAAATCGGTGATAGGAGCCTGACATTATGGCGTAGCCTGATTCAACAAATGTTTTTTTTCAGTGGTTCTGCTAGCTTGAAGTTAACCTAATAAGCCTACGGTATATTCGTTGAACGAAGATAAAAAAAAATCTGGAGCACAGTTCAAAATAAGTCTAAAATTATAGTTTAAAAATAAATACAAAAATTCAAAGTGGTTCTGCTAGTTCCGGGCTTCGGAAATATGAATGTCATTTTCTTTGCAAAGAAGTTTTGCATTCCCTTAGCGCTCATTTATAGTCATTTTGTCAACATTGTACGCCGTCAGTAAACATAAACTCATTTCGTAAACTGTTTATCAAGACGTCAGCAAATTATAAAGTAAAATGTCGTCGGAATACCTCAATTGACTTTAGTCATTATCATATATTTTCGTCACTTCCATAATGAGCGTTACACCATTCATTAAATATGCTTATGTAGTTATTTATCGGGTTTTTATTATGCGCTTCCTCAATTGCCATTGTTGAATTCTATGATGAAGGTTGACAATGCATATTCAGAGTATTGTGAGTCTAATGGGTCAATGCTGGGGTGACTCAACGATGTTTTGCATCCAATGATTACTTGATTTTCACAAATGTTTCAAAATAAGTCTGGATGGTGTATTGGCCGTTATTTGAAAATTCATAACTTATTCAAGTATCACTTCATTGTGAGATTGTCCAGTAAAAATTCATAATAAAGTGTAGGTAGGTAGGTAGGTAGGTAGGTCTGAAGTGAGTGGGTTTATTCGACCCTCCACCGCAACCCATAAGGGTTTATTGTGGCTCACACCTATTCACACTCTGCCAAATAAACCCAGCTTCTTAACGAATCCGATTAGTTTGTATGGTGAGTGGTCTTTCAGGTTAGATGGTGAGGGTACGGATCTGCCGAACTCAAAGAACCTGATTCGATCCCCAGCGGGACAGGCACAAAGTGTATGCTCTGCAGTTTCATCATTTTCCAGACAGAGGCGACACACACTGTCTTTATTGATTAATTAATCATCATCTTCATCACGAACGAGTCTCTGTGATCAGTTGTGACGGCGTCATGGCAACAGAATTCAGAGTAGGGACGAAATATAATAGATAGAGAAAAAGTGAAAGAGGAATAGAAACTCGGAAAGGGAAATATAGGTATCACACAGCTGCACGCCTTAAACTTTATCGACGAAATTCTGTTATTTCGGCTTGCGAAAATCGTCAGATTATATATTTTTCGTTATCTTCGAATTATTTCCTTCAAAATAAAAAAAATGTGGATACGCTCGAGAATGTCGAAATGACGTTTTTTTTACAAATTTGCTTTTCTCCCCTTTCTTTCCGTCACTCTCAAAATGTCAGATTACTGGAATATACACTTTTTAGCAAGTAGTTAACTCACCCTACCTTAATCTGACGCGCTCGAGAATTTCTAATGTTCAAGTTTTTTTACTAATCTGAATCTTTATCCTTCACGGACGTCCTTATATACGGGGCGCATATTTGGTGGAGGTACTTAACCGGGTACAAGGTATCCCCTTGTATATTAATCTGCCGCGCTTTAGTGAATTTCAAAATCCCCGCTTGGGCTCCCCTATTATATCTGAATAAAAAAATTAAAATTATACTCTGCAATGCTTTATAGTTCTTTCACATGCCAACTAAGCAGACGTGGTGTATGGTCCGGGAATTTTGAAGAGTGACAGTTTTAGAATCCAAAAGCTTCAGAATGCATGCATTAGGCTCATTACGGGTACGAGGAAACGAGAACACATGTTCCATCTGTTCGGGGATGTGGGTAGGTTGAATATGGAATCCAGACGAACATTTCATTCTGCATCATTTTTTCAAAAACTCGTTAAAACAAAAAACCCCCTTATCTTTTCGAAAAAATATCCTTCAGAACTGACGTACACGTTCTTAACTTGAGATTCAGGACACATTTACCAATACCACAACATAAAACTTCTCCATTTCGGGAATCTTTCACTTACCATATTGCCTACTCATATAATCGGATACCAATTGAATATAAATTTCTGCCAATAGAAAGCTTAAAACGAAAAATAAACAATGTCGAAATCAATCAACCTTTCTCCAAGCCTAAAAAATATATTTTTTCTATTTCTATTTTGCTGTATATACTGTTTACACTGTTATTGATAACATACTGTTTATTTTATTTTGTTTTTACGGTTGGAAGGAAGAGCAATTTCTGCGATGATTTATCATATACATATATTGAATCCAGCCATAATTGTGTGGAACCATCAATAAAATCCATCAATATTATCATTATGTACACACACATATACATACATGAGCACATACTCAAGCAGTATGCTACTCAAAATGTAAGCTTGTACATGGGTAAAATTAAAGTTGTGTAAGTAAATTTTAATGTCGCTACAAATAATACTACAAAGAGAAAGAAAAAATACATATATGAAGATTATGTGTCTAAATCATCCTCAAAAAGTTCATCTAATATACAGTAAGTCTTTTTGACAAGCATTGCCTTCAGGTTTCTCCTAAAAGATAGTAACGTGACACATTCTGATAAACTTTTAGGTAACTTGTTGTACATTTTCACTCCATTATATACAGGGTGTAAAAGCCAAATGGAATACATTCATTATTTCCGTTAAGGTATATATTTTAACAAAATCCCGGAACACGCCAAATTTAAATCATAATTACGTCGAATTACAGGTACAACACCCCATTTTTTAAATGGGAAATGTAGGATTGTGATATATCGTTTGAAAGGTCTCTTCACATTTTCTATTCAAAAATGTTATCGCTTTCAAGTTTATTGCAAAAATTAAGATAAAATAAATTAAAATCATGTGGTGACCGAAATTCGATAAAATACACTCAAAACTTATTGCAATATACTCAAAATCTATTTCATGTTGAGTTATTGATAATAAGAAAGTAAGCAAAAAACAATACCAATGTTCTTTTCAGATAGTGTCCTTTAAAAAACTGTAAATACTTTACGTGGCAACGTTAGTTTAAAACGCCTTGTGAATTTGTTTTGTATGTTACAACATTAGTTGTCAGTATTTTAATTTTAGTTTAAAGTTCGTTAACTTCAAGTCTGACAAATGGTTATATTAACGGAAATGCATAAAATATCAGTTTTACAAATGATTGGTTAGGGAGATAAAACCCGAACACAACAGGAAGTAGCTCGCCTATTTCATGAGAAATTTCCTAATTTACCGCTCATATCTGGCAGACGATTTTGATAAAAGAACTTATTTTTGTGAGCAAATGATGAACATGTTGGATAACAATATCCAATCAGAAGTCGTTATGTTTTCTGATTAGTATACTTTGTCTCTTAACGGTCATGTTAATAGGCAAAATTTTTGCTACTGGTCAACGGAAAATTCTCACTGGATGAGAGAAGAACACACGCAATACCCTCAAAAAGTTAATGTTTGGGCAGGGATTGTAGGAAACCATATCATTGGTCCCTTTTTTATTGAGGGCAATTTGAATGGCGATAATTATTTGGCACTACTTCAAAATGATATCATTCCAAGTTTAGCAAATTTATATCCCGATTCAGGAAACCCTCAATTTCCGGTGAATACGATATGGTTCCGGCAGGATGGAGCACCACCACATTACCAAGTTAATGTCCGGCAATACCCCGATACATTTCCCAATCAGTGGATAGGGAGGCGAGGATCGATTGAATGGCCAGCGCGATCACCTGATCTTTCATTAGATTTCTTTTTATGGGGATATGTAATGAGCAATGTGTACAAAACGAAACCTTCAGATTTGAATGACTTAAAAGAATGAATAACGCTTGCGATTAGGTCGGTCACGCCTGCTATCTTAAATAATGTTAGAAGACAGTTTTATTTGAGATTAGGATATTGCCAACACAGTATTCCATTTGGTTCTTGATTTGACTACTTGTTGGGATAGGAACCTTCAATTGGCAAGCCTTACTAGTATTGTGGTTAGGATGAGAAGTAAAGTACAGCAGCCGGACTGAGTCGTGGCCGATGAGAAGCCCCTCTCTCAAGTTGTGCAGTAGATGTGTAGAAATCTGTTACCAGTCTCTTAGATTATTCGAGCCGTAAACATCCAATTCAGGACCGTATTCAGTTAGTGATGGGGTAAATTGCATATAAACATATACATTCATCGACCCATACATTACGCAGATATGATTTCTCCCACCGACCATAACTCAGTCCGGTAGCTATACCCTTGTTCTTGTGTATGATGCATGCTGATTTAAAAACAAACAATGAAGTATATGCATTAGTATGCTGTTGTATAGCGAAACACGTTTTTTAGTTTCGTAAACTGTTTGGTGAAAATCTCATAACAAAACATCACTCAAATACGTTTTCATGTATGTTAATCAAGTTATGGCCAATTCCATCAACTTTTTCACTTGGTTGAATTTTCCAATGAAATAGTTTTGATGGGAATTAATGTACCAACATATCTTTAACCACCACATGTTCCTAATCTGAAATTTTGTGTTTATAGGGCGACAATCTTGTCGGTCACAGCCTATTTGGAAGCGTTCCAAAAAATCGCAGACTCCGCCACCAACGCTCGAGGTAAGTTTTAATTTATCACCTGACGCGCGCCTGTGTGTATTTATCCAACGATTTGAAAGGAATGAATGAGCAATGTTTTTAGTTTTCGTTAACTTAACATCTGGTTGACCGTGATGTACTGGTTTTTTGTTATGATTTTGTTTCTTTGTATAAAACTTGAAAACGTGCCTAGGGATCAGATCAAGTTCCTGTTTACGACCGGTGTTTTTATGTGAAGCGAGGTTTTTGAGGCATACATTTATCTTGTTCTGTGTTATTTTTGAGGACAAGGAAATGTTTTTCAATTCTCATCATATCATGTAATCAAAACCATGGCGTCATTGAATATAAATTGCGTTAATTAAAAGGGTTGCTTTTTAGGAGAAAGTCAATTCAGTTTTCCTTTCTGTTTCATGTTCAAAACAAACTTAGTGCCGAAACTTGATAATGGAATGTTTCTTATTAAACTTCAAATCATCTGCTGTTAGAACCTTCATGTCTCAAGAAGATCTCTAAATTGGTTTCATAGTGTATATAATTATGAAATAAGTCAATCAGTTAGAATATTGACAAATGAGGCAACAAATACATGTGTAATTCACTGATGGAAGGAATTCTTGTATATGACAGAATCCATCAACTTGTGCTTCTGAAGTCACGGAAGTTATTCTATCATCCATGGATGCATATATTCCTTTTTTGATGAAACGACCTTCTGATGGCAAACCTTGGTTCAACAAAACATGTGAGCAAAATTTCGCCTACCGGTAGTAGCGTAAAAATCTCAGTGCCAAAAACCGAACTAGGTTTGTTAATGCTCGCAACAGCTGCAAACTTAGGATAAATGGAAGCAAGGAACTTCACAATCAGAGAATCCCAACGGGTCCAGATCCTTCTGGTCGGTAGCTAAACAAAATCCACAATTCCACCACCAACACACACGGATGATTCAATTACAACAACAGCCATAGAAAAAGCAAATCTACTGCCTGACCAATTAAAGGCACCACCCACTATTCCCACAGTAGAATCTACATTGCCGAAAATTACTTTTTGACAAAGTCTAGACAGGCGAATTTTGAAACATATCAATATCTTCTTGTTGAAAGATTGCTCGCATTCAGCCTATTTCCAAAAAGGGCAAGAAAAATCTTCCAAATAACTATCTGTTGCTTTACCCCTCCTGTAAAATGCAGACGTCGTATCACAGCCAGTTATTGCGTCTAAAAATAGTACATGATTTTGACTCTTTGCAAAAGTAGATAAACTTTTTGACGAATATATTTATGTACCTTCACTCTTATTTTTTACACTAATTTGACCGGACTATATAGACAGGTCGCTCTGCTATCAGTGATATCAAAAATCATGGAGAAAGTCGTAAACCACCATCATCAATATGGTTTTCAGAAATAAAAACCAACAGGTGACCTTCTGTTGCATATCATGCAAATATTTACCAAAGAGAATGATGTATATCATTTCAAAACATTATAGATTTCGGAAACAAATATCAACAAGCGACCTTCAATCGTATGTCACCCATATTTGGAATACCGCAATCGGGAAACATGGAGAATCAAGAGCTGTTGCGCTTGATATTTCTAAGACCTTTGACCGTGTGTGGCATGAGGGTTTGCTGGCCAAACTTCGATGCCATGGCATGTCGGATCATTTTTGTGTATGGCTCTTCAGCTTCCTGAAAGAACGTTCCCTGGAAGTTGCCGTCGATGGATATCTTTCAAATATTTTAGCCATTAATGCTGGTATTCCTCAGTTATCTATATTGTCTCCCACCTTTTTTTATTGTATATCAACGTTTTATTGGAAAAAACAAGAAACCAATATATTGCTTTGCTGACGACAGCACACTTGTCTCGTCATTCCATTTGGATTCCAGGATATCGGCTACGGAGGCACATCTTCACCGGCAGCAGGAGGTTGCATATCCTAATGAGTATCTAGAAGTGATATCGAATTGGGGTGAAAGTAACCAGGTTCAATTCAATGCCACAGAAACCCGGACATCGGTTTTCTACAAGAAGATAAATGTCTCCGAACCGGATATAATAATGTCAGGTCAGACAATTCCGCTTCCTATGTCGATAAGTTTGTTGGGGGTTAAAATTGACACCGTTATGTTTTGGCACAATTATGTCGCCAAGTGCAAAAGCTTACTCCCATACTCATTATAATGCCACCCGTCCGCTAGTGAGGGGCTTTAGAATACCTCCTCTACCCGAGATAGTTGTTGCCCCTAGAGGTAAGTCCTCTGAAATGCTGCCTCATCCCAAAGTGTATGTATACGAGCCATATGACTCTGACCTCACTTAATGTCACTATCGAAACCTTTGAGACCCAATAGTAGTTAGAAAAGGGAGAACCGTCATTGCAGAGCTTCTTATCATCAACAAGAGTTTCTACGACGCTCTCTCGTCGTAGAAAGTCTTGTTGGTGATGGTTATTCTTTTTCTCACTACTTTTGGGACCCTTTTTAGACTGTGAAGTGAACAAAGAATCCGACTCTGAGTCCACAAAGAAGATGAACGTCAACTGAATGATCCCAACTATTCTTCCTGTATCATCGAGTCATGACAAGTTCTTAGTTCTCAAACTATTGATTCTTCAACTAACCTATCCTAGGAGGCCACCACGAAGCAATTTGTCTCCTGTCTTGCATCGAATTCTTGAGCAGCAGAAGCAGAATTAGCTCTAGAAGAGGAAACAAGATCCTCATGAGCAGGTCACCATACGCTTACACTCAAACAATGATTCTCCACCGCAGCCTTGCGGCTGCGGTTATTGAAGTGGGAATTTTTGCAACATGAATATCTGACAACTTCAATATCAACTGAGAAACTGTAATCTTTTCAGTATGCCATTATGGCTGCCGTATGGGAAATTCTAGAAGATGGTCCACAGATACTATTCCAGAGGTGCATATTGCGGCCTGAATGGCTGAAGGTTCCGATAGCTAATGAAAGTTCCCGTAACGATGTTTGAACTGATTTTTAATATTTCTGCGAACAAAGAAGATACATCCAAAAATGAAGTTTGAAATTTTGTTGTTTCCCCCGTCATATGAGTATCTTCTGAACCAAAAACTCTGTAGTTAATTTTTTAGTATCGTTCAGTAATACCCGAAAATAGACAACCTAGCCACAATGTGTTCTACCCGTTATCTATTACTGCGTACGAGAACCCCCCGAATAGAAATTGGAATACCTATAGATATACAGCTAGAATGAAGATATACATGAAGTTTTCAGTTAGGATGGAATATGTTCTAGAAATGTCTCGCTCTGATTGGCAATATCCCTGGTATGGTTTTATGTAAGCTTAAATTGTTGGTCATGAAACACTTTGTTGAGTGTTTTATAATCGAATTTATCTTATCAATGATTATTGCAAAGTTATTTTTAATCTTGGTTATAAAAGTAGTATCAGCGAACAAGGTTGTTAATATGTTTAAATATGTTTAGTCATGTCATTTATAAGATCAAAAATTAAAGCGGTCCTAATGTGCCATCTTGGGGTACACCGTTATTTATTTTCAAACATGAACTTATGTGATTATTGTATTGATCTACTCAATGATTGTAGAGAATAATCAGAAAATCCGTAGATTCTCAACTCATCTTTTGTTTCATTGGTGTCAACGGCATCGAATACTCTGGTCGTTAGCCTCAGACTTTGTTATCATTGGAGATACTAAATCGGTCAAATCAATAATGCACTGATATGGTTGCAGGAAACAATGAAGAATCAATATTATGAAAGTAGCTGTTTCGTAAGGAGTTTTTCTTCGAGTTTGTGTCTGAAAGTTACTTCTTTCCATGATTTGCACATCTAAGTATAGAGTTACTATTAATTGCTGCCTTCCTTTCTTCGGAAGATTCCCACATTTTTTTTGTTCAAAAATGTAGAAGTAGAAAGTCAAAACCTTTCTTTCTCAAAAATAATAACGCATTCTTGACTTCCCAATGGAACTGTTTCCTAAAATGCAGTTTGACATTTCAGGCAAAAATGAATACAGTAGTGCATTTCTTTAATGCCACCCCCTTTATTTTTTGAACGGGTCAACTAAAAAATTGAAATTTGGAATAATCAAATTAATGCAAGAATACTTTATTTTGAAATGAAATTGACAGATGAAACTTTCAAGATGGCGACTGGGCGCCATCTGGGAAAAAAATTATATGGAAAGGGGGGTTTCGTGATACATCATTTTGAAGCTCCTGACGAATACTTCACAACCCTAGAATACGAAGTCAATATCTTCACCTACTACAAAATGGCGGAACACTTAATAATTTCCTGAAGACAAACACATTAATATCGATATTTCTAGAAATATTCCTTTCTATCTGCCATATGGCAATTTCAACAACCCGATAAGGTTTGTTGAGTTATTTTTTGTTTATAAAATCCTCAAAAAATGTCAGTAAGACAATGAACTTCATTGTTCAGTTAGAATATTCTCATTTAGTTTTCGGTTTTACTAGTAGAAAGGTACCACGTCAACAATCTCTAAAATGGTCAATTCTCGTTGATTGGAAGAAAAATTAAAGCGATTTTTATTTACTTTCACAAGGCTGAAAATATTTTAAATGAACGTTTTCCGAATCGTCCTATCTGTAGAAAATATTTGAGGGAACTTGTAGCCAAATTCACAACTACCGGTAGTCGGACATAAAAATAGCCCCCAGGTCATCCGTCCATTCCGGAAGAACAGCAAGTGCAGATAATTGGTGAGATGGTAATAAACCCTGAACAGTCTACTTATTCCGTCGCGAATGTTTGTGAGGTTTCTCCTTCTACTGTGTGGAGACTTTTGAAGAGGAAAAGGTATCATCCATACAAAATTAAAATGGTACACCGATCAACCGAAAATGACTCTGATCGAAGAACAGAATTCTGCGAAATTATGACGGAAACCATTGCAAGGTATCCTACCTATCTCCACAATATTTGTTTAAGTGACCAATGTACATTTTTTTCAACAGCAATGTTCATAGACAAAATTACCATTATTGGAGTGACACCAACCCTCACGTTTTCCGGGAAACACATACCCACAAAGGCTTAGCCTGTGCGTGCGTATCAAAATTATTTGTGACCTTTGCGCCTATAATGCATTTTTTTTATTAGCCAACAATCAAATAACACACATATACCTATATGTACATAGGTATACCTAAACACACTCATGAAAATAACATTGTATTTACACTCACACAATCAATCACATATACAGTGTGTCCAAGATATTTTTTTCTGACTTTATTTGAAAAGATATCAAAAAACGAATAACACTTTTTCATTGGCACTTTTAAGGTACTACACGATGGTATTTTTAGATTTTATATTCGACGTGTTTAATATTAATAAATTCTATTCGTTTAGCCAGGAAATTGCTGGTGGAAGAATTGAGGTCGCTGGAATGTTATTTCATAATTTAATTAAATGAAGGATACTTCGAATTGAGGTAAGTGGATTTGTTTCTGTTTTCCGAAGGTCCTTTTTATTGCGTTATTTAGAGAACGTATTTTTCAGATGATCGTTGATTCGATATTTATGTTTGTTTTATGATAGCTTAATGGCTTCCTGGAAGATATTCATTAAATCTTTCTGTTTTATATTTTTAAATTACTAAATCGTTCGTTTTGTCTTTTCAGATTCAGATATTTTTTTTCCAATATTGTCTTGAATGTGAATTTTCATACATAGGGTACGTTTACCTCAGAAAATGTAGTGAAAGTTGTGCATTTTAGTTCAACAAACTAACAATCCAAGTATGATATTCTAAAAAAATCTAATTGTAATGGATAACTTCATGTCGAGCTTTATGCAGGTGTAGAAAAGGCAATCTTCTAATTCATCCCGATAGTATTTTCCACGTTTCACAATAATTGTCAGACATAATTTCACATACTCACTGTAGGTTAGGTTAGGTCAAAAGTGAGTGGGTCCATACGAACCTCCACCGCAACCCGGAAGGGTTTATTGTGGCTCACACCTATTTACACTCGACCAAATGAACCCAGCTTCCTAAAGAAGCTGATTAGTTTATATTGTTGAGTGGTCTTTCACGTCAGATGGTAAGAGTGCGGCTCTGCCAAACTCTGAAAACCCGATTCGGCCTGCAGCGGAGCAGGCTCAAAGGATGTGCTCTGCTGTTTCATTATTTTCCAAACAGACTACAGTGACCTGTGAGAAGACTTGTTAGACATCGTAGTTCATCCCTACTGAAGTCCAACAACTGTTTAATGTTTGTTTGGCAAAGCCTAATGCCATAGGTTCTGGTCCGATGAAGCTGCTTGCAGCACTCTCCTTTGCAAGAGAGGCAGCAGCTCCATTGCCTTCCAGGCCAGTATGGCCAGGAATCCAGACCAGAGACAATTTAAGTCTTTCTATCGGGAAGAGTCATTTTTGTCAGCATGCTACTCATGTAGACGTTGCTTGGTAGGAACCAAGAGCTTCCAACGCCACTTGACTGTCCGAGAATATTTTCATTGGTTTGTGTATGAGGTTGGATCCTACCAATCTCTCCGCACACAATTCAATAGCATAGATTTCCGCTTGGAATACAGTCGCATAGGTTCCTAAGTCACTGTAATTTAACATTGTATTTTCACAGAATTCAACCTAATTCTACAGTGCATCCTTTCCTAGGTAAAAATGTTGACGTAACGATGTTTTTTTCAGAATGAGAGATGAGAAAAATGTATTGCATTTTTCTCAACTCGCATTTTTTTGCTTACTCGTAGGTACATGTTTCTTCAAGAAAAAATTGTAACATCTTCTAACAGCTAGTATTTCACTACTTACTACAGTTTGTTAGTTACTAAATAGTTTACCACAACCCATGTTATTAGATATTAGAGATCGGTTCCCTCTTCGTACGAGTGCAATTTAGAGTCAAAATCACGTATTACAAATTTAACAAATTAAAATAACAGTATAAAGTTGTAATTTGATATGGTATAAAATAAAAAAAAATTGGAAAATAACACGTGACAAGTGCTGAAGTGTGCCTGATATTCATTATCAGAGTTACACTTTCGGTTAGTCCACATGCAAAACAAACAAGCGTTTAGTGCGCGAAAAATAACGAAACAATGAAATAATCGCGCTTAGTCTAGGGTGCAATGCCCTCTACGGCTGAACGTCCCGACGCTGCACGCGAGACGCCAAGGATGTGGGTCAATCGATGAGCTTTGTGCATCGCACTTACGCAGATTACACGTGCGACAGATGGTCTATAAAAACAGCGATACTTCATATAAAAAGTGACAGTGAACTCTCATGCAGTAATAGACTTATATCAAGAACAATTTTTATTTATTTTTATTATTATTTGTTGGAGGGTATAACACGTTGGTTTCGTCTGTATAAAGAAACTCCTGTGTTCATATCCTCAGTTTGTAGTTCTCTTCGAGATTCCGCTTTCGCGGCATTCTCCTGCGCTAGGCGCCGTCTTGTTTTGCGGTTAGGTCGTGCCCTTTCCACTAGTTCAAATCCGTCTTTCTCCAAATCGGTGTTTGACATGCTATTCGGGCCTCGTGGCCACTTGGCTTGGCGCGTTTCCTCTCTGTCCTTGATTTCGTTCTCGTCTTTTTGGGCTGTTCATCTTTGGAGATGTTCCTCAGTCTATCTTCCTCTAGTACATACAGCCTTTCGTTAAGCTGCTTGATGAGGCTTACTAATTCGTCTTTCTGTTGACAAAGCTTGTAG